>CM022880.1:3070249-3088651 GCA_012654025.1 Pachypsylla venusta | reverse complement strand
TAAAAATACAAATAATGTCGCTCCCAAAAAACTAAAATAAATTAAATCGTAGTGATTTTTTTTTCATGTTACCTAACCTGAAACTAAAATTTTAAATAAAGAAAAACAAAAAAAAATTCTCTGCATATTTAGAAAAATTCCGAATAAACAATTGATTTCTCCAAAGTTTCGTCGATTTTCAAGCAATAAAATTGTAAATTAAACGTTTAAAAGTGAGTTTTCTCGTATTTCCCACCATTTAATCGTGAAAATTAACCTTCTACTTTCAATTAATTCATATTTTAAGTTGGGTTAGTTGCTCAGAAAAAAAATTAATAGTATCCGTCTGCTCCCAAGAAATAAAAAACAACAACTTACGATTGACTTTCGATTGCCGCTTGTCTCTGCTTCACATACTCCACAGTCTGTCTGTAAATGATTGGAGGTAACTGTACCAGCACAAACCATACAAACAACGGAATTTGAACGGGCAGAGTGTTTTTGTAACTTGGCCTTTCCAACTCCTCAAACATTTCATCAATCGCACATTCAGTTTGAGTTTTGTTTTTCTTCGGTTTTCTAGATTGCTTTTTATTTCTCATTTCATTCTGAAAGCAAAAGTTATTATTTTTTACAGAATTTTTTTATCGTGTTTATCAACAAATCTCATCAGTTTTTAATAAGCATTCATGTTGGGGGGACCACTCACAATCATTTACAACATAAAAAATTTCTTTAAAAAAATATGTGCCTTGCTGCATAACTAGAAAACGTTTAAGCGGCTATCTTTTGATATGAACAATCTTTAGGAAATGGCGGTTTTCATTTTTTTCCAAAATTTTTTGCAATGTTCTAATATTTAACCTTACAAAACGAAATGCGGCCATTCACCACGGAAATGACTTCAAATCAATAAAGAGAATGGCCCCAATCTTGAAAGAACATATTTAATTTCTTTCATTTAACTATGACTTACTAACTTCAATGAGTAAACATAGATCTTACTTGATATTGTGATATGTTGCTTGAGGATTCTGAGGAACAATGTCAATTATTATCACCCAAGATCGAACAATGTCACTTATTATCACTCAAGATCGAACAATGTCAATTATTATCACAACTAACACAACAATGTCAATTATTATCACAACTTGTTTAGAGCTGCGCCCTCATACATCGGTGACTATTGGACACGATGATGCCATCATTGATTGATTATTTTCACCGATTAGGAAATTTCGTACTCCATCACAGAGGTAATAAAAAAAAAACTATCATCTTACAAGAGTAAATTGTTTTTCTGCATATGAAGCCCATGACACCAAATACTGTCCAATTGTTATTATCACAAATAGGATGATGGACATTTCCGCAAGACCCATCTTTCGAACTCTTCTGAAATAGTACACTGCAGATCTCCAATCTGGAAGCCCATGCTCCAAAACATGGTTGTAATGCTCCCTTTGTTTGGGGTCACGGAGGATGTCATACACTGCCACCAACTGAAAATAGAAACAATCGGTGATTTTTATTATTGAAAAAATTATAATTAAAAATATTTGAAGAATCGTAAGATGTACACTTCGTGTCAAGTTGTGATAGTGTTCACATCGTTCTATCATAATCATAATGGTCTGATGATAATCATAATGGTCTGATGATGATTGTTGAAAGCTCACCAAGTTAAGTTAAGTTATTAGTTTTAATTTGAATGTTTTTATTTTTAACTTTTAATTTTCTAATTTTAATTTTTTAATTTTCTAATTTTAATTTCTAATTTAATTAATTAAACTCTGAATCGATATTGTCAAATGTCTATATATAAAAAATATAATTCTTCACATTTTTTCACAGTACATACATAACGAGGAAAGAATGTATGAGTTAAAATCGCTAGACACATTTGAAATGAATTAGGGTCTTAGCTTTCGCGCCGCGAATTTGAATGTACAGTGTTGGATCTTACAGATTTTTAGGGAAAAACATCAACCTAGCGTTAATAATAATTATTTGGCTAGCTAAACCAAACGTTCCTCTTGATTGCAAGCGTCGAAATGAAACAATAAAAATATTTCAACTCAAAGATAAAAATAAATGAGCGACGCTCAGAGAAGAGTTTAAAGATCTTTTCACCATCCCAGCACTGAAATTTTTAATAAAAAAACAAAAATGGGAGATTGATGGCTGTAAAATTCAAATTTTTTGAAAATTTAAATCGATTTTTAAGTGACGATGAAAACATTTCAAAAAAATGGAAACACTATAAAACACCATAATTAGATATAAACCATTAATGTCATACGAAAATAATAATATTTAAGTAAGAAATAAACGAAAAAAATTGAAATTTTTAAAATGGGTCCATCCAGGAAAAAAAATAATGTCCGCCATTCCAAAGAGGTGTTAAGACCCTAATTTTACAAAAAGTGTCTAATGATTTTTGTAGGGAACTGAGACCTTGCATTTCTTCCTGTTAATATATATTCAAAGCATTTTTTCGAGAAAAAAATCAGTCCATACTTACTTACTTCCCATGTCCATCATGGTGGTAGAAGGGTTGGGTAGCATATTATGCTACTACGAGAACGCCGGACTAGATGCTGATAATCCTGGCCCCTTCTATGTCCCCCTATAAAGGTAAATTTATAAAATTCACGAGAATGAAATTCCATGCGTTGGCTGGGTTTGAACTCACGCTCTACTGTTTACCAGTCAGAGCGTCTTACCAGTACACCACAAACTCATAAAGCGACCCATGGAAATTTTCCTCATATTGCTTTGAGTTTATTTTGAATGAATTCACATTTATTGGTTTGATGAGACTCATGTGTGATAAAAAAATATTTTCCAAAAAAAAAAGGGGGGAAGAAGATTTTAATTTCGAGGAACATGCCTAAAAATTCGATTCTGTTTCTACATAATACAAAGAAATAAGAGATTAAGAAAAGCGCGATCCAATAAAATTACCATTGTTAAGGTAAGATCTGATTGGAACGTCAGTCATTTTCTTGTATCAATGCTGTTTTTTACATTTTATTTCACATTCAGTGTCGAACCGACGTGATATGATATCCCAAAATGTTAGAGGTGACTGAGATTATAGAGAAAAATTAATAACAACCTTTAACTCAACGACAGTTATTTTCAAAAATAACACGATGAGAAGCCATTATTTTGTTTTTACTCAAATATCTCAATATGCCAAAACTGAAGTCCACCAATTTTTGGTTCAATGAGATTCATAACTATCAAGTGATTGCTACTTCCTCTTCTTTATTTTAAAAGACTTCATGCGTATGAAACTAAACTATGTGACGATCGGATGTGCCGTTTTTTTTTTTTTCTTTTCTGAAAGTCTCTTCTCAACTACAACAGGAATTATAGTTAAAATGGCCGTCGACAAAAAAGTAGATTACCAACCTGTCGAAATTTGATGTCTGCGTCTGGAGCATCGTTTTTATCAGGATGAAGAACGAGAGATAATTTTCTAAAAGCTTTCTTGATTTTGGCTAAGTCTGCGTCCTGCAACATAAAGTACCTATTTTAACTGTGCCTCTTACCCAATCCCAATTCTCATAGATTCAAGTTTGGGAAAATGGTAGAAATAGGTTGATCTGAGCATACCAGAAAGATTTCGATGGCCCTTAGCTGGATCTGATTTGATATGCGTTCCAGGGCATTCCTGTTTTGGTTTATTATTTTCTATAATGAACCTTTGGAATCGTCACGATTTGACATTTTACGTTTCAAGGTACGAAGAATCCAAAAATCGAAAAAGAATCCGTTTGTACGCCGTGATGGGCACTTTTGCCACTTAGCGTTAATCGATTTGGATTATATAGGTTCCATCTGGGCTCTAATTGTGCCTCAAAACTTTCGGGTGCAATCGAATACACCATTGGCAAGATAATTCCTTCATTATTTTTTATTACTCTTCGCAGGTTATTACTTACCTTAGGAACATCAAGTAGTTCATAAAAGTTCGTTTTAATCTCCTCCACTACGTCGAAAACATTGAGTTGGTCTGAGTCCCATGCTTGAACATGCCATGGTTTTAGAATAAGGAGCTAAAAAAAAACAGATTTTGTATGTTTCAATTTTAAATTTGTGGGTGCTAATCGTAACATAAAAAACAAGAAGGACTTTTGCAAACACAATGATGAAAAATAGTTTTTAGAAAAATAAAATCAAGTGGATATTCAATTGATTGTAGAACTTAATGGAGAATGCGAATATTCCATTAAAAAATGCATGCTTCTCCTCTTGAATAAAGAAAGTTGACCCTAGGGATTCATTGAGCATTCCATGACATACCCTCGTTAATATGAAATTTTTGTCACAATATTTTTCTTTTGTATCACGAAGATAAGGTACCGAGATATTAAACTATTCTTCTTAAAATGACTCACCCTGTATAGAAAAATATAATGACCCTGATCACACTTAATATTGTGTAATAAAACAATCAATCACAATGTTCAATCATGCATTTCACTTTCATTCCACATGGTTCGTTTAGCATTCTCTTACCCAACTAGAATAGCGCTTATTCAATGAAACATTGTAATTAAGGGATCTACGCGCGTCTTGACAGATTTTTAAATATCAGATACTCTGAAGTCATTCTTTCAAAAAACAGGGACGCTTCATAGACATGACCTTTCTTCTTTATATGTGGTTCATATGTTCTAATTAGACTTTTGGAAAGTCTTAAATTAGAAAATGAATGGCCCCCGTTACTCTCCCTCCATTTTACAATAATAACGTTCTATAGATTTTATGAGGAGCGAGGACTCTGATTTTAATATTATTAAAAAAGAAACAGAACGGCAAAATATTTTTTTTTCTTTCGTTGAGTTTATAATGTTTAATTTTATATTGCTGTGACGTAATTGATATTTGAAAATTAGTGAACAATTCGAAAACTAGATATTTTTGAACTCTGATAGTTGCCCTATTTTTTTTAAAAAAATATTTTATTTTGGTTAGGTGTTTTTAAAGATTCGATCTTTATTTCTGAGACTAGAAGAAACCTGGAGTTTGTTTGAAAATAATACCTGGATCATTTAAATCGATTGCTCACAAGACAAGAATACAGATCCATGTATAGAGTAAACATATTGAATTACCTAATATTCTTTTAAGCGACACATGACCGAATGAACGTAACTCAACCATACAGTAGCTCTGTAGCTCAGTTGGTTGAGGCGATGGATTCGTAACCCGGAGGCTGTTGGTTCGAATCCTACTCCATTCCCCCTCCTCGACACAAGATTGGAAATAGAATATTTAGTTAAAAATATATACTACGTATATATATTTTTAATTAAAAAAAAAGATGATAATAATGAGTGAGAAAAAAAATTACAGGTCCAGTTTTTTACCATTACAAATTTAACCAACAGTACCTATTATTAATTTTAAATTTGATGGATCGCTCACCAAAAGTGTTGTATTATTAGGGAAAGTTCCCACCAATTGCCAAATACTATTATAAAATTCTTTTAACTTTTTACGTTTTTGACATCCCAGCACCATGTTATTCAAATCTCCTGTCTTCTCACATTCACACAATGGGCTGGATTTCATGCCCATTCTATAAAAATATGTAGGCCATTTTGTCCTCATCTTATCCTGGCTATCAAATCTATCAATCTTCTCCACATTTTTTGTTCGTCAAACCAGGGTTTATTGGGATAGATTTCATTACAATTGCAGAATTCTCGCCCCTTCCCCTCTCTTCAGGTACCATCTCATGAAATGATTTTGTAATTAGATTTTTAATTTCTTAATAATATCATTCTCACTTTCATGTACATCGTGTGGATATAGTGGACCACTATTTAATGTATCCCTAGCAATTTGGACAGCTTGTTCGTTTACTTGTATTCCCTGGTGACGACGAAACCATACTATTTTGAGCTTATTTTTCGAGGACAAATGTTCAAGATACAATTTTTTAATCTCTATGATAATTAAAGGAAGGACGTAAAGAAAACAATAAGAAAGATAGCGGGGAAGTTCTGAAAAACGAAGGAAAAATAAGGAAAACCCTTGGATAACTGAACACCTACTGGACTTGATTGATGAAAGAACAACAAGGAAGAACAGAATATCTAAGGTTGAAAAGTAAAATAATAAATGAATGTGGGAAAGCAAAAGAAAATTGGATAAAGGAAATATGTAGGTAAAGAAATTGAAGCACTGATAGAAAAATCACAAAATGGATGGAGGGTATAAACTGATAAAGCAACAGTTCAACACAATAAAACCAAAAAAAAAGAACATCAAGAACGAAGAAGAACAACCCCTAATAGAAGACATAGAAATAACAAAAAGGTGGAAAGAATATTTGGAGAAGCTTTAACTAAGGGATGGTGGAGAAGAAGATACAATTGAAGAAGAACAAAATTGAGTGAACGGAAACAATATGGGAGATAGTATAATGAAATCAGACTGTAATGCCGCACTTAAACACCTCAAAAACAGAAAAGCCCCAGGTATAGATGAAATAAATGCAGAAATGTCAATAAATGCTAGAGAAGCTATGAACGATCACTTGTACAACTTGATAAAAAATATGTATGGTAACATAACAATTAAACCCAAAAAACAAATGCAGATAAATGTGAAAATTGTAGAACTCTTAGCCTTGTAAGAAGTCATGCATCAAAAATCCTAGTGAACATAATCAAGAAAAAGATAGAAATAACATCAGAAATGTCCTTGGATGAAGATCAGTTTGGATTCCGCAAGAACATAGGAACAAGAGAAGCAATATTTTGGCCCTTACACTAATCATGGAGAAACGACAAGCTCTGTGAAACTCAAAACTGAATTAGGATTAGATCACATAGAATGATAGATCGACAAAAAACGTTCGACAGAGTCAATTGGAAAATAATGTTTAGGTACCAGACAGATAGTGTTATTTATTTTCNACCACATTTTAAGTTTGTAAGTTGCTCAGAAAATAAATAACACTATCTGTCTGGTCCCAATGTTTAATATACTTAAACAGATAGGAATCAACTATAGAGAAAGGAGAGTAATTTACAATATATAAAAAGAACAAACAACAATCATAAATATTGGAGAATGTCAAGAAAAAGCTAAAATAAGAATAGGAGTAAGACAGGGCAACGGATTGTCACCCATTTTGTTTATTATATACATTGAAAGTAATATGAAAGAGATAAAGAAAAAAGTATTACTAAAGGAAATATATGAAAGAGATAAAGGAAAAAGTATATATGGAAATATTGACGATTCGTTCTGCAGATGATATAGCGGTAATTACAGAAAATGAAAAAGACTCAAGGTCTGTCGTAGGTTTCTAGCTCAAAAATAAAGATTCGATAAAACAACTTCTACCAGTATTTTTGGGGGAGGCCATTCAAACAAAATTTTCATTACGAATAATAATTAGGGGAAAATTGAAACTCCCAGACTGTCGGAAAACTGACTAGACTAAAATCACAGAATCCGACTATGATTGGCCCATCGCGTCGACTGCGGACTGACATCTAAATTGGGAAGTCTTGATATAGACAGAGAGAACTTAGAAATTGATGAGAAAATACTTACCAGTAGAAGACATTGACTAAGAAGTATTAACAAATTCATATCTAACTTTCACTATTGTTATCACAGACTGATAGGTATGATTAGATTAAATCACACAATTAGGAACTACGTTTAAATTGCCATTCGTATATCGCCAATTAAATACTAATAACAGTATGGGTTTTCCACTTCCAGGAAAATTTCCTGGGAAAAGAACGAGAGAAATGGGAAATTCAGATGTTCGACCTAGGATCCACAATTTCCAGACCACTACGACAAACTTTTTAAAAAATCCCGGCATTCAAACGTGTCATTTTTATTTATTACTGTGTTGCCAGAAAACTATTTTTGGCGACCTTTTAAATACTCAAGTATTATTCTAGTCTCAAGAATGCCGTAATTTACGACAATCTGTCTATTTACAAAAAAGACTTAACTCTTGCCCTGTTTCTTGAATTGTTATATCTTGATGGTTACTCTCTATCGTTGATCTTACATCTTCAATTTGTTCGGTTTCTGTTCTGTTTACCTTGATGGATCTGTGGTATCAACACTGGTGTTTCTCCAGTGCTGCAGATCGCAAAGTCCATAGTTTCCCCACAGTTTTCAATATTGGATCCACCCATCTGGTTGCTGGTTTTTCTCTTTCTATTTTTTTGTTTCTTGGGTACCATGCAGTGATTCTTTTTGTCCATCTATTGTCTTCTCTTCTCATGATGTGTCCAGCCTATTTTCTCTTCTTTTAATTTTGTTTCCACCACATCTATCACATTCATTCTTAATCTTATTTCTTCGCTTCTTATGTGATCCCTCAAATTGATGTTACACATTCTTCTTTCGATATCTCCTGCGTTGATCTTAAGCTTTCTTCTTCTCTCTTTGTCGTACTCCAGGTTTCGCAAGCGCATGTAATGGCAAACTGATGCATGTCAATATTTTTGTCTTGTATAACCCATCCATGCTGTTTTTACTGTTCTTT
The DNA here is from genome assembly GCA_012654025.1 of Pachypsylla venusta. Classification (NCBI taxonomy): domain Eukaryota; kingdom Metazoa; phylum Arthropoda; class Insecta; order Hemiptera; family Aphalaridae; genus Pachypsylla; species Pachypsylla venusta. Next base: position 3,080,124 of record CM022880.1, on the reverse strand, counting down.
AATTCTTTAGTGATATCATTATTCCTCGCCAAGTCATCACCCCAAAAAAGATATGAAATCTATTTTGGGCCCCGCTATCCACTCTTCCTCATTTGGAATTACCTACTGGGTTTTCTGAAATCGTATTTCGAAGTAAGGAAAAGTGGATAGCGGGGCCCAAAATAGATTTCATGTCTTTTTTGGNGGGGGTGGGGTATTTTTCTTTCAAGACTGCATTGGAACATATGCCTGACACTGAATATTTTATTATGCATTTTTATTTATTGTATTATTATGCTAGATTTAGCATCTCTTAGTTGCAAAATCTAGCAGCCATGGTATAAGTCCTGAGAATGCGGCAACAGTGTATGAAACAAAGTAAACAGAAAACATAATCAAAGGTAAAAGTAGAGGAAAACACTCATCGATTAATAATGCTACAATTTTATTGAAGATTATTATCAGATAACAGTAGATTTTCGTCATAACTAAATGTCCAATCTAGGAAGGTGTTTCCATTAAATTTAATGCATTTATGCTACCTACTTTTAAAATTAAATTAAGGTAATTATAATCCAGCTAGCCCCTGCTATATTATCACGCGTTGTATCTATCAAAATTCGATATGGTGTGGATTTATATTGAGTCGATTTTATTGAAATTAGTTGGGTGGTCATTTTTGTGTGTAAAACTTCAGTTTAGTTTTAGCATACAGATTTCCTCTATTTTAAGCTCATAAGACATGCCTCGTTCTATATACAGGGTGTCCATAAAGTCTCACCCCACCCTCCGTATCTCGAGAATGGCTGAAAATATAAGAAAACGCAAAAACACGTATCCCTTAGATTTTAGGGGAATTCATTTTAGACTAAAAATTTTTTGGCCTCGACCAGCCGTTTAGGCTGGGCACCGACTGGCTTCGAAATCTTAAATAAGAGGGTATATCAAGTGACTCCTTGTTTTAAAGGTCTCGTTAATACGAGTTCATTGCAGAAAACCAGAGCTCTCTAGGATCTACCGTTCACAAATTACTGGGTGGAACATGTGACCCATTTCCTTTGCGGCCGCACCGAAATGGTACGTAAAAATGCCTAGAAATATTTTTTTTATGATCCCAAATTAGTAATTTAGTAAAAAATAATGTTCCAACAAGATGGCTGTCCCACCCACTTCGACCGCAGAGTTCGAGCTTTCTTAGACCAAAATTTTCAAAACGGCTGGAAAGGTTTGGTCTCAGAAGGCTTGATTTTTGGGTAAAAGGGCGCGGGACAACCATCTTTTTTACTAAATTACTTATTTGGGATCATAAAAACTTATTTCTAGGCATTTTTACTTACCATTTCGGTGCGGCCGCAAAGGGAATGGGTCACATGTTCCGCCCTGTAATTCGTGAACGGTAGATCCGAGAGAGCTCTGGTTTTCTGTAATGAACTCGTATTAACGAGACCTCTAAACCATGGTGTCACTTGATATACCTTCTCATTTAAGATTTTGAAGTCAGTCGGTGTCCAGCCTAAACGGCTGGCCGAGGCCAAACATTTTTTAGTCTAAAATTAATCCCTCTAAAATCTAAGGGATATGTGTTTTTGCGTTTTCTTATATTTTCAGCCATTCTCAAAATACGGGGGGGTGGGGGATACTTTATGGACACCCTGTATAATCTAGTCTAGAAGCAATTATAAAATTGGCGGTAATCCACTAACAAACGTCAATAAGATTATCATTTACATATATATAAATAGAGAACGGTTTAGATGAAGTATAAGGAAATGTAACCACCGAGGGAAACAAGTCAGCTTCATTAGGTGACGGTTTTAAGTCAGTGTAATAAGAAGGTTTGGTGTTGGGAAGAACATCCAGCGTTAGTAAAACTATACTTCAAACCAAGGATGGAACGTCATCAGCAAATCACAGTTACAACGCATTGATAATATGAGAAGAAAGCGAGGTTTATCGGACCAGGAAAGCTGAGAATTGTAGGCACTGAAGCAAAGGTTCTGTCATGGTAGAGGTAGAATTAATTAAGGAAAGCAAAGCTAAAAATAGAAGGCACTGAAAAGAATGTTGTGTCATAGTAGAATCAAGGAAGGCAACGCCGACCACAAATAGAATTGAGAAAAGGTTGAGTTTAAGAAGAAGAAAAAGCTTATAAGGAACTAAGTAATCGAACAAGGTATGGATTATGGACTCGTTTTGTTAGAATTTCAATCTAAGTCTACTTTCACCGAACTAGTTTTAATATGTTTCTAAGAGTGTAAATATTACAACTAGGTGTGAAATTATCTCAAAAGGACGTTTTTAGAATAGGGTTAGGTTAAGCTGGGTGCTACCCATGATAACCTTGCGCAGACTTCAACACACACTTTTCGATCTGAAAACGTAAACAACATCATAAATAAATCCTTTTCTTCATTTAAATGTTTTGATTCAATTTTCCAGATGGACGTTTGCATTAAAGATCTCCACATTGGTATTAAAAACGCCAATGTCACATGTATTGTTCTTGATGTAAGTCCTAGAGTTACATTGAAAGAAAACCGCGAAGTGAGAACTCTGAAAGTTGCTGACAATACAGCCTGTATTAATCTATCTCTTTGGGATGAACCTGGCGCCCTTTTGCACCCCGGCGATATAATAAGACTTACAAAATGTTATACTCAAATCTGGAGAAACTGTTTGACACTATACAGTAGTAAAAGTGGATATATTGAAAAAATTGGTAAGAATTTAGTTTTAGTACCTATGCCATACAAACTAAAAGCTAAAGGTATTTGATTTTATTTTATTATTTTCAAAAATTGATGCATTGGAATCGGCCACGAAAAACAAAACACTAACTAATACTCCACTCAAGTAAAATATCAAATTATTTTACATTTCAATATCCTACCTATGAGTAGAATACAAGAGAAAATATAATAATAGCACTCGAAAATTTGTCCTGTAAAGGGACTCTTCAGGAAGGGATCGAGATAATCAAGATCTACGAGTATTCTGGCGTCCCCACTATCACATTAGTCGAATTTTATTTTATTGAATCGCATTTTATTTCGTTAAGAATTTTGGAAGCAAGATTGTGAAAACAGCTGATTATTCCTTTTTTTATTTACCAATTTGGCCACTAGAGGCAGCGTTCTCACCTCAAAAGATGGGTCTGGGACAGGGGAGGATTGTCTGGCAACCCTTCTCAAAAAATTTAGTTTTTTTTTTTTTTAAAAAAAAAACCTTCTTTATTGGCCGTCATGGATCCATTTTGGACGGTTGTACATACGAAATACAGGCGTGGTAGTAAAAACGTCTCCTAACCCCTCTAATTGGGTTAAAATTGGTAACAAAAATTGGCCAGACACTCCTCCCCGGTTTCAGAACCCTCAATGTGACAGAAATGAGGTTAGACTCTACAAAACTGAACAGAGGTAAAAATTCAAAACACCAAACATGAATCCGAACAGCCAATCAGAATTGGAATAAAAGTGAAGAACAAAATGGCGGATGTGGGAATCAAGAAATACTTGGGTCACAATTCTTCATTTTCGCCATCTTGCTTCCAAATTTCTCACGAAATAAAATGCGAAGTGAGTTGGAATAATCCATTATTCCAAGAAATAAAATTCGATTATTCACCACCATCATTTTCCGTGAAAGTAAGCAGTTAAGTTACTTACCAAAAACAACCAGACCACTTAGAAAATCCTATATCAAATATTCTTCCAGAATTTAGGATTCAAACTGGCACCTTCCTGCTAAAAGCTGAGTTTCATACACACTGCTACGTATAAATTTCGATATTATTTTATTCCAGGTGAATTCTGTATGTTATTTAATGAAACATTAGATATGAGTATACCTCAAGCACAACCCGTCATTCCAATAACTAATCAACCCTCAACATCAAATGGAAATACAAACTTATCCAATATCAATAACGGATCTAATAATAAGCCAAACTCAAGACCCAACACAAACGATAGAGAACAAAGATATAACAATAGCAATTCTGTAGATAACAATAAAAACAATTCAAGAAATAATAGGGCGAGGTAACAGAAACCAAACTGAAGATGTAACACCAACGATAGAGAGCGAATTTCAAGATATAACAGTTCAAGAAACAGTAGGGCGGTATGACAGAAACCAAACTGAAGATGTAACACCAAAGATAGAGTACAAAGTCCAAGATATAAAAATTCAAGAAACAACAAGGTGATACAGCCCCGTTGAGAGAGAGGGGATCCCCCTGACCTGAAGTTTTAATGGGCTCGGTGTAACTTGCAAGACACGATGCTTTTACCTGAAGGTGTCATAGGAGGACCCGTATTTTTCCCCCCGGGTCACGGATTCTACGGCCCCGGGATGAGATAACAGTAACCAAACTTTTCACTATTTTGGGTATTCTATCGATTCAACATTGCGATGTATTTTTTAATGTAATTCTATGACCTATGCGGTTCATTTTTTTTCTCGAATATAGAGAATGATGTCAGGAGGAATTGGATCGTATGTCCAAGATTGGCACATTCACTTTGACTATTTGCCCGGAGATCATGAAGTTATAGAGAAAGGTGTCATGAATTGGATCGTATGCACAAGATTGGCACATTCATTTTGACTATTTGCCCGGAAATCATGCAGTTATAGAGAAAGGTGTCAGGAATTGGATCGTATATCCAAGATACTTTGGCTATTTGCTATTTGCCAGGAGATCTTTTCTATTCTTGTGACGACATAAGTATTATTGTTAACCGAATGCGTTATTTAGCGCACACGCATCAACATATACTTCTTTTAAAAACAAACATAACCTCGTATAGAGTGACTCATGTGAATGGGGAGTCAGTTTCGTCCAATTCTTTTACTACAAATTCTAAGATATCTACAAAAAAAACACCATTTAAATAAAAATATGATAAGAAATTCAATGTCAATTTTTTTTTAATTTCACGAAATCACGTGTGCGATCACATGATGCTTCGATCTAATTAATACAATATTATGTTGACCGCAATCTATGACCATTTATATATATATATATATATCAATAAAATATTTTATTTTCTAGTAGAACGTCTATACTACTAGAATTTGTTGGTATGTATTAGATACAATGGCAGAACTCGTGACGACATATCATCGACCAATCAGAATCGTTTAATTCTCCGTATACTTTTCAAATAAAAGAAAAGTGAATCCCTCTCTTTAGCCAGCGTCCCCTAAGATCAGCTGATGACACGTAGGTTCAAGCCCTCGTGACTCTGACTATTCCCGGTTCAACCCAGACTGATTGAGGTCAATGTGGGTAACTGATTTGTAAGTTTCCACCAAATGGAGAGCAAATGCCCTATCTCGAATGACTTTAACTGTTAAAGAGATAGCTACCAAGGGCATCAAAGTAAAAATATCAAAATAAATTGAATTAATGAAAATATTTTTTTTCACTTTGATCTTTAACAGCTCCAGTGGATAATAGAGATGTATTCGTAACCAGGAAGCTGTTGGTTCGATATTATGTCAAATTTAGCAATAACATGAGCAAGAGCTCTGTGACAAAGCATTAATATTTACATCATTAAGGAGCGGGGAAGCGGTCCGCCGGCCAAGTAAAAAAAAATCGGTAGCTACCAAGGGTATCAAAGTACTATGGTCAATCTGGTTATGTATTTTGTGTCATCCTGTACTCCATTTCTCCTAGCAGGTTATACAAATCTTGGTGTTTATGTCAAAGACTCATGTTCATACAAATTTAAAATGTAAAATACATAGGTACAAAAATATTAAAATAAATTGAATTAATGAAAATGTTTTTATTTCACTTTGATCTTTAACAGCTCCAGTGGATAATAGAGATGTATTCGTAACCAGGAAGCTTTTGTTTCGATATTATGTCAAATTTAGCAATAACATGAGCAAGAGCTCTGTGACAAAGCATTAACTTTTACATCATTTAGGAGCGGGGAAGCGGTCAAGTAAAAAAAAAAGAAAAAAAAAAAACGGTAGCTACCAAGGGTATCAAAGTAAAAATAAATTGAATTAATGAAAATATTTTTTTTTTTCACTTTGATCTTTAACAGCTCCTCTGGATAATAGGGATGTATTCCTAACCAGGAAGCTGTTGTTTCGATATTATGTCAAATTTAGCAATAAAATGAGCAAGAGCTCTGTGACAAAGCATTAACTTTTACATTATTAAGGAGCGGGGAAGCGGTCCGCCGGCCAAGTAAAAGAGTATATTATACGCCACAGCTTACCATAATCGAGTTATGCTGATTATGAGTCGGTCAGTATACCAAACTTTGATTTGTACTTTACATGCAACACCACCTCGTATATTATTAATCTCCCCTCCCATCCTTTATTAAAATTATAATTATCTCATTGTAAAGCTTACTTCTCCCCTCCACTTTCTATTCTGTCAAATGAATTATTGTTAATAAATATGAAACTTGTAACAGTTGCAGTTTACACAACGAGCACAAACCAGGTGGGGAATCTTTACCATAATTTTATATGTTGTATTGTTCACTCGAATACAGGGTGTTCGTAAATTTTGTTTTGCACTGTAGAGTTGTGAGTTATGAATCGTTTGACTGATTAGATCACTAATGAATCACTCAGTAAAATAATCTAATCATTTTTATGACTCACACAAACCAGGTGGGGAATCTTTACCATAATTTTATATGTTGTATCGTTCATTTGAATACAGGATGTTCGTAAATTTTGTTTTGCACTGTAGAGATGTGAGTTATGAATCGTTTGACTGATTAGATCGCTAATGAATCACTCAGTAAAATAATCTAATCATTTTTATGACTCACACAAACCAGGTGGGGAATCTTTACCATAATTTTATATGTTGTATTGTTCACTCGAATACAGGGCGTTCGTAAATTTTATTTTGCACTGTAGAGTGTGAGTTATGAATCGTTTGACTGATTAGATCACTAATGAATCACTCAGTAAAATAATCTAAACATTTTTATGACTCACACAAACCAGGTGGGGAATCTTTACCATAATTTTATATGTTGTATTGTTCACTCGAATACAGGGTGTTCGTAAATTTTGTTTTGCACTGTAGAGATGTGAGTTATGAATCGTTTGACTGATTAGATCACTAATGAATCACTCAGTAAAATAATCTAATCATTTTTATGACTCACACAAACCAGGTGGGGAATCTTTACCATAATTTTATATGTTGTATTGTTCACTCGAATACAGGGCGTTCGTAAATTTTATTTTGCACTGTAGAGATGNTTTTTTTTTTTTTTAGTTTTTTTTTTCTCTCTCTCTCTCTCTCCCTCTGTAGTAAATGAATATGTTTTCCTTTCAATCGTATTGTGATTGATTCAGATTGTGAATGGGAGTCATGAGTCAATGACTCACCAAAATGATTTGGCTCAATTTGAGTTAATCAATCACTCATGACACATCTTTATTTTACAGTAACATTGACATTCACAGCCTCAGTAGCTTAGTTTGGTTGAGGCGGTGGATTCGTAACCAGAAAGCTGTTGGTTCGAATCCTATTCGATCCCCGGCTACTTGTTCACAATAAATCTAAATAAAGGTCGCCGTGATAATTGCAGTCTCAACAGGGATTATTTTTACTCGCTGCATGCACGTATTAGTGTATTTATTACAATTACGCATGCAGGCATTTACTCCATTCGCCATAGTCATAAAGCCAGTGCGAACGGCGAACGCAAGGACGCGACACAAGGCCCGAATAGAGCAACAGTTTTTCCGCCACTGATGCAAGAATTTTTAGGGATAAACTTCGAGTTTTTTCATCATCTTCAACTTCATCATCGAGGCATGGCCGATCAAAACGTTTCCTAACCTTTCTGAGGGACGTTCATCTTAACGCTTATATTGATAAAATAAACAATCTTGTTTTTCTCATGAAGTTCGCTGATCATTAAAAACTATGGCATCAATTCGGAAAAACTGTTGCTCCATTCGGGCCTTGTGCCAAATCCCGAACACAGAACTTACACTTCCTTTTTTTTTTTTTTTTTTTTTTTTNGGTCATTCGAGACGGGATTTTTAACCTCCATTCCCTGGAAACTTGCAAACCAGCTAACCACATTGACCTACCCCAGCCTGGGTTAGGTCGAAAAAATAGCCAGCATCGCGAGGGTGCGATCCCACGTGGACACCCACATGGTACAATCTCGCTAGACGTTGCTTATCTTTAGTTATCCATGGGAACTGTTGTATTCAACGTGCCATAGACGCTGACTAAACACTTACTTCTAAGTTCATCTTCACCGTCTGCAATATCTAAACTAAAGATTTTACAACCAGTTCAATAATAATAATAAAGAATGACCCAAAATAGTAATATGGCCCAATAGCAATAGGAAATGACATATTTGATCTTTACCCTGCACTCGCTGGAAACTTGCAAACCAGCTACCCACATTGACCTACCCCAGCCTGGGTTGGGCCGGACAAAAGAGCCAACGATACGTGGTGTTCCCAAGCGGTCACCCATTCAAGTACTGACCACGTCTGACGTTGCTTCCTTCAGTGATTCGACGGGAACTGGTGTATTCAACGTGCTATGANATGATCCTCGTCGATTTTTAAGAAGTTCGAGTGAGGTGATTTCACGTCCAAAACGAAAACGATAATAAGACATGAATTTGTTTTGCACTCTTTGAAGTGTGTGTGAATGAATATCATAATTTGGAGACCAAACAACACAGGCGTACTCTAAGATTGAGCGAATCAAAGCCTTAAATAATAGTGAAAAAGCTTCAGGCGATAGGCCTTTGGAATTCCGATTAACATAACCAAGTAAACTATGAAGGGCCAAATAATCGACAACTCATTTGACCCCTGATTTTCACCCTTATATTATTTTCAAGAATTAATCTTGTATATGATTCAGCTAATTTTCTTGTATTTTCCTAAATTAGATTTTACTACATAATTTGAAGAATTGGGAGCCCCGTCAAAATGATATGTTTTTTCAATTGTCAACCCAGAAATTTCGAAATATCTAGTGTAAGTTGTCAAAATGAGGGGCCCGTAGCACGTGCTACAAGTGCTACTATTGTTAATTCGGCCCTGGGGGGGGAGGGGGCAAAAATATGTGTGAGAAAATATATGTGGGCCCCGATGGGGTTTCGGCTCATCGGGGACAAAAATATGAAAGAAATATGGGTCCCTTCTTTCATTATGTCCGGGGGACCCTGGAGCCCCAGTCCGCCCCTGGAAACAGGTGACAAGCATTTAAAACGTACACCAACAAATATAAGCCTAGAAACCTTATAATGAAGTTTATCAAAACCACATTTTCCAATTGGAAGAAAAGCCGCAACAAATTCAATTGAAAATTTACATCTTGTTTTGGTTTGAACGTAGGTACATCAGATGTTGACAGAAACAAATTACCGACCTAATCTGTTTTACCTGTTAGATGAACAAATTCAAATTTAATAACTCAAACTCTTCACCCTAACTTATCTGAGTAACAGGGGCGGATAAGAGGGGGCTATCCCCCCCCCCGGCAAGACTGGAAAATGTAAATGTTTATTCAAACTGAATCTATTTGAACAAATTTGTTTGTTAAATTCGAACTTTGAGAAGGTAAGTTTATGCTTGCAACTCGCATTACTTGTTCTGTAATGGGCATGGGCATAGGAAGGGGGGGGCAGGTGGGGGCAGCTGCCCCCCCTAGAAATTCTCGAGAGTATGCAGCAAGGAAGGGGAAACTTAAATTTACACTAGATAAAATGATTTATGGAAGCAAAAAAGTCATCAAGTACCGAAATACGATAAATGCCACATTTTGTCCCTAATCCAACAGCCCCACTGTGAACAATCAAATGTAACTGTTCCAAACTTGTCGCATCGTTGAATCGCATTTGGTAAATTTGGTGGGA
>CM022880.1:3019683-3031210 GCA_012654025.1 Pachypsylla venusta | reverse complement strand
GCATGACCTCCATACGTGTTATTTTGTTCTACCAATGTAAGGTACTGATTCTCAACAATAATTTTAGGACAAATAATTTGTTGACATGAAGGAACGTTTCCCGACCATTGACCTAAAACAAAACAAAAAGAAAGTTTAAATTTTTAAGACGTCTCCGTGGCAGAGTGCGCATCACACTCAGCTTGCACTACGGAGGTTCCGGGTTCGATTCCTGGACGGGTCGAAAATTTGAAAAAGTTTTTTTCGAATTTTCTACTCGGTCTGGTTGTGTTTGGGGGTAACTCTGCCTCCTGAAGACAATTGACTAGCTATGGTAATAGCGCCAAGTGGTAGCATTAATTGAGTAGCTATGGTAATAGTGCCAAGTGGTAGCTTTTCCCTCTCCTAGCCTCACCACACCCCTTCCTGTTTTTAACATTTCCCCTCTCTCCTACTCTTATCCACTCTCTCTTCTTTCCATTCCCTCACTTTTCCCCCTCCATACTCTTTCCAAAAACATTTCCCCTCTCTCCTACACTCCAAACTCTTTTCCACTCTCTCTCAAACACTCTCATTTTTCCCTCTCCCAGCCCCACCACACCCTTTCTCTTTTTAACATTTCCCCTCTCTCCTACTCTCCAAACTCTTTTCGACTCCCTCTCACTCTCTCATTTTTCCCTCTCCCAGCCCCACCACACCCTTTCCTCTTTTTAACATTTCCCTCTCTCCTACACTCCAAACAAGTCCACTCTCTCTCCCTCACTTCCATTTTCTCAATTTCCCACTCCCACCCACACCACACTCCCTTTCTTCTTTTACCATTTCCGCTACTTATTCTCACTTCCCTTCTCTCTTTCTCTTACTTCCTCTTCCACTTCTCCATATTTCACCTCCCAAAAGCCATATACTATAAATAAATTCTCATTTCCCAGTTCCCTTAACACTCATCCTGCCATCTTCATCTTTATGTTTGGAAGAATGTATTTCTGTATTGAGATCATCTCTAACGGCATGAAGATAGCTTTTCAAAGGTGGAACAACATTGAATGTGAAGAAAAGTGCAACAATGGTCTAGCAGATTGTATCAAAACTCATGATTCTACATGGACAACATGAGCAAAGGTGGAACAACATTGAATGTGAAGAAAAGTGCAACAATGGTCTCACAGATTGTATCAAAACTCATGATTCTATATGGACAGCATGAGCATGGCGGATTTACCATACAAGCAACATAGGCCATGGCAGTAAAATATGGAGAAACTTAAATAATGGAAAAATAAATGGTACGGAAAACCGTACTAGACTTTCTCTTCCTTAATCATTCCATCAGACTACCACCGAATGCAGATGTTGTTCTNCTATGTTTACACATTTTTCTCACTTTTTACACGATTGAAAATCATAAAAATACTGTACAGTTTGCATTATACACGAGCAAACCAGCAATCATAAAGTTCTCAAGGTCGGGGATCCCTTAAAATTAATTTAAAAAAGTCGAAAAAAATTCAGATAGCTGAAAAACCAAACAATTTGTATTGGATTATAAATCAGAAATGGTTGCAAAAACTCAAGAAATTTTGGGAGGCATGTTCTTCGGTTGCGTTGTTATCCAATCACTCATAGAGTGATATATCAATGTATTCGCGGTAGCCGGTTCAACGCACCAGGACAATCTTTTCTTAACACCCTGTATTAAAACACTCTAGGATACCTATGATGATAGGCAAAAAAATGACGGTCCTCACACATTGTTATTATTAAAACGTAAAAGAAGATTTATTTTGCGAGTGACTTTCGGTAAGTATGTTTTGTGAATACCCTGCCACCATGCCACTATCTTTTATCCAAACCGTTCATCCTTTCTTATTTTCTGAAAAGGATGTGGGTTACATATTTCATTGCAATCCAATACAGATACAAGATAGATACTCTCTACCATTATTTGTTATGGGAAACACAATGACTTTCATACAAAAATTCGGGAAGCAACTACTTGACTTGACCAGGATGTTGCACAAAATTTCTCAATAAGTTAATTAGGCAGAGTGTTTAATCTGTCAAATAGGAAAACAGAGTGTAATAATATCACTTTCAGCTGCCTATGAAGACATTCATGGAGAACACAAAGTATTTATTATCTACATTATTCCGAGAGTGGGATGTTGTCATATGTTGGTAATGAAACGCACCTCGTATGAAATGCATTTCCAACGAGAAACACGAAGGTTATTAAAGAAAAAAAACATTTGTTAATTAGCTGTGTTACAATATGCAATACCAATTTGTAGGGAGGGTGTCCGGTTTCTTTACATCGGTTCAGCATCGATCGTCCCAGCAGGGCCGCCAAGAGAAAATCCGGTCCCGGGACTGAAAAGTTACGGGCCATTTTTGTACAAATTATTTATTAGGAAAATGGGACCAGAATGTGCTTTTTTTTTGTTTCAATCAAGAAAAAAATTGCCTCGGGGGGAGGGGGGGGGCGATCGCTATTTCGCCCAGTTTGTTTTCCAATCTTCAAACTGTACTCAAAGTCTCCTTGACCTAATCACGTTTTCTGACTCTAAATCCTCGAATCCAAGTCAAATATTACTTTTTATGAAGATCTCTATCTATCATCTCACTTTTAATCTTTATTCTTTCTTCATAATATTCCATCTACAATAAACTGAAATACTTTTCATTCTCGCTTTTCAAGCTTTCCCTCCAAAGTCTTCATTTTCCAAGTGAACTTTGCAACTTGCCTCCGTACAATCTCTCTTATCCTTGAAATTATTTGAATTCTTATTTTAATTTTGTGCTATCATAGCAATATGAAGGTAGGTATCCTAAGTAAACGTATCTCTATAGAAGATCTTTTTATTTCTTGAATTCCATTTTTCAAACATTCTCAATAGGGTGTGCTTAATACTAATGATGTGAATGTTCATGTGCGGGAACTAAAACAGGAGTGGATTCAACACGGGAATCAGGGAAATACATACGTAGAATCAGAATCTCACCCAGGAGCGGACCCAGGGGGAGGGGGATCTTACCCCTATATATGTTTTGCGGCTAATTGACTTCCCCTGAAGTAAAAATTATTTTCATTGTTACCGTCATTCGTTCTAGAATGACGAGACCTTTTGTTTGATACGTCACACATGAATCTTTGGAGCGGAAAAGAAAATTCCCAAAAATGAAGGAAAAAATAAATTCGAAAAAATAAAAGAAACATTCCATTGAATATAAATTTCAATAAAATATTGTGTATCAACTGCAAATAATAAGGCGGGTCACAAGCGCTTTCATGTCGTAACAGAAGAAAGCGCTCGTGACACGCCTTATTATTTATAGCTGATGATACACAATATTTTATTGAATTTTTTTTTCATAATGACTACAAAAATCCTAAAAACCATTTCTAAATTAAGTTCTATTGAATGTGTATTATTGATTACATTTTAATAAATTAAATAAATAAAAAAAAATCTATTGAATGTAGAATTTTATGAAAAATTAGACTATGAAAAAATAGAGCTAGCGTCTAGATCACTGAAGTTAAACAACATCCACCGGGGCTGTACCATGTGGGTGTCCACGTGGGTTCGCGATCTCGTGATGCTGGCAATTTTTCCAGCCCAACCCAGGTTGTGTGAGATTAAGGAGACGTTAAGCCAAATAAAAAAACTATGAGAATAATAAATAAGTTGTCCTATTTAAAAAGGAAAGTTGTTCTTGCATTAACACTGAGGTATCTAATACAACCCTGATAGATCTATCAATGTCACCACCATATATTTCTCTTTTGATATCGCGACATTTTGGTCAGAATATATTTTTTGCCTTAATCATATTGGACTACACTGTATAAACTCCTCCATTCAGGAGGAGTCGAGAAGGGGGAGAAAAAAGGACTCCTCCAAAAAGATCCATACTAATATTATAAATGCGAAAGTAACTCTGTCTGTCAGTCTGTCTGTATGTATGTTACGCTTTCACGCTTAAACTACTGAACCGATTTTGATGAAATTTGGTATGGAGATAGACTAAACTTTAGGAAAGGACATAGGCTACTTTTNGATAACAATCGGAGACGTCATGCAAAAAATGAAGTCAATCGCAAAATAATTCGATTTTTAATAATTATTTTTCGATTTTCAAGTGCCAACTTTGGGTGGCCCTAGCTACCTTGGGGTCCATTTCCGTATAGGGGTTTATTAAGCAAAGTTGCCTTTATTTGAGCTCTACTATACGTGGTTACTTTTTCTGCATTACCTTTTGAAACACCCTGCATTCGTATTTGGGGGCCCGTAATTATTTCTTCATCGTCCAAATTTCCTCCCCGAGGCCCTGTATACACTATTATCCAACAAAACATCCAATAGTAGATAAGTTTCAAGAATTGTCCAAAGTTCAATTATTAGATGCTGTCAAAAATTTTAAATTGAGTTAAACCCTCATCAATAAAATGTTATACGAAACTCCTAAACTGCCTTCCCGGAAAAACTTTCTAATACCTACCCGTCTTCAGACTTCCTAATTCAAATATAATATCAAAATATAACAATAAGTTTAGACAACTTCCAATCCATAAACATTAAACTAGGGCACAATCTGTTTGCTGGCGTTGGGTGTAAAAAGTTTTCCAACTGTCCAGCTGTCAATATCCATAAGTTATTTTTAATATTCAATTGAACTTTCAGTTTTTTTTTTTTATTATACTTTTCTTCTGCCATGGCTGCTTTTTGCAATTCATATACAGGGTGTCCATAAAGTCTCACCCCACCGAGAATGGCTGAAAATATAAGAAAACGCAAAAACACGTTTCCCTTAAATTTTAGGGGGATTAATTTTAGACTAAAAAATTTTTGGCCTCGGCCAGCCGTTTAGGCTGGACACCGACTAACTTCAAAATCTTAAATGAGAAGGTATATCAAGTGACACCTTGTTTTGCAGGTCTCGTTAAGACGTGTTCATTACAGAAAACTAGAGCTCTCTAGGATCTACCGAATTACAGGGTGGAACATCTGACCCATTTCCTTTGCGGCCGCACCGAATTGGTAGGTAAAAATGTCTAGAAATAAGTTTTTATGATCCTAAATAAGTAATGTCCGGACCGCGAAGCTGAAATTTTTTTGTTGGTTCATCCGGACCCCGCTAAACATTAATTGCCGACCCCTGTCATAGAACATTTGATGCTGAATCAGGGGCGGATACAGAACGGTCGGTGAGGGGGGGGGGCGATTACGGCCGGCCACTATAATAATTTTTATACACAAATTATTAGGAAAATTATACCAGAATGTTCTTTTTTTGTTTCAATGATAAAAAGTCTGGCCTCTGGTAGGGGGGTGGGGGCGATCACCCCTTCCCCCCTTTTGATCCGCTCCTGGACTGAATCAAATTTCAAATTTGAACAAAACCAATGTTAAAATATGACAGGTATTCAAAATCTCAAATTGACAATAATAGTTATGCCAAAATTATGTCCGCCGGCGCCGGCCCCCTGTACCCCATATAGCTAACACCATCCGCCATAAGCGACATTTTTTCTACTTAGCGTTGACTGATTTTGATGAAATTTGGTAAGTAGGCCTTATTTGAGTTCTAATTTGATATAGCTAAAAGTCATAAGAGCTCGTTCATAGTTTCCTTTTTCATTCGAAATTTCTGAATACGTTTGAATAAAATTCATAACATGGATTTACAAAAAGTCTAGTCTACTTATTATTCTTACAAATTGATATTTGGAAAATCCTAATTGATGGTGATTTGGAGTAGTCATTTCTACAGAAATATATTGCAACATGTCTCTCTGACAATCCAAATAATCGTCACGACTGACTTCGAAAACAAACTTTGAGCCATCCAATTATAAAGTTTGGGAAAAGTTTTTCAAGTGGAAAATAATACTTTTCTAATCACAATAGAAAACTTTCGTCAACACGTTCTATAATTATTATTCTAATGAGAGATGTTCCATTGCTTGGAGTGGGGTGTGATGAGAGTTGTTCTATAGCTTGGAGTGGGGTGTGATGAGAGTTGTTCCATAGCTTGGAGTGGGGTGTGATGAGAGTTGTTCCATAGCTTGGAGCGAGGTGTGATGAGGGTTGTTCCATAGGTTGGAGCAGGGTGTGATGAGAGATGTTCCACAGTTTGGAGCGGGGTGCGCGAGGTGTGATGAAAGTTGTTCCATATCTTGTAGCGAGGTGTGACGGGAGTTGTTCCATAACTTGGAGCGAAGCGTGATGAGAGTTGTTTCATAGCTTGGAGCGGGGTGTGATAAGAGTTGTTCCATTGCTTGATGCGAGGTGCCATGAGAGTTGTTCCATAGCTTGGCGCGAGGTGTCTGAGAGTTGTTCCACAGTTTGTAGCGAGGTGTGATGAGAGTTGTTCCATATCTTGGAGCGAGGTGTGATGAGAGTTCATAGGTTGGAGCGGGGTGTGATGAGAGATGTTCCACAGTTTGGAGCGGGGTGTGATGAGAGATGTGCCATAAGTTGGATCGGGGTGTGATGAGAGATGTTCCATAGCCTGGCGCGAGGTGTGATGAAAGTTGTTCCATATCTTGTAGCGAGGAGTGACGGGAGTTGTTCCATAACTTGGAGCGAAGCGCGATGAGAGTTGTTCCATAGCTTGGAGCGGGGTGTGATGAGAGTTGTTCCACAGTTTGGGGCGGGGTGTGAAAAGAATTGTTCCATAGCTTGGAGAGAGGTGTAATGAGAGTTGTTCCATAGCTTGGCGAGGGGTGTGATGAGAGTTGTTCCATAACTTGGAGCGAAGCGGGATGAGAGTTTTTCCACAGTTTGGAGCGAGGTGTGATGAGAATTGTTCAATAGCTTGGAGAGAGGTGTGATGAGAGTTGATCCATAGCTTGGAGCGAGGAGTGATGAGAATTATTCTATAGCCTTGAGCGAGGAGTGATGTACGAGTATTCTGACACGAGCTTGCAGCAATCTGTTTCATAACATATTCATTAATCTTCAAAGCTTTTCCACCCAATTTTCACCTCACAAAAGTAATGGCTCAACAACCCCACATCTCTGTACCCATCCCATCTTTCTCTACTTCCACTCAACAATCGTTTGGATTGACTGCCGGACCCTGTACAAAAAATGTCGGTTTTCACCATACATAATTCTAAATAAGAATTGCTCGCGCCTAACACCAGAAAGAACATTTTTATTTTCCATTATTTATTTTATTATGTGCTCAGAATTTTCATTTTTCTTTTGGAAAATAAAGGAAAAAATAAATTCTCTATAAAATTGTGTCAAAAACAAAAAATGTCGTTTATTTGGTTACTTAGATTATTATTTTTATTTTATTTTCTGGGGGACGTAAAGAAAGATATGAGGTTTTCTATGGAAAAGAAGCGGCAGGGCAAGGGAAGGGGGGGGGGCGTTGAGATGTTTCTTTTTATTTTAACTACAACACATTGTGTGGTTCAAGGAACCTTATTTCATTTAGACGCCAAAATTAATAGTCTTTGTAAGAACTGTCGGATTTAGAAGGCGTCTGAAGATATGTTAACACTTGTAACCAAAAGAAAGATATCAGAGCCTTTTCTAATTAAAATGTATGCTATTGGTACTCACTCAACGCGGAATTTGCCACTCTACAACTTTTCCAGAGAACTCTTTTTCGATTTATTGTTTCTCATGGCCAATCAAAGTATATCATATAGGTACTCATTCGACACGGAATTTACCGCTATACATCTTTTTCAAGGAAATAGTTTTCAATTTATTGTTTCTCAGAGCCCCTTTCTAATCAAAGTTTATCATAATGGTACTCATTCGACTCGGAATTTACCGCTATACATCTTTTACAAGGAAATAGTTTTTAATTTATTGTTTCTCAGGGCCCCTTTCCAATCGAAGTATATCATATAGGTACTCATTCGACTCGGAATTTACCGCTATACATCTTTTACAAGGAAATAGTTTTTAATTTATTGTTTCTCAGGGCCCCCTTCCAATCGAAGTATATCATATAGGTACTCATTCGACTCGGAATTTACCGCTATACATCTTTTACAAGGAAATAGTTTTTAATTTATTGTTTCTCAGGGCCCCCTTCCAATTAAAGTATATCATAATGGTACTCATTCGACTCGAGATTTACCGCTATACATCTTTTACAAGGAAATAGTTTTTAATTTATTGTTTCTCAGGGCCCCTTTCCAATCAAAGTTTATCATAATCGTACTAATTCGACTCGGAATTTACCGCTATACATCTTTTGCAAGGAAAAAGCATTTAATTTATTGTTTCTCAGGGCCCCTTTCCAATCAAATTTTATCATAACTCGGAATTTACCGCTATACATCTTTTACGAGGAAATAGTTTTTAATTTATTGTTTCTCAGTGCCCTTCCTAATTAAAGTGTATCATTTTAGTACTCATTCGATGCGAATTTCACCGCTCTACAACGTTTACTTAGGGCAATCTTTCGAATTATAGTTTATCAAGGCCCAGATCTTCAAGCAAACCATATCGCTGTATCATTTTGGTACCCATTCGACGTGGGGAATTGGGCGCTCCACAATTTTTCCAGAAAATACTCTTGCGAGTTATTTTTTTCTCAGTGCCCCTCCCCAATCAAAGTATATCATAATGGTACTCATTCCGACATTTCACTTAAGAGTCTATTTTTTTCTTCTTCTGAATCGTTCTTTATTTATTTTACATCGCCTTCATATTGGTGCGATCAGATGCCAGACTCCAATTCCAAATTTGAACGAACGAAGGAATAATAGAGTTTGTACAAATTTTGAATATCTCCGAAATATGTATTGCTTTGATTCCAAAAGAAACGTTTTACAAAGTCCAAGTTTGGTATAATTTCACCAAAGAACACCCAAGGTGAAATTTATAAATAGTACCTAATATTTCTTCATACCAGATGGTCGAATGAGCTATCAGATGCAATCTAAAATGTGAAACAATATTGCAACTAAACGAAAATATGAAATACGTTTTGTAATAATTTTAAAATAAAAATATATATTTCCTTAAACTCAGTCGGATAGAAATATGAAATTTTGGTACAGGGTGACTTACTTAATTTCACCTTTTCCCAAATCTATTTGGGGTCGAGGTTGCCCCCCAAATTCTACCATGCTGTACCCTTTCTAGTAAGTACTTTGCTGATGACATTTCATTTTTGGTTGGAAGCAGAGATTTTTACAGGCTGGATCCTATTACTATTATTATTAATTGTGGCGGGTTAGCCAGCGTCTATGGCACGTTATATACACCAGTTTCCGTTAGATCACTCAAGTTGAGCAACGTCCAGCAAGGTTGTATCTTGTGGATGTCCACGTGGGTTAGCGCCCTCGTGATGCTGGCTGTTTTTTCGGCCCAAACCAGGGTGGGTGAGGTCAATGTGAGTAGCATGTTTGCAAGTTTCCAGCGGATGGAGGGTGAAATCCTCGTCTTGAATGACCAATAGATGTTAAAGAGACGTTAAGCCAAATTAAAAAAAAAAAATGTGGCAGCTTTTCCCTTCGGAATTCCAAGTGCTGCGTCCACTAGTTAGGACTACTGCACACCAGTTCTCCACATGTCTAGTATCTATCACCCAGCCCTGAAATTGCCTCAGCCCTATTAAAGTTCAGTAACGACTCTGCTGGGTCAGAGTGTATCTCTATAAGTTCACAACCCGGTTATCCCTGAAGCGTTGAACGCCAGGTATGGGCAATCAAATATGATGTGCGAAACCGCCTCCTCTTTCGCTTACAACATCCTGCACATAGCTGTACCCCTATAGTTTTCAAGTGTTTCCTTAGAACACAGTGACCCGCCAGCAGCCCAATCATTAGTCTGATGTTACGTCTGCCGAGTCTTGCTGTTTTCTCCACAGGACCAGTGATCATCCTCTTAGAGAAATGAAGTTCCATCACCCAGTTCTACATCTCCTTGTGTTTTTCAAAGACCCAGTCTTCTACAACTACCTTCGCCAAGCATTTTGCAATGCGAACAGTCGGCTCCGGACTAGTGAGTGCTGTTGAGTAACCGCCCCCGGCTGGCTGGATCATAACACCAAACCTTCCGTATTTACATGAAATGATTTTACTCTCCTTGAATAATTTTACTTTGGGTCCATCTGGGGCACCACCTATCCTGATGACACATTGTCACAGCTTTGGGTACATTAAGATAAATATCGTTTACAAGGCCTCTTCTGTCCCCCCATTATACTTCGAACGCGAGGACTACATCATTACTATCCTCAGGGCCGGATTAACAATAGTAGCACTTGTAGCACGTGCTGCGGGCCCCGCGCTTTGACAACTTACACTAGGTATTTCGACATTTGTGAGTTGACAATTGAAAATACATATAATTTTGACGGGGCCTCCAACTCTTTAAAGTATGTAGTAAAATCTAATTTAGGAAAGTACAAGTAGGTACCTACTATCTAGGAACTGAAAAAAGAAACGAGTATTGCAACATAAGCAAATTGGATTTTTTTTTAGCATGAGTGGTAACCATGTTTTATCGATGTTGCTATACTCAAAATTTAATTTCACTTTTCTCTACCAGCTATAGGTACTATACCAAAAGACCAAAAGATAATCAATTTTTGTAATGGCTTTAAAAAGTAGACTACTTAGACTGCGTCGGCGGGGGTGGAGGGGCCCACTCTGTGAAAGTGCTAGGGGCACCGTGGAAGTTTAATCCGGCCCTGACTATCCTTTTCACATTAGAAGTCCGAGTACTTTCCAATAGGTAGATACAACATTATCTTCTTGTCAATCCTGTATAAACTATAATGTTTTTATGATTTTCATAAATTTTGTGCAAAATTTTATGAAAATATCATATTTGAATGTTCACACAGGCATCAGGACCTAGTGTTTTCATTTTAAAACATTAAAAGTATCCTCAGGAAATGATGCTCATTTCCTGAGAACTTTCATTGCATGCCCCCTTTCCCCAATATCCCGCTGACTCTCTTTGTAACCGCCATGTTATTCGTAAAAAAAAAAGAAAACCGTTACAATATTTTGTCCACTCTTTTGTTTGAATTTAATGTGTTTTAAAATTCACTTTCAATTAAAATGTGTTTTTCATTATTATTTGCCCGTTCATGCTGTTTTACTACATTAAATAAAAATTCCGAGATAGCACAAATTGCCAAAGAAAATAATTCGTCCTGCTCATGCTATGGATTGAAAAGTAGCAGCCATAATGTACCTCCTCCTGCAATAAAAGTTCCGAGAGATATCACAAATTCCCAAAGAAAATAATTCGTCCTGCTCCTGCTATGGATCGAAAAGTAGCAGCCATAATGTACCTCCTCCTGCAATAAAAGTTCCGAGAGATATCACAAATTCCCAAAGAAAATAATTCGTCCTGCTCCTGCTATGGATCGAAAAGTAGCAGCCATAATGTACCTCCTCCTGCAATAAAAGTTCCGAGAGATATCACAAATTCCCAAAGAAAATAATTCGTCCTGCTCCTGCTATGGATCGAAAAGTAGCAGCCATAATGTACCTCCTCCTGCAATAAAAGTTCCGAGAGATATCACAAATTCCCAAAGAAAATAATTCGTCCTG
>CM022880.1:2996294-3007532 GCA_012654025.1 Pachypsylla venusta | reverse complement strand
ACGCTAATGTGTTGCTGAATGCTATCTCATTCAAATTTTATAAACATCATGTTCAATAAAAGTGCCTTTGTGAAAAAATGTGTAAAAATTTAACTAAATGATAATAATTCAACTCGCGCCCCACTTGGATCGCCTTCACGCCCCCCTAGGGGGCGCGCATCCCAGTTTGAGAACCTCTACCTTGAAGAATAAGTACAAGAGAATATGAAGTAGGTATATTTTGTTAAATATTTTTATAATACAACAGAACTAAATCTGAATACAGAATAAAATTCTGGCGTCTCCACTAAGAATCCATGCTAGTATTTATAGGTAAAATTATAAACTCGTTGTAAATATTAGTTTTCTTTTTTGAAAATGATAAATATCTCAATTTTCTGTTGAGCCAAAATTTGAATACGGAATATAATTCTGGCGTCTCCACTAAGAATCCATGCTAGTATTTATAGGTAAAATTATAAACTCGTAAATATTATTTTTCTTTTTTGAAAATGATAAAGATCCCAATTTTCTGTTGAGCCAAAATCTGAATACGGAATATAATTCTGGCGTCTCTACTAATAATCCATGCTAGTATTTATAGGTAAAATTATAAACTCGTTGTAAATATTATTTTTCTTTTTTGAAAATGATAAATATCCCAATTTTCTCTTGAGCCAAAATCTGAATACGGAATATAATTCTGGCGTCTCCACTAAGAATCCATGCTAGTATTTATAGGTAAAATTATAAACTCGTTGTAAATATTATTTTTCTTCTTTAAAAATAATAATTTGCGGTCTCAAATAATCATGATTTAAATGAAGGAAATGAGGAGCGAAGTTCAAGTTTGTGAACGGTTTCTAATCTATCCTCAAGTTATTTATTATTTCTAAACGGAGGAAATAAGAAGCGAAGTTCAATATTTATGAACGGTTTCTAATCCGTCAAGTTATTCATGATTTCTAAATGGAGGAAATGAGGAGCAAAGTTCAATATTTGTGAACGGTTTCTAATCCGTCCTCAAGTTATTGAGTTCCTTTCGTTGAGTCACCGTGTAATAAACCAGTGCGGCACCCGTTGAAAAATCAACGAGAATGGTCCCGAAAATTTCGGTGACTGAAAAAATAACAAATCCAAATTTTCGGAAAGAGTATTTTTCTAATTTATGTGTAGCTCCCTTCCCCCCTGAGCCAACCGCCACTACTTTCAAAGAAAGAGAAAAGTCTGCTATGATGGAAGTATTTTATTTTATAAACTGCTAGCAATTAAACATTTTACTATCTAGATGACTGAAGTAGTAGGGAGCGGGGATAATAATAATCCTGAAATAAAAACAGAAATAAAAGGAGGGGGAAACCTGGAGGGAGCAATGTATTAAAATAAGAATGCAGCGATAGCGGGTTAAAGGGGGGGGGGGCAGAATGAATATATTTTGTGTACAAAAATGTTGAAAGTTTGGGTTAACAGAATATTAATTGGAAAACAAGAAGTGCATTTGAAATGTTTAAGTGAAATTTAAACCATGAATATCAAGCAACCATTTTCTTGACATTTTTCGTAATCCTTGGAAGAAATACTAAAAATTTCTCAAGCTCTCATGCACTGGCAAAAATAATTTTAGAAGACTGCAAAGCTTCTCACGTTTTCAAAATTGGTTAAAAATATCTTCTGCGATCAACTGAACATGACGAAACTTTCAAAATTTCATTGTTCATTTTTTAACCACCAAAATCCTACTAACGATAGTTAGGTCACTTCGTAATCATGTAATTAACATAAATCTTGAATTTTAAATTTCCAGAACTTATAATTGTGTTTTTAGACTGGATTCGTGAATACCTCCTAACTTTTTTTTATATTTTTAATCATTCAAGACGGGCGCGAAACCACGTGGACACCCACATGGTACAACTTCGCTGGACGTTGCTTAACTTCAGTGATGTAACGGGAACTGATGTAGTCAACGTGCCATAGTCGCTGGCGCAACCAGATTTGGTTTTCTATCTTGATATTTACTTTTGGGGCCTGAACCATGCAGTATAGTTATTTTAGGCTTTAGGAGAGTGATAAAATCTTGAATGTGACATGGGTTAGAGCCAGCGTCTATGGGCTTTAACTTCGAACTTAATTAAAAAAAAAAAAAAAACATCGCATCCTATGAATGTATATTGCGTGATTCAGAAATAACGTTAACACAGGCCCAAGTTACTTTAGGTTACCGATCTTCGTTGACCGAGTTGTTAAGAGCATTGACTCTTGGTCCGAAAGGTTGTGGATTCGAATCCCGCCCGAGCGAAAATTTTCTAATCGAATTTTCTCGTTTCCGGAAAGGCATGGCTGTAAAAAGGAATGGCCTTGAAGTAAATCCTTTAGGTTAGGAAAAATTAAAGCTTCACCTCTAATAATAACAATGAGATCGTCTCATTATTCAATTTTTTGCTGTGATGAAGTAGGTAGTATAACTGAGCTACTTATAAGGGGATCTGTTAAAAATCTCATATTTATGTAATCGCATGTGTTCAGTTGATTCAAAAATATTAAATAAACTCCCCAATTTCCCAATAATTTAAGGTTATCCATATGAAGTTCTCGCCCATAACGAAGAACCTAAAGAGGAACTTGCCACTGGAAAGAAGCTGCCCTACCCAGTTTTGACAAAACTCAAAGTGTCGAAGTGCCCAGTTGCAAGACCAACCTGGAAAAATGGAACCTTTTACCTACCGCTTCAGATACCCTGTGTGAATGTGGGACACAGCAAGACACGGCACATATGCTTGTTTGCCCTAATTTAGGTAACCCCTGTACTGAGCAAGACTTAGATGTTAGTAATGACACGGCCATCCAACCTGCTCTTTATTGGATGGACAAAATTTGGAAAATGAACTGGACACGGAAAGTAAAGTAAGTATCTAGCATAACAGATTTAAAATGCCCTAAAAATAAGGTTACACTATTTCCAGCCAGCATCTACGGCACGTTAAGTACACCAGTTCCCGTTCGATCACTGAAGTTAACCAACGTCCAACGAGGTTGTAACATGTCGGCGTCCATGTGGGTTCGTGCCCTCGTGATGCCGGTTTTTTTCCGGCCCAACCCAGGCTGGGTGAAGTCATTGTGGGTAGCTGGTTTGCAAATTTTCAGCAAATGGAGGGCAAAACCCCCGTCTCGAATGACCAATAGATGTTAAAAAGACGTTAAGCCAAATTAAAAANTGATTATATTCATATCAGATGGTTTTTAAATTAGTATATGTATGCAAAGATATTTGGAGAAATTAACAGTAATATTAGAAAGTCTATTTCTTTGGGAGGGATATCTCCCCCCCCCCACATTTAAAGTCTATCGTATCTTTCTTATTTCGTACCTATGTAAATCTTGCGGAAAATCTGTGATCTAAAGGTTTAGCAATCGACGTCCTTTTGATAATAACACCGCTAAATACGTTATTTCCTGGCAATAACTCGCTTGCAAATGAACTTTAGATTTTTTCGTTCCTTATTTTGCATCTAGATATAAAAGGAGTTTTTCTTAATAGTATTAAGTTTTTAGGAATCGCAATCGTCGGGCTACGTTAAATTATGAGTCAGTCAGTATGGCTATCGATTGTGCTTAAATGTATAAAAGGTTAACACTCGATAGAATGTATTTTTCACATCAATAATTCTGATTCAAATGTTGAAAACAATTGTCCTCTGAATTCAAAATGTATATGGCACTTCATATTAAGGACCTAACCATGACAATCCATAACAGTTCAATAAAATCATATGAACTCCGTTTTGCAACTTCTTTTCTAAATTTAAAGATTACACTAGAAACGCCTATTAATTTTAAAATTCCAAGTTTCCCCCGCCCCTATCATAACCTTCAGTACTGGGCCTGTGATATTTCACTTACCTTTTATACTGACTTGAACAGAATTGCTTAATCCCCTCGGTGTAGTACATGTGAACGTGCCTGTGTCCAACAGCTTGACATAGTAAATCGAAAGTCGGTACTTCCATTCTCTCTCTTCAGCAGCAATGGCCCAGCCTAAAATAAAAACACAAACAATAAAAATTGCATTTTTTAATTGAACTTTTTGGAATCCCTAATCCGATGTCACAGTGTACTATAGATATTAGTGGAAACGCCAAATTACAACAGACACAGTTTGACATTAATAATGTAATATGATAGATACATTATTATTATCATAGTATGGATATTAGTGGAGACGCCAAATTAATTCTTTTTTTAATTTTTTCTAAAAAGGAAATCTCGCTAAGTACGTTCTTATTTTTCATAATATAAAATTTAATATCATGTTACCAGCTTATTTTTATTTTGTAATTAAACACCATACCATTTCACAATAGACTACTAGGTAAATACTAGTCTTGTACTTTTAAAATTAAATTTTAGTTTACTGTGAAATGTATGTTTAAAATTTCAATGAATTATATTTTATCCGATATCTATCGGTGTGAAAAACCAAGAGAATGGATACGAGTAAACAAACGTAAAATATCAAATTTTGAGGGGGGGGGGAAATTTTTTTCTCGTGACGATTCCGAAGGTTCATTATTGAAAATAATAACCCAATACAATGAAAGTTGGTCTGATGCACTGGCATGCACTCAGATCTATCGTTAGGAACTGGATAATTTTGGTAACGAAAAAAATAAAAATAAATAGCTCTCTCAAAATTTGATATTATACGTTTCAAGGTACGTATAATCCAAATATCGAATAATAAAAAATCCGTTTGTCCTGCGACCGCCGTGATGGGCACTTTTGCCATTTAGCGTTGACCGATTTGGGTGAAATTGGTATATAGGTCCCACCTGGGCTCTAATTGTGCCCAGGTGTCCAAATTTTGGGTGCAATCGCATACACCCTTGGCAATGTTTGTCGTTTTTTTTAGCGGTTTTCAGTCAAAGCCGCTGGTGGTTTTTGCCCCTTTAAAGCGGTTTTCATTAATCCTGTCTAAACAGAGTATGGTAAGACCCAGAGATTTCAAATTTAGTAGGTATATCAAATTTAGGGTCTAATTACGCCTCAGATTTGAAATCGTCACGAGAAACCCCCCGACAATTTTTTTGTGAGGGGGGGTATTTTTTTTTTTTGCCAAAAAAATAATAAACCCATGTGTCACTTTGGCAGAGTTTTTTTAGATCATATGGCCAGAGATTAGTCTGTCCATTGTATGAATAGTATACCTATAGACATCAAAAAATGTTTTGACAAAATCAACAATGCCGTCGTTTTGAATAGTCTGATTCAAAATGGCTTCTCAATTGATCAATTTTAATGGAAACTACTCTCTCTCTATCTTAGCATGATATATCTAATATGTATTAGGCTTTGCATAAAATATTATTGTGAAATTTTCCCACGACAAACCCGATCCTTCAGAAGCTTACGTAATGTATCTTCATCGCATGTGAGGTAGCTTACTCAAAAAAATATTTTCTAATAAAATAAACAAAGGGCTTTCCAAAATAGGATCGGCTTATGCAAATATTAACAACGAGGTACCATAAACGGGCATAAGAAAACGAAATTTACATATTTATTAAAAGAAATAAAATTAAAATGAATACTAAAGAATCGACTAGCGCTCATGGTGGAATGGTCACTGCACTAGTTTTGCATTCGGAAGATCTGGGTAGGACAATAATTTGTTACAGGTGTTTGGAATTTTTCGAGCCCACTCAGTCTTGTGAGGACAATGAGTAGCTATGGAGATAAATGTACTTAGCGTCAGTATTGAATATAAAGTTGAAAATTCAAAGTAAATGCATAATGATTGATATTTGAAAATCCTACAATGCTGCAGTGAGCACCAAAGTTGTGACTTGTGACACATAAAATATCCACTCTTGTGTTGGAGCCTCCACTTGAGGTACAATGAATTTCTTGCTGGATTGTCCATCCTTGTTTGATGGACATTATTATTATAGATTAATTAACAACAACGATAAGTATCATTTCGTTATCCTTTCTAAAAATTAACAATTTAAGAATTTGACTCACAACAATTCTGACCACGGTCCCGCTGTTACTAGGCACAGCAAAATTACTTTTGGCAGAGACAAACACAAAACATCTATCCAACTGTTTGAGAAGCCCTGTCGTTACGTAAAACGCCCCGTCTCACCGTCATATGTATCTAAGTATGTTTCGTGTTCTTTAAACATACATTAGATGGCAGCAGAATTCCTGTTCTCGTGCGGTTATTGCAACTAGGCTAATGAGATGAATGTCTGGTACCCAAATGATTTCAACTATAAATCTTTGAACAACATGTTAATTATAAGTTTAAATCCCTTTGGTCAAATGATCTTCAGACTTTTATTAACAACTCGATCCCTTTGGTCAAATGTTCATCAGACTTTTATTAACAACTCGATCCCTTTGGTAACATGTTCCTCAGACTTTTATTAACAACTCGATCCTTTTGGTAAATTGATCCTCAGACTTTTATTAACAACTCGATCCCTTTGGTAAAATGTTCCTCAGACTTTTATTAACAACTCGATCCCTTTGGTCAAATGATCTTCAGACTTTTATTAACAACTCGATCTCTTTGGTAAAATGATACGCAGATTTCCCAATAATTTCTATTTTCTTTCTTGAAAATATACCTCAATTGGCCCTTATCTCCATTTTGTGCATTCTTTATCTCAAGTGGTGGTGTCGTTAGAACACTAAGGCAGTCCCCTTCCTCCACGAGGAACTGAGTTGAAAAGATTTAAAGCTGAAGGAAGTTGTAAATTTACACGTGAGCCTGCGAGTCTGCATTCTTTATTTGGGTAACATCAATTCTTCTTTTTCTTCGATATTAAATTTGCTTTCCCAATGTTTAAAAGTAAGCAATCCACAAGATAGCTACGAAATATAAGGTATGCTTAGCCAGCGTCTATGGTACGTTGAATACACCAGTTCCCGTGAGATCACTGAAACTAAGAAAAGTCCGGCAAGGTTGAACCCTGTGGGTGTCCACGTGAGACCGCGCCCTCGTGATGCTGGCTATTTTCCTGGCCCAACCCAGACTGAGTGGGGTCAATGTGGGTAGCTGGTTTGCAAGTTTCCAACGAATCGTTTAATGAAAGGCACCTCCTCCTACTACCTCATCACGACATCCTCGGGTTTTGATGTGGTTTTCACAAGGTAGAATGCATCCCGTTTAACCAGCGATACAGGGTGTCCCCGGAAGGCGCCCATCCGTATACTCTACATGCTCAACATTTCGTT
Source organism: Pachypsylla venusta (assembly GCA_012654025.1). Taxonomy (NCBI): domain Eukaryota; kingdom Metazoa; phylum Arthropoda; class Insecta; order Hemiptera; family Aphalaridae; genus Pachypsylla; species Pachypsylla venusta. The sequence goes on along the minus strand of CM022880.1, from coordinate 3,000,311 downwards.
TGAATTTCGTTCAATCTCAAAGCCTATTTGTATAGCTGTACATGTTTGTATAGCTATAGCAAATGTTGGCGCAAGCCATATTGGCACCCCCGCAATATTTTACAAATAGGGGGGGGGGNCTAGATATCTCTTCCAACAACCTTGGGGGGGGGAGTACCTAAAATATTTTCACTGCATTCTGGTCCACCTACGCAGTGTTGTTTTGTGCAGAGGTGACGCCTGTTGTTTGGGTTTGCGTCTTCCTGGGAGGAATATGGTACCTGGTCCTATTCGACATAACAATATGGCCTCGTAGATTCTGAAGATATATCTACATAATATAAGAAATGAAAATGATTAAAAAATACTTGCCTTCATGTTCTACAATTTTTTATTATGTTCTGTCAAGTGTTTTCTAATCATTTTCATTTCTTGCATTTGATGATTCTATATACCAAGTGTCCTAAAAGTTTTCTTTTTTTCATATAAATAATCCGAAAGATTCTCGAAGATTTTCACTTCCACTTAAACAGGGGTCCCACAGATATTCCCGAGGGTAATTAATGTTATGCATGGCCCAAAGGACCCCCGAAGGACATTACTCTGGGTCCATCAGGGGTCTTGCTTATGCTCCTAAGGGATCTTAAAAGTGTTTACAGTTACATGGTCTAAAGTGACCCCTAAAGGAATTCACTTTTTTGTACATCAGGGTTGGAAGTTCCTGAGAAATCTTGCTTTACATGGGCCAAAATGCGACAGATAACTAAATTTTTTGGGGGGGGTCTTTGTGGGGGCATCACCCCAAAGCCGCTATGCATAACCTACTTAGTACTTTATCGTGAAAAAAAAACTTCGAAATTGAGAAAATGCTGTGCTGTACCAATAGAAGTTTCTCAATATAATATGTGCTGTACATGTAATTTAAGGTTTTGCTTCGTGTTTTTAATATTATTAGCACATCAATATTCATCAGGGTTGAACATAGTGACAGCAGAATGGAATGAGGGAACAACATAGATTCAGGTAAAAAGGAAAAGAGGGGGCTCATAGATAATGATAATCATATAGAATTTATCAAAAAAAATCGACATTTATTAGTGGGTTAAAGTCCAAATTGGTCCAGATTTGTTCTCAGATTTTGGTTTATTATTTTCAACAATGAACCTTTGGAATCAACACGAGAGAAAAAAATAAAAAAATAAGCCCCCTCTTAATTTGATATTTTACGTTCGTAGAATCCAAAAATTGAATAAAAGAATCCGTTTGTATGCTGTACGCTGTGATGGGCACTTGGCGTTGACCGATTTGGATTAAATTTGGTATATAGGTAAACTCTGGGCTCTAATTGTGCCCCGAAACTTTTGAGTGGAATCGAATACACCCTTGGTAGTTTTTGCCGCTTTTTAGCGGGGCACAATTTCAGTATTGTTGCCAAAAAGAGAATGGTAAGAGCTAGAAATTTGGTATGTATGTCATATTTGGGATCTAATTTTTTTTTGAGGGGGGTAGCCAGTATAATCATAAACCCATGTGTCACATTGGCAGAGGTTTTCCTCTCGTTTCATACATCAAGGAATAAATAATCTAAAGTTAGGATATGGTCTTTCGGTCAAATTGGTTCAATAGTATCAACCGGTTGAAGTTCGAAAAAAATTGACATTTTTTTGGACTAATAATGTGTTATAAAGGCATACCTAATAACATATTTCTTCTTTTCCGAATGGTAATGTTCGAAATTACCATTCGAAAAAAATACTTATTTATTCTGTAAACGAAATCGACAATCTCCAAAATACGAAACAGAAGCAAGAACCAAATGAGTAAAATCCACTAGTCATTCTGATAACAGATTTTCCAAAATATGAGCAATGGAAAGCAGAGGTGGATACAAAGCGATCGGTGAGGGGGGGTTGGGGCGATTACGGTCGGCCACGAATCAGCTAATAATTTTATGCGGCGTAGACGATATTCATGCGTTTTTGTTCAATTTTATACACAAATTATTAAGAAAACTATACCNCCAAGCCATACGGATGCGTTCTTTTGGTGTAAATTCAAAAGGAACGCGAGTTAGGTCCGAATTACCAAATCATGATACAGCGATCTCGGTTGGTATTTTAATCTGCTAACGCTGCGCATAGCATGGTTTATAAATTCGGACCTTAGAACACAATGCCATTGCTTTATTTTCAAGAGAATTTTTTCATTGCACGAACCCAAATTTGCCTCCGGAGTGCAGACCTAAATTGGTTCGTTTCTTATAGAGCGAGATTTTTTCAATTTTGAGGGCAATACTTTTTTCAAGAATACAAAATTTCCGTCAAAAAATTCACGCGAAGAAAAATTAGCAAAAGAATTTATGGCTTCAACAACTTGCACTTTCAGAATGATACTTCTCCTCTGTTCTTTTTTTAAAATAAATGTGTAACTATTTATTAGTCTAAAACGCTGAAATATATCACCTGTAGGGGCGCGGTGTGGGTACTGTTGAATTTTTTCAGCGTTCTGATAAGGAGATTGGTGTTTGTATTTCAGAATTCTGAGCGTAGATAAATTTCCTTCCCATTAACATAATGGATAACATTTTAGTCGCTTGTTGTGGGTAACTGTGGGTAGTAACATCTTAGTGTTTATTACCAACACAATGTGGACACTGTTTTAATACTGAGGTAGCTTCCCATTAACAAAATGGATAACATTTTAGTCGCTTGTTGTAGGTAACTGTGGGTAGTAAATCAAATGAATTTCTTAATGGAAAACCTATGGAAAACAAAATTACAAATACGGCCAATATTGTTTGCCGTATTTATAATCTCCTTCCACGGATCCGAGTTAATCTTAGCGTATACTGCGTGAGGGGATATATCAACGTCTGACGTGATCTTCGATTGCAGCGCCTTTCTCCTTTCTAACTAAATTAATTCCAGTGATTTTTTCATGTAATTTACAACAATAAAAAAAATTATTCTACTCTATTCCAGTATGTCCTTCGAAAAAAAAACAGATATGGGGCTGATATTGAAATACGGTCGAAACGGAAAACATTAGGCCATAGATCAAAATTTGATGAACAGTAATTTGACGGATTTTTCAATACTCTTCNTAACTAAATTAATTTTAGTGATTTTATCATGTAATTTACAACAATAAAACAAAGTATTCTACTCTATTCCAGTATGTCCTTCGAAAAAAAACAGATATGGGGCTGATATTGAAATACGGTCGAAACGGAAAACATTAGGCCATAGATCAAAATTTGATGAACAGTAATTTGACGGATTTTTCAATACTCTTCAAAAAGGAATTCCACACACAATTTAGCGAAAAAATATTTCATGGGCATCAGAAGCACAAAATAAGTCAAATAGAAATGTCTTGCGTAGTCGTTAAAAAATGAATGCCAGAGTCAGGAGCTCAAAGCTCGTCACAAAAGAAATGGTATTCGTAAAACTCGCCAAATGGAAATAAGCCTGCACAGTAATAAAAAACTTGCAATAGGAAATCTAATGCTTAACAGCTCGAAAAAAGGAGAGGCCTGGCCGTAAGGCTACCAAGGCCAATTAACGAAAAGAAAAAAAAATCGAAAAAAGTAATATCATATATGTATTAGTACTTAAAAAACTCGTCAAAAGGAAGTGTCATCGGCAGTAGTTAAAAACTCTGCCAATCAAACACGTGGGTTTACTATTTTACTTGGCTGAAAAAATACCCCCCACCCCCAATGTTTTAGGAGTAGAAAAAGCTTAAGAAAAGTACGCTTTGTAGATGTAAGAAAAAACGAAAAATAATTTTTTTTAAAAAAAATTAGACAATAAATTTGACAGACATACCAAATTATAAGCCTCTGGCTCTTACAATTCTTTTTTACGACAGGATTAATGAAAACTGCTGAAAAGCGGCAAAAACCACCAGCGGTATATTTGATTGCACCTAAAAGTTTCGAAGCTTACCGAGACCCCAAATATGACATACATACCAAATTTCAAGTCTCTGGCTCTTACCATTCTCTTTTTAAGAAAATGTATTGAAAAATATCAC
>CM022880.1:2969333-2980732 GCA_012654025.1 Pachypsylla venusta | reverse complement strand
TATTTTTTACTAAATTACTTATTTGGGATCATAAAAACTTATTTCTATGCATTTTTAGCTACCATTTCGGTGCGGCCGCAAAGGGAACGGGTCACATATTCCACCCTGTAATTCGTGAACGGCAGATCCTAGAGAGCTCTGGTGTAATGAACTCGTATTAACGAGACCTTTAAAACAATTTGTCACTTCATATACCTTCTCATTTATAAGATTTTGAAGTCAGTCGGTGCCCAGCCTAAACCTCTGGCCGAGGCCAAATTTTTTTTAGTCTAAAATTAATCCCCCTTCTCGAGATACGGGGGGTGGGGTGAGACTTTATGGACACCCTGTATATATAATAATAAATACAAAAAATTTAATCTCAAACAGACGATTTAATAAATGAATGTTTAAGTGCCCTACGTGGTGTATCTACTTGTTTTTATTTTCTTTTGGAGAAATAAATATTTTGATAAATATTACATGGGACCACAAACTGCTAGATTTATAAAATGTATGCTAGATAAAAATATTGACTTGTGTCATCCCCAAATTCAAATTAGTTCTTACACCATTGCATTAAAACTATAATATAATATGATGTCGTCAAAATACATATATTTTTTTTAATATTATAGGTCACGTGTGAAGTAGAGTATTTTCATTAAAAAAAAAATGATTGAAATTTCGTGGGGGAAGAGTCTGAACCCCATGGACTCCTCCCTGGTACGCCCTTGTCTAGATATCTAAGTCTACACTACACAAGGTATTTCTTCGGCCTTGAACACGTCTATTACAATACAAAATACTTTAATGAGTATATGGTATTTTTTTGGCTTCGTTTCGTTCATGGTGGAAATTAGTAAGTTTCGATTTTTTTTCTGGTTGCAGATAGAATAAATGGTACGGAAAACCGTACTAGAGTTTCTTAATCATTCTGTCAAACTACCATCGAATGTTGATGTTGCTCTCCTAAAGTTTGAAGTCTTTTAGTGATATTATTATTATAATTTTTTCTGCTGACGTTGATCTTTATTTTAAAAAGATTTTTTATTTTAAAAAGATTGTGGCTGTGGACATTGCTCTTTGGTGATAGTATTATTTTAAAAAGATTTTGCACCCTTCGGCTGTGGACTTTGCTCTTTAGAGATCGCATTATTATAAAAAGATTTGGCAGCCTTTGGTTGTGGACTTTGCTCTTTAGAGATCGTATTATTATAAAAAGATTTGGCAGCCTTTGGTTGTGGACTTTGCTCTTTAGAGATCGTATTATTATAAAAAGATTTTGCAGGCTTCGGTTGTGGACTTTGCTCTTTAGAGATCGTATTATTATAAAAAGATTTGGCAGCCTTCGGTTGTGGACTTTGCTGTTTAGTGATATTATTATTTTGAAAAAAGTCTACGACTGCTGACGTATTTTGGAAGAATGAATTTTTTGGAAGAATGGGAGGAACTTGGCCTTTTTTCAATGATAATTTTTTGTGAGATACATATTACCTGTTGCTAATTACCACTTCGCTATAAGGAATTTTTTTGAGTTTCCACAAGTCGTACCTGGTATAGAGGCCAAACTTTGGGGACAAGTAGTTCAAATGTATTAGAGAGAAGAACAAAATTACAAGTGTTTTTATATTTTTTGTAGTTGAGGTTTTTTCCATTGAGCAATGTAACATATGCATAACAACAATACGAACAAGTGTACATTGATACAAATTTGTGTTTCTTACAGTCAAGGGAAGATCAAGTATTATATTATCAACCTCATTGTATTATTAAAGTTTACTTAAAAGATCGTCCTAATGTATCTTCCGCGGTATCCGCTTAACCTACTAATATTTGGTGTAGTTTTTGCTTTAGAAGCTAGTCTTGCTCATGGTAAGAACCTATACAGGGTGACCCATTTTAAAGGACATGGTCAAATATCTCGGAAACCGTTAGAGATAGGAAGAAAACGTTTGATACAAATCCCCCATTATTTGTGGTGAAAAAATTAATGGTGACTTTGAAAATTTTCTCTGGCCCTGTTATGAGTACCGATCTCAAAATAATTCAATTTTCTTATATTTTTCAAAAATATGATGCTAAATAGGTATAGTTCTATTGATTTCAAAGTTAGTCCTCTGAAATCGATAAAACATTTAAAGCCAGCATAGAAAGCCAAAAAATTCCCCTTTAAAATAAAGAAAAACTTGTTTCGGGGTTTTTCGAAATTCAACTTCCATATTGAAATATTGAGTCAAGATATTGAGTTCCTTTTTTCAGACACCCTTAGGGCCGAATTCATAGGCATGCCTCAAGTGAAGATTTTTCTTCACTTAAGAATTTAAAATTATCACTTGAGTTAAATTTTCAATTCATAGACAAATCTTGAATGAAATGTTTTCTTGGGACAAAATCTTACTTCACTCCAAATTAGAACTGGCAGCACTGCAATATTTATAGGTAATATGTATAGGAAAATAAATTCTCAAGGGTTCCCTTGAGAAAGATTTTTTTACTCAGACATTTATTTTTCTCAGCCATTTCACAGTGACCTCACTTGATTTTTGACTCATGTCAACATTTATTTGAGAAAATAATTCTTAAGTGGAGTTGAAACTCACCAAAATATCAAGGTTGGTCGAAAGGTACCTTGAGTGAAAAAATCTTCCTCCAATTGGTAGTTTTTCATATGATTTTCCCCAATTTTTACGTTACCTCTGATAATATTTTTGAACCAAACTTTTTGGTTTATTATTTTCAATTACGAAATTTTCTCGAGATAAAACTTGACTTGGGATTTTCTCAAGTCAAATTTCAAGTGAGGTGACTATGAATTGACCGAGTGAAAAAATCTTCCTCAAGGGGACACTTGAGTATTTATTTTCGACTGTGAATTCCGCCCTTAGCCGAGTGGCCGCGTCAATGAACTACCAAAAAGTGTTAAATAAAAAAAAAAAAAAAATTGCTACGACATCAAATGTTACATTTTTGCAAGATATGTGAATGTGAAGTGACAACACAAATACTCAAAGTTTGGGGTGGAAAAAAAAAAATCCATCTAGACTGGTCCCATCTTCATCTTCAACACGCTCGCTGCCTATATCATTGCATGGACCGACTGGTCCCATCTTCATCTTCAACACGCTCGCTGCCGATATCATTGCATGGAACAACTGGTCCCATCTTCATCTTCAACACGCTCGCTGCCGATATCATTGCATGAACCGACTGGTCCCATCTTCATCTTCAACACGCTTGCTGCCGATATCATTGCGTGGACCGACTGGTCCCATCTTCATCTTCAACACGCTCGCTGCCGATATCATTGCATGGATCGACTGGTCCCATTTTCATCTTCAACACGCTCGCTGCCTATATCATTGCATGGACCGACTGGTCCCATCTTCATCTTCAACACGCTCGCTGCCGATATAATTGCATGGACCTTTCTGGTGTTATTAAATGAAATTTAATCTACAGACGTTTATGAATCTGATCAATAATTCTAGATTGGTGGAACACATTCAAAGAGCAAGCTTCACTTGTCAAAGATCTTATAAGTGCGTTCAAAAAAGAACTAAGGACGTTCGCTGCCATTTTTGCCAGGTGTATATGTATAACATTATAAATTTTAAAAACATTAATTTTATGCACCTGGCAGCAATGGCAGCGAACGTGCTTAACACTCAAACGTCTTTTTAACACACTCGTAAGTTATATGACGCATTTAGTTTGTTTTTTAAACATGTTTCTGAGACTTAAAACCAATTTAGAATGATTGACCTGTTTCATAAACGTCTGTGGATTCAATTTCATCCAATATAATAACAGAAAAGTCCACGCAATGATATGATCGGCAACGAACGTGTTGAAGTTGAATTTTCCAGACATGGGACCAGTCTAGATCGATTTCCCAGGATAAAAACCACCAGTCTACCAAATTTGGTCGAAATCGTTAGAACCGTTATTAAGTTTTGGATTATGAACATAAAATGGGAAGAGATCAATATCATAGACCCAATTTTCCCACCCCCGAACTTTGAATTTTTGTGTTGCCACTTCACATATTTCGCAAACGGTTAAAGCAAAAAAAAAAAAAAAANTTTTTTTTTTTTTTTTTTTTTTTTTTTTTTTTTTTTTTTTTTTTCAATTTGTTCCCCTTGGAACTTCATAGCATTACTTGAAGTGGGTGCGCTTATGATGAACCTGATTCCTGTGACTAAAATTGATAGTTTATGAGCTAAATTGGTTTAATTTGGATACTATGTCAAGTAAAACCTTCATGAAGGTTGAAAATTACTATATCTTCACTTGACTAAAAAAGTCAAGTAATGTCAAGTTGTCAAGTGAAGATATAGTCTTCACTTGACTAAAAAAGTCAAGTAAAGTCAAGTTGTCAAGTGAAGATATAGTAATTTTCAACCTTCATTAGTTTATGAGCTATTAAAAAAATTAACAAAAGTGAACTCAAGATAGCGGCCGGTTTTGGATATTTTTTAAGGGACCGTGCAAGGAACATTAAAAACTCGTATCATTTAATTCATTTTTCAAACCCTTTTATTGACTACCTGTAGGAGCGCTACTGTGTGCAGGTGACGCCGTTTTTGGCATAAAATTATGTTTTTTACAAAAATAAACATTATTTCAAAACAATTTAACCAAATGCTTCTAATTATTATACTCCACATCAAATTGTTTTCTGACCATCTAGTGCAGGACTACGGCTCCAACAGAAAACAAGAAAGGACAAATTTTTAAAGATCATCCGTCATCTTTCCTAATAAAAATCAGACTTGACTGATTAAAAAGCCGTTGTCAAGTTTCAACTAAAACACTATTGTTTAACATGGTCAATCAGCGGGCTTGGCTCTTCCTCAGGAATTGAACAAGAAATTTGACCGAATTTTGTGAACGTTAGTGAACTACACTTTTGACTCCCATATACATCCCGAAATGCACTTGTATGTGTGTATATGTATGGGTATGTATGTGTGTATGTATGTATGTTCGCGATACAAGCCACAATTTTCTAGTGATGGACGCGAGACGAGAAATTTCTCGTCTCGTCTCGTAACTTTCGAGACGAGACAAGGGTTTTGTCTCGTCTCGCGTAAAAAATACGAGACGAGACAAGGCCTTGTCTCGTCTCGTGAAATCGCGAGACGAGACGAGACAGGGCCTGTCTCGTCTCGTCTCGCGTCCATCACTACAATTTTCATCCGATTTTGACGAAATTTGGTATACATGTTTAGGGTATGAGGAAAATTTGCTGTATAGTTTTTGGAAGCCCTGGACCCTCCCGGGGCCCCAATATTGTGTTTTTTGGAAATGTTTTTTATCTTTTTAGCGGTTTGTTACAGAAACGTAAACTTTTGATATGTGATGGCTGGTGTTAAGGGCTTTTCGATTTTGAACATTTTGGGGGCCCTCTCCCCGCTATGGGGGGAGGGCCCCCAATATTTTATTTTTTGAAAATGATTTTTATCTTTTTAGCGGTTTGTTGCAGAAACATAAAATTTTGATATGTGATGGCTGGTGTTAAGGACTTTTCGATTTTGAACATTTTGGGGGCCCTCTCCCCCTCCTTGGGGGGGACGGCCGCCAATATTTTGTTTTTTGAAAATGATTTTTCTCTTTTTGGTGGTTTGTTATAGAAACATAAATTTTGATATGTGATGACTGGTGGTAAAGGCTTTTCGATTTTGAAAAAATTGGGGCCCTCCTACCCGGGGGCCCCCATTTTTTTAAATTTAATTAAGATATTTTTTTCTATTAATGACTACAACACTAACGTGAACATCTGATCATATTGATCCACTAGTATATACGAGATGACTTCAGTAAATAAATAATTAGTTAACATTCATTATGAGAATAATGTACATTTTTTAACTAATTTCCAGGTCGAAGCAGAGCATCCTCCTCCTCCTCATCAAGGAGTAGAAACCAATTAAAGTTTGGTTGTGGGTCCGTTCCAAAAAGCAGATATCCACAGTGGAGCAATGAAACAATTCCTGCCTTACCTTTTCATCCAAGTTTAATGTCCCCTTTGAAGGCGATCTATAAAGAATTCATGGACAACTCTATTGTCGGTAACATGGTTTCCTTCATCAGGTGGGTCTGAGAGTTTCTTTTACATTTTTGGAAGGTTCAGTTTAGTTCCAGGGGAGGGAAATATTTCATTATGAAATATCTTCATTAGTAATGTTTTAGAAGATGAAAAAAAATCAAACTGAATTTGATGTTGTTATCTATTGATTCGATTTGGTCATTCTCGCCAGCTTATAAACAATATTGGCCACACCACCAAGTTCCAAATAATAATATAGTGTGCGGCAATTAGTTCTCCCACATATGAAAGAGCTGGTAAATAAAAACGGACTGAGATATTTGAAAAATTATTTTGTATTCTGTAAGCTTGTGTATCCTAGTTTTTTTTTTTTTTTTCATCTATGTTTTGTAAATAATGACGTCCAAATGACGGCCTTGGCGAGTGATGCATTTTTGGAGTCTCTCACGGAAGTTTTCCATGACTCTCGTCAGCATACCAGCATCAATTTGCATGATTTCTTCCAGAATTGCCTCCTTTAACTCTTTAAATGTCCCAGGGCGATGTTTGAAGACCTCAGCCTTGAGGTAACCCCACAGGAAAAAATTACAGTGACTCAAAACCGGCGAGCGAGGGGGGCCTACGAAATGTCATGCTGTAAGGAGATTACGTGAACATGGGCCGTAGCCCCATACAGCCTAAAGCTAATGATGTGGTCCTAAACTTATGAACCCACCTCAAAATTGTTTTTCGATCAGGAAACTGGATCTGTGAAGTGCAAACCATACCTTAGACAAGAGCGTCTTGTGGTAAATTTTCAATCATCATTTGGGATGCCGTTACTCGGTTTTCAAAGTCTTGTGGTAACAGATGTTGCACGATAACCATTTTGTAGGGGGTGGAAACGGATATCTTTGTGCAGAATTCTACGCGCAGTGCGATCAGAGAATCCAAATGCGATTGTGTGTTTACGGGCAGAGTGGTGACTTTAAAATCGACTGTCGAACCGCCTCCACATTGTCTGGAGTCCTCACAGTTCGAGCTGGTCCTGGAGACTTCTTTATCACACTTCCCGTTGTTTTGAAATTCTCTACCCAAAGCAAAATTGTTTTGAGAACGGAAGAGCTCCTCTGGGTGGAAGTCTGAAGCGGACTCGGAATGCACGCTGAGTCACCGCAATGGAATGTCCGTAAGAGAAGTATGCTTCTTTATTTGATCAAGGGGTTTGGAAAAAATTAAACTTAGAGGTGAAGGAATATTCCACAAAAACGGGAAAATGAAAACTTGCGTTTTCCAAGAGAAAAAAAACTGCTGGTTAAAATCTTTTTACAAAATGGGAAAATTCCATTAGTTTTGCGTCCAGGGAAACCCGGCAACCTACGATTTTTCGTTGCGATACAGGAGCATTTTCAAAAAGTGCATTTCCGAGCCGCACGAAATAAAAAGACACCAAATTGAAAACGGCTCATTCAATTCGTGTATTTCTTTCAAATTCGGACTCTTCGTTGAATTTTAGACAAATTTGAGTAGCCACATGATGGTTTATTTCATTTTTCTTTTTATCTACCATGTAATCCATGCGACATTTTCAGTTAAAAGTTCATATTTCTTTTAATTCGCAAAAAATTTTTTTTTGCATATTCAGTCTTCTCATGCAATTTCACGTCTTTTTGACTACATTATACAGGGTGTCACAAAAAAAATATGTCACACCCTGTACTACATTTTAGTTTTGTTTTTCGATATGACCAATGAAAAATGTGTAAAATTAATCAAGAATTGAGGGTCAGTAATAAAATTTTCAAAAAACTCAAAAATAATAAAAGTCATGTCATTATTACACTTATGGAACACTCTGTATTATTTTTTTCTTTTTCAATCAAAAGTACATGTTATCATCATACAAACTATTTCTATTCACGTTAACGAAAATTTTAATCAACATCGAGTTATTCGAGATTTAGAAAAAAAGTAGGTCGAAAAAACCCACCCTGTATGTAAAATTTTAATAATAAAAAGTACTCAAAAGCTATTGAGAAGTAAAAATATCAAATAAAATTCAGATCGACCCATTTAAAAATCGAAAGTTGGTACCCATTTTTCTGACTTCTGAACCACTTTGTATAAAAAAAAAAAAAAAAAAAAAAAAAAAAAAAAATCGTGACTGAAAGCGCATAATTAAGACATGTAACCTAAATTTTTTTCTTTTTAAAAAACTCCGTCAAGAGCCGAGTAATTTGAGGTGTCCAACTTTGGTGGGACACCCTGTATACTAGCTGACCCGACGAACTTCGTTTCATACTACTCCCAACACGTTCTACACAGATTAACAACCCGTTATTATTCCCCATGTTCCACTCTACATAGGTTAACAATCGTGTAGGTAATATGTAATCTATGTGTGGTATGCTCTGATCGCGTTTGAACGGTTGTATCTCGGTGATATGATAACTAATGTAAAAGTCAGATTTATTCTAATTTTTACCTAATTCTTCTCGAAACGAATTTCGTCGGGTCAGCTAGTTTTCATATAAAGAAGGATGCAATGCTAAGTGCACTCAATGGCAAAACAATTCAAACCAGGAGTCCTGGTTGGCCACGTAAGTATTCTACAAAAAATAAAATGGAACACAAAAGGGACACGACTATATCGGAGACAATGCCGATCAAACTCAACCTCGATCACTCGAGGTGAACATCCCAAACCGCGAGGGCTGGGATGAGAGCCTTATCCGCCGAAATAAATCACTAAATTGATTTACGGATTTTTCAAAGTCGAATGGAAAGTCTGGAGTGGGCGCATACGGGCCGAACTGTATTAGGCCCTCTCTGTCATATTATTCGGTGTCCAATTGATTATGAAAAGAGTTTCAAGGGCGCACACATAAATATTTTGCCAGACAGCCCTCGGGGCTCTAAGCTCTTTCACTTATGAATCGAGGCTAACGTAGCAATGTCTCAACACACAAGATGGCTGAGAACGCACAAGGGTTGGGAGTTGGGAGGTCGAAAACTTAGATTTTGAAAGAGGAGGTTCATACCAACAAACACATATAAAAATCAAAATTTCCCAAATTACTTCATTCAAACACCTTTTTCCTCTCTCTGACTACTGGACTAGTATTTTGATTGCATTTCTTGGGACACTATAAATCTGGTTTAAAAGTGAGAGGAGACGTGCCCATGTGTATAGGTCCTACGCTGAGAACGCTGATGTGTTTTCGAGCATTTGACGGCATGCCAATCTGAACCTAACTTTACACCGGAGTTTTTATCGTCTGCTCATATTTGTCTATGTCTCTGTCGCTATCGATGTACAGTGCACATTACGTACGCTTCGGTTTTACGATATCGCCACAAAGTTTATTAGCTGAATTGGGGCCGACCGTAACCGATCGCTCTGTATCCGCCCCTGTAATAAAGGGGCCAATACCAAAAGGGTGAACTCCAAACACTTGTTATTAATCTCTACTCAATTAAGAAGATAATGTTCCGGATTCCGGGGTAATTTTTATCATTTTGAAAGTGTTTATATCTATCTATAGCTACCCAAAATATTTTAGTTAAAATTATGTCGAACACAATAATTACACTACAGATAGACAGACTGACAATTTCGCAATGGATCAAGAGTGGTTGAGATCCACAATCTACCACATGTCTGAAACGTATTTTGAGAGTGGAAACTCTATTTCAAGGCACTATTGCCTATTCAACCTCTGCACAACTAAAATACTTCAACTTCGGTATGTGCTCGGAAGAAAAAATAAAAAAATCTTTTTAAAAAAAATGCTGTTTCTTTGTGTTATTATGTCACAACTTTGGTGCTCACTGCATCATTGTAGGATTTTCCCAATATCAATCATTATCCAATTCCTTTGAATTTTTTTTATTTTACCTACAATGCTGGCACCGGATCGCTATGCGCATTCATCTTCATAGCTACCCATTGTCTTCACGAGGCTGAGTGGGCCCCGAAAACATCCAAACCACAGTGACAAATTTTTGCCCCTTAAATTCTTACATAAAATAGCAACAAAAAAAAAAAATGCTTTTCAAAAAAGGGAGAAAATTTGTACTGAAAATGCAACTGCAACTTTTGAGAAATTAACTTTTAAACTTTCAGATTTCATCAAGCATATAAAAGTTCAGGCTTAAATGACAGTCAACAATTTTGGAATGATTATGAAATCAGCAGTGAAGTACTATCCAAATATAATCAAAATAAAGGTTTATTGAAAATGATAGCTGAACATCCTAAGATTCTCGCCATTGCTCCCAACATCCGTCAAAGTATGTTTTTTGCAGCAACTGTACCAAGAGCGACAGATGAACTGATTGATAGTTTGAATAACCAAAACTCGGGCATTGATAGAACGAACTACGGATATTTCGTGCAGGCTACTGGTGAGTATGATACGAACTACGAGTATTTCGTGCAGTCTTCTGGTGAGTATGATACGAACTACGAGTATTTTGTGCAGGCTACGTATTATCACAACTAAAATATGTCAAGCCGTTTTCGAGTTGAGGCCAAATTTCTGATTTATTCACCAAAAGCGTCCGCTTTTGGTTAGATATCTTCAGTTTTGTCGCGACAACATAATCAACTCAAAGCGAGAAAATTTTAGGTGGCCGTTTGGTCCCTATTTTAGGGCAAAAGTGTGCCCAGCTATTTCAGAGTAGCGAGTTCGATATTAAGAATGGGTGGAATAAAATTTAGAAAATACTGAAAGTCCGAATGGCCGTGCCTCTAAGGCCCCTGGCGAATCTTTTAATTGTTCCACTGTCCATGAAAAACTAAAATAGCAATATAACAATCGCAGCGAAGCACGGGCGAAAGAACTATAGTTACTAAATATAGCCGATATATTTATAAAGGTTGTTTGGCTGTAAATGGAACCCCTGAATATGGCGGGTAAATGAAATCAAATCGAACATATACCTATTTTACGAAAAACTTTAATAAACTTGACGAAGCCCAGCCAAGATACCTTTCACATTTTGAACATCGCTTGATGGGTTTCGTGTGACCGACGGAAGAGAGAGATCAAACCTTATTTTTGATCGTTGTATTACCTATCAACATAATTGTTTTGTTTTTTTCTACAGCGGCCATTAAAATATCATTCGGAGGCTTTGAGGGTTATATCTTATTCAAACCGGAATCCAATTGGAATGCACCGTATGTTGTTATGTCAGAGCAAACTGAAGACAGTCCTCACTCAGGTACGACAAACTTGAGCCGGGAAGGGGCAATGAATCAGTTAAATTTCGGTCTTTATTGTGTTTATTATTTGGTGCGGTGGTGTTTCCTGTTTGAATTTTGTAGTGCTGATACTACCTGTACTCCAGTTTTGTTGCATAATATCTCCGATCCAGTTTGGTT
>CM022880.1:2919180-2950380 GCA_012654025.1 Pachypsylla venusta | reverse complement strand
TATACTGAACCAATAATTTCATTACGTTGAATGAATATACAAGTTCGCGTGAGATCACTTAAGTTAAGCAACGTTGGGCCTGTTCAGTACTAGGATCGGGGATTCTACGTGCTGTTGGCAGTTTCAGGGGCTGACTCAGCATCCCGAGCATTTGGGTAGGTGTTGTTGATTGTAGAGAAGCCTAAAGTGGTTCACTTAGTTGTAATTATAGGGTGCTTCCTAAAATTGTGCCAAAAATCAAACGTTCTATGATACCATTTTAAATTGGGGAAAGTGGAGATAACGCAATGAAACATACATTCACTTACGAGTATTTGACTTTGCTGTCATAAATTCTGAATATTCCATTAAAGGAATGGGGTCAGAAGTCATTTCGACTGATGACCTCGTTCCTTTATTGTTTCTTTATTTACGAGTGAACACTGAGTGGTGGTTTTATTATTGTTTTCTTTATTTTTGTATCCCGCAAGAATAACTTACGTATTTCATTTACGATGAACGCAAATTTAAATTATTGCCATTTGTGATAACGATTTCTTTTTGTCATACTTATGATGTCATTCCATTTCTCTGTTGTTTATTTTTAAAATACTAATTACGTTTTCAATACATTTCTATCAATGTTGGTTGAATAACTAATATTTGATTGCTGGAAGTTATTATTTAATCTTATACTGAATGTCTAGGGTTCTATGATAGAGATTGCCACAGGCAATAATCGCGCCCTTTGGTAAAATGTAGATTTTAATGTAGGTAATCCTGTAATTTTTCACAATTTTCTGTATATTTTATTGATTTGTTATCAAACGAGTATTATTATTATTTTGTATCAAAAAAGGAGTGGAGCTTAATATTTAAAAAAATTTAGAAAAATATGGTATAAAAAATGTGGTTCTTTTTTTAAAAGAAGAAGAAAGTATTCTAACGGGATTAAATTTTTGATGTCGAATTTTCAATGTCAACACACGTTTGAGGTACCTAGAGTCCAAATCTCCAGTTTCAGCCATTGGTCTATTTGTGTCTGTGAATATTTGGTATGCATGTCATGTTTATGCCAAGTACAAACCATGAAACTTTCTAATCGAATTTACTGTTCATGTTTTTTGCGTTTTTAGGGGTTTTCACGAATCCTTCCTACAAAGAAAATGGTAGGAGCTAGACTTGAAATTTAGTATGCATGTTGATTATGATGTGTAAGGCGAACAATAATGATGCTACATTGTCTGGTTGCGTGATATAGACTCTTGAGTAGAAGGTAACCGCTAGGCAAGGTTGACACCATAGCTTTTTCATACCACCTAGTGCATATAAATCTTATATGTGGTAAATACTAAACTCAAGATTGTATTACTCTTTCTCATCGCCTTAATAAAATGTTGGATACTAATACTGATTTTCTTAATTTAATTTCAGGGGCAACATAAAATTGATGAGTTATTGGTCGAAACGTTGAACTGTAGAAGTTGCTCGTACGAAGTATCTACAATTTCTACGTCATATCCTATAGATACATATTTGGTAAGTGAAAGATACATTACTAGCAGACTTTATTGGCTCAAAACTAAAAATATTTAATTTAGTTAACATCCCAATTTTTAAGTGTATTAATGAAAAAAGCGTTCAAGTTTTTGACGAATCGTATTGGGAAAAACTGTACTTCGTACCAGTATTAGTATAAATATCGTAAGATTTTATAATATTAATAGTATAAGATTCAATACGTCCTCTGTAAAATTGAGATAATTTAACACGGCGTTCACTCCAGGGTATTGTGTTATGCAGAGTTAGATGAGATATTTAAATATAACCGGTCATAAATGAACACGAGTTCCATGAAGCCTAAGTGAACTTAAACAGATTTTTTTTTCTCTCTTTCATAAGTTGAACTAAATTGGTTAATAAGACACTAGATTTTGCTAACTTCAAATTAAACTATTTCTACCATTTTCCCAAACCTGAGTCTAGAAATGAGAAAATACTTTTGCTACAACAATAACTTAAGGCAGCAAGTAAAAATGGGAGTAAAGCGCTTAAGCATCTTTAAGTTAAAAGGGCTGTTACAAGTGTCAGTAAAAGGGGACATGGTGAGTACTTAAAAAAGACGCACATAAATTTATTTTAAAAATAAATATTCTGGATCTTCATTTTTCACTTTCTTTTATAGGTTTCAGTCTGCATTATCCCGTCTTACGAGTTTGAATGGTCTTACGAGTCGTTGAATGAATAGATAAAAAAACTATCACCGAGAGCTGATATTGTGAATGGAAATAGAAAATTGTTAGTTAGCTTAAGTTTTGTTAAGTTCGGTAAGGATGAATTAGGTTATGTTAATTTAGGGTAGTTTGGGTTAGGTTATGTCAGATAGGTTAAATGTGATTGCAAATAGAAAACTATTGATTAGTTTTAACCAATCTGTTTCTTTTTAGTACATCATATTGGATCCATTAAGAAATAATAAAAAATACTCAAGAGACACTATCCAATTATATGAAGAGGTTTACCAAGATTTTGAATTTGATAAGGATATCTTTCCTGTGAACATCCAAAATGACGGTGTGATTGCTCCAGCAATCGATAATTTTAAATCGATGGCCACTTCTTACTAGATTTTTTTTTTTTTTTTAAAAAAGTGCATGACAGTGATTTTTTTTCGTGTTTAATAATGATTCATTTAATGGAACTTTCAATTTTTGAAGAATGTTCAATTAATTATAAATATTTTTAAAAAAGCTTTAAAAACTCTCCGATTACTATTAAATCATAAACAATATCAATCTTTAAATATAAATTCTTATTTTAAAACAACCTCATCGATCAAAGATTTTTTTTCTCTTCTTATCACTTATTATATTTAAATTACATTTTTTTTTTTTTTTAATTTTAAATTTAATCTTAACGTGCATTTTTTTTTTTAGTTTATTGAATTTTTTATTAACTTTAGTATACAAAATACTAAATAGGGAGGAACTAATTTAATTGTAAATAAATTCAATTATCTACATAATGTAAATAACCATACTAGACTTTTTTAAATATAGATTTGATTTCATCCTAATTTAACTAAGACATTTGTATAAATAAATAATCTTTCCGAAATATAGCTTCGTTAATGATCAATTAATTATTTAATGAATTTCTCTAAATAATCGTTTAAATCAAATCAAATTAAATAAAAATGAAAGTTCTTAATAATGTTATTTAGAATAATCATCACATTATTGGTTTTTATTGTAAATTTTGTGAAATGTAATATAAAGCATACAACAATCAAACAACTTATTCCAGCCAATTCTCAACAGCAATTACAAAGAAATGAAATTTTAGCCAATAATAATTTTAACGCAATAGAAGAGAAAATATGTACAGATATTGACGTAAGAAATTACATTTCCAATTTTGACGTTTTAAAAGGCTGCACTGTTGTAGAAGGATACGTGCAAATTAATTTAATAGATAATTCGACTTACCAGGATTTTACTAACACTAACATATCATTTCCAGAACTTCGTGAAATAACTGAATATTTGCTATTCTTCCATGTTAGTGGTCTCAGAAGCATAGGTAAGTAAATTATAGACGTATCCGCTTCAGATAATCTAATAAAATTCTCCTATTTTACATGGGTTGATGATGTAGTTGTAATACACACTACTGGAAAACAATAAGGCGTGAGTTCAAACCCAGCCAACCCATGGAATTTTATCCTCATGAATTTGAGATATTTACATTAATAGCACAAAAAAAAAAAAAAAAAAAAAAAAAAAAAAAAAAAAAAAAAAAAAACTGCCGGTGTAAAGTGACTCTTTAGTCTTAATCGGACAGTATAAAAAAGGACTATTATTATTTTACTCAGCGTGAATCGCGATATTAATGTATTGTAACTTTAGTATTATTCATTTGCAAGGATATGTCTTTAGGATTGCGGTGTTTGGAGTCATCAAAAATATAGCTAAGCCACGGGCGTGTTTCTGGATGTTAGAACTAATCAGATATTAGGAATCCGGATCAATAGGATGATCCGATTGGTATTTTTAATCTAATCGGATTGGTGGATCTTGTAGATCGATTCCAGCTTCCCATATAACTGCTCAAGGAAGGAAGGGTCAGAACTTCTGGAGGTTATAAGTGTGCGACGGTTTCTGAGGTGAGCTAAAAAAAAAAATTAACTCACCTCAAAAACCGCTTAATTTTGCCGCTAATTTTAGTTTTTGGCTTATAATATTCGAACGATGCATTTTATGGCAAAAATTACTCTATTCAAACTTAATGAGAATTAAAATTGACATCGAATAACATATTTAAACGTTAAATTCGGTCCAGGGGTTTGGTCAGAATGAGAAGTCGAAAATAGGTTATTTTTTAAACTTTTTCAGAGAAGTGTATTATACCTACTCCATTTTAAACGTCTGTAACTTGAAAAACATTATTCTAAATAAAAAATATATTGGATAAAACTTGAGGGAAATCAAATTTCACGTTCAGAAGCCATTTTCAAAATGTGCTCCTTCCTACGCATAAGTAGACGGAAAAATCGAAGTGGTCGTAGCACCGATTTGCCGCTACATGACTATTTTGTAATTTTATGACTTCTGACCTCAAAATTACTAATTTTACATGGAAGATTAAATTGTTATGTAATTTTATCGTCCAAAAAGAAGCAATGCAGAGCTACTATTTGGACGGTGCTGGGGGTGCTCTGAAGGCATAAATGCTTTGAAACTTTAGATTAATAACATTTTCCATTCAAATAACCGTTGTGTGTGGAGGATTTAAGCAGGGGATTAGCAAAAACCTTCCCCTGTTGCCCTATCACCCCCAAATGCAATGCAGAGCTGCTGTTAGTACGATAAAATTACATAACAGTTAAATCTCCCAATATGAAATTAGTAATTTTTGAGATCAGACGTCATAAAATTACAAAATAGTCATAGCAGCAAATCGGCGCTAAAACCACTTTTCGATTTTTCCGTCTACTTATGCGTAAGAAGGAGCAAATTTTGAAAATGACTATGTTCCGAACGTGAAATTTGATTTCACATAAGTTTTATCTAATATAACTTTTTATTTAGAATAACTGTTTTTGAGTTACGGGCGTTTGAATTGGAGTATACATAATACACTTTTCTGAAAAAGACTACCTAGTCCATTTTCGACCTCCCACTCTTACCAAATCCCTGGCTCGAATTTAGCGTTTAACTGAAAGTTTGAATAGAGTACTTTTTTTCATAAAACCAAAAACTAAAATTCGCGGCACAATTAACCGGCTAGAGGCCAACGTTAATTGCGAATTTATTCTATGCAAAAATCTACTTTTCTAGTATATAAAATTCTCGTGTCACGGTGTTTGTTACCATACTCATCCAAAACGGCTTAACCGATTTTAATGAAATTTTGTATGTACATTCGGTAGGTCTGGGAATAGGTTTTTATCTATAATTAATAGAATTTAACAAGTTTGTTGGGTAAGACGTGTTGGAAGTAGTATTGGGTTAGGTTCCAAAAAAATAAAATGCGTGTTAAGTCTGCGCAATGTTAGGCTGGGTCGTTTTTTTGGAACCTAACCCAGTACTACTCCCACCCGTTACTACTCCCCATGTTCTCTCATCTCGAAACAAAGTTCGAGTACTCAGCTAGTTTATGTATAGTAATCTATTTATGTATAATAATATATATTATATTATTATCATCATTATTATTTTTATTTCTGGATTTTTCACATGACCTACATACATGGTATTTAATGGTTGCTTCCGTTTCTCCTTTGAGGTTTCCGTATTTCAACCAACTATGTGTCTTTTCTTTATTTACGTCGGAATCATTCAATCTCTTTAGGTACTGTCCATGTAATCTTTTCTCTTTCCAGTTTTGCTGTTTGCTGTAGTTCATTCTGTGTCTTATCTTTGCTGTTGAAATTTAGGATTATTGCTTCTACAGAATCAAGGGTTTCATTATTAAATGTCTCGAATTTGTTCACAATACATGTTGCAATTTTGATGATATTAGTTTTTTCATCAATAGTTTTTAGATTGATAATTTGATTTATGAATGGATCTTGATTGTTCTTAATCATAAATTTTGACATTGAGATAATAGTGTTTTTGTAGCAACTTTCCAATTGAATCAATCCTCGTCCACCATTTTGTCTTTTCACATATAACCTGCGTACATCAGATTTAGGATGGAACAGTCCGTTAGATGTCATATGTTTTCTGGTGTTTCGGTCCAAATCTTGTATTTCCAGCTGTGTCCAGTTAATTATTCCGTAGCTATATTGGACAACAGGAACAGCAAAGGTGTTAATTGCTTGGATCATATTTTTCCCTTTGAGCTCAGTTTTCAAAATCATTTCAACTCTTCTATAATATTCATTTTGTATTGTTTTTTTCATTTCATCATTTTGTATAACATTGTTTTCTTCAACTCCAAGGTATTTGTAAGTCTCTTCAGATTCTAAATATTTGATTTCATTTTCAAAATCAATATTGGTATTCTCTTGATGAACAAATTTTCCTTTCCGGATTATTATTTTAGCACATTTGTCCAATCCAAAATCCATTCTTATATCTTGTAATTGTTTACTGTATCGAGAGCACTTTCTAAATCTTTTTGTGTGCTACAAAATATTTTCAGATCATTCATATATACCATATGTGAGATTTTAGTCTGGTTCCTATTGAGTGAGCATCCAATATTCTTTTTGTTGATACATCTTGATAGTGGCATCAGCCCCATGCAGAATAGAAGGGGAGATAATGAATCGCCTTGGAATATTCCACAGTTAATTTTAATTTTGTCCGTCTTTATTGTTCTGTCGACAGTGTTCAAAATGATTTGCGTTTTCCATAGAGACATACTCGTCTCACAGAAATTTATTAGATTTTTATCTATTTAATAAATGTTCATGATTTTTAATATCCAGTCACGAAGCATACTATCAAAGGTTTTACGATAATCTAACCATGCCATTGCTAAATTTTTACTTTCCTTCTTGGCGTCTTGCAATACAATCTTATTCAACAATAGCAATTCTTTACATCCATTCGAATTTCTTTTACAGCCTTTTTGTTCAGCAGGAGATATATTATTGTCTACCAAATGGTCTGCTATTCTCTTTGACATTATCGAAGTCATGATGTTCTACATTACTGGTAAACATGTAATTGGACGGTAATTCTTCAACAAGGTAGTATTCTCGCTTTTTGGTATAATATTAGTAATACCATGTGTCATCCAGTCTGGCATTTCTTTAGATCCATAGCAAATTGCAAATGTAGAGAATCTAGTTTTTTAATCCAGAAGTTGCTTATTTTGTCGCAACCGGGTGATTTCCAGTTGTTGATTTTCATTATTGCATTGTGCAATTCTTCTGGGGTGACATTTCCTTCTCTCATTTCTTCCATTTCTGCTACAAAATCTTCCTCATCTTTGATCCAATTAGCATTACCGTTGAAGGTTTTTGTCTGGGGTGACATTTCCTTCTCTCATTTCTTCCATTTCTGCTACAAATTCTTCCTCATCTTTGATCCAATTAGCATTACCGTTGAAGGTTTTTGAAGATGACCATAAGTTGCTCCAGCAATGATGTAATTGTTGTTCAGTAGGATGTTCTTTGATCTCCATAGTCTTGGATCTAAGTTTTCTATAAAATACATTTTGATGATTTTCAAATAGTTTATTATGCTCATAGAATTTTTTTCTCTTCATATATCTTCTTATACGTTGTGCATACATTTGTATTTTTTGTTTCAGCATTTCCATAATTCTCATTTGATCATTGTGGGTAACAATATTATATTTTTTCTTTATTCTCTGAATTTTAATTCTAGTTGTATTTCTCAATTGTTGTTGTATTCGACAGTCTTCAGTAAGTAATGAGAGTTCGAACCTCAATTTCTTAATTTTGCCTTCAATTCTTCGGGCCCAATGTGGTTGTTCATCATTATTTCTTCTTCTTCCATCACATGAATATATTGATTTTGATAAAACTTCTTGGCTTATTAAAATTGCAACTGTATATACTAGATTGTTATACTGATCAAAACACAAGCTCTTTTTATCTACAATTTCTTTCAATGCTTCATTAGCCGTGTTGTACAGTTTTTTTACTTTTCTGGTATCTTTTAGTTTTGGTAGCGCCTTCCGATTGGATAACCCGTTTTCTACTATGAGCTCAATTTTTTCTTCAATTTTATTTTTCATACCTTCTACAGTGTAAAGAGATCGGTCTTCATGATTACTATCACAAGTCATTGTATAATGATCAGATCTATACAATATACCTCTATTAAGAGGAGCAATATTTATTATATGATCACTTAGTTCATTTGTTGTGTTATTTGGTTGGTGAGTTTCAACGTTAGTAGTTAAAGTAGAATTGGTAAATACAGAATCTTTAATTTCTTGAATTTCTTGTTCTGAAAGTTTTTTCTTGTTCAATATGAATCTTTTCTGTCCTGCCAGTTTATGTCATATGTTTTCTGGTGTTTCGGTCCAAATCTTGTATTTCCAGTTGTGTCCAGTTAATTATTCCGTAGCTATATTGGACAACAGGAACAGCAAAGGTGTTAATTGCTTGGATCATATTTTTCCCTTTGAGCTCAGTTTTCAAAATCATTTCAACTCTTCTATAATATTCTTCTATAATATAGACATTGCTTCTGTTGTTGGATTGCAGATTATCTGTAGTGATGCTGCCATTGTTCCGTCTTCTGATGCTATTGATAAATACTCTTGTTGGATGTCGTGGGTTATGATTTTGTCGACCGTTATTTGTTTGATGGTATATATTTTCTAATAATTCAGTCGATGAATCTGTTTCCTCTTCATTTTGGTTTCCCGGGGTTTCATAGGATGAGTCAGAGTTTACTTCATCTTCAGTTACATTTTGTCTTCCGTTGTTTCGTTGACAATTCTTTCTTGGTCTTAAGCAGTATCTTGTCTGTTGTGAGGTCATATGGTTTTAATATTTTGAAGTTACAAAATTTTGTTTATTTGCATATAATTTCAAATACATTTAAGCATTTGTCAACTTGTCTATTGTGTTAGATTATAATTATTATATGCAAGACAGATGTGATAATTTATTGAGAAAATAAAATAAGCTGTATCAAGATTTTAAGTTTTAAGAAAAATTGAAAAAAATTTATAAATTTATCGAAGCAATGTATTTTCATGCACAGTTATTTTAGTTTACTGGTCATTTTATTATTATTATATGTTTTTTATTATTATTTTTATTATTATTATTATTATTATTGGGCGGAGCGAAGCGTAGTATCAACTCATAACGAAATAATTTACTATACTCCCCACAAACTGCAAACTTTTGTTACCCTACTCCTCCGAAACTACTCAACCGATTTTTACCAATTTTTTTTCTTCATATTCTGCATAAACCCAAGGGTGCATATATCTATTTTCAGAACGATATCNTAGAAGCAAGTGTAATAATTTCTTACCAGGTACCTATACCAGACTAATATCAATAACATCTTTTGTAAGTTTTTCTTTCTTTCTGAATCTCTCTGTATAAATGTACTCTTAACCCCAACACAGCTCAGTATTGTCTTAAAGGTAAAGGATGTTGCTATATTATTCAGCAATATATCTTCATTCAGCTGCTGATTTATGATGTTGAAATTTTTATTGGATTTGAAAACACACGCATTGGATTCTAACATGCATTTTATTGTAAAAACAGAGCCGTGAAATAATAACAGTGGAATGGGGAGAGAATTGTTGAATTATCTACNAAAAAAGAAAGACATACTTCCATATTTTCAAAATTCGATTCCCTTCCACGTTGTAGGAGTGTAGGTATTGTAAAAGCTTTAAAAATTGAATACTTAGTCAGCGTCTATGGCACGTTGAATATCACCAGTTTCTGTTAGATCACTGAAGTTAAGCAACGTCCAGCGAGATTTTATAAAGTGTGGGTGTCCACGTATTAGGTCGTGACGCTAGCTATTTTTCCGACCCAACCTAGGCAGGGTGAGGCAATGTGGATTGGGTGGTTTGTAAGTTTCCAGCGAATGGAGGGTAAAACCCCCGTCTCGAATGACCAAGAGATGTTAAAGAGACGTTAAGCAAAAAAAAAATCAATACCTCCCTAGGGAGGTATTTAGGGGCCCCTAATGAAAGTTTTTGGTGGGGGGGAGGGGGGAAGAGAGGCAAAATAACTTGCGCCACTACTGAACATCCTTCTTCAAAATATCCTCCTTCAAAGTTATTCATATCATTTAAATCGAAATTGCCTTTAAAACCTTTATTTATAGGCAGCGTCTATGGCAGGTTCAATACTCCAAGTTCCCGTTGGATTACTGAAATTAAGAAACGTCCAGCGAGGTTGAATGTCCAAGTGGGCCCTCGGGACGCTGGCTATTTTCCCGGCCCAACCCAGACTGGGTGAGTCAATGTGGATTAGGTGGTTTGTAAGTTTCCAGCGAATGGAAGGTAAAACCCTCGTCTCGAATGACCAATAGATGTTAAAGAGACGTTAAGCAAAAAAAAAAATCAATACCTCCCTAGGGAGAGATTTAGGGATTAGATAATCATGTGAGCGCATCCATGGGCGACGCTTTTTATACAGGGTGCGGCAATTAGTTCTCCCACTTTTCAAAAAATCGTGCGAGGGGAAGTAATAGTGGGAGGAGCGTGGGGTTTGTGATATTCTACAAGAAATGACATCTAGTTTTTAGGTGTCGCAATGGTTTGGTCGCGCGAGCATCGTACGTTCGT
This sequence comes from Pachypsylla venusta, assembly GCA_012654025.1. Lineage (NCBI taxonomy): Eukaryota > Metazoa > Arthropoda > Insecta > Hemiptera > Aphalaridae > Pachypsylla > Pachypsylla venusta. The sequence goes on along the minus strand of CM022880.1, from coordinate 2,939,643 downwards.
TGTCAAGCTGTTTTTTTGAAAAAGTTAATCCATTTCCATTATAGCCACTCAGAGGACGTTCCGCACGAGGTATGGTTTGCACTCCACAGATCCAGTTCCTGATCGAAAAACAATTTTGAGTTGGGTTCACAACTTTAGGACCACATCATCAGCTTTAGGCTGTATGGGCACATGTTCCGCGGTCACGTGATCTCCTAACGGCATGACATTTCGTGGGTCCCTCGCTCGCCAGATTTGAGTCCCTGTGACTTCTTCCTGTGGGGTTACATCAAGGCTGAGGTTTTCAAACATCGCATCGCCCTGGGACCTTTGAGAGTTAAAGGAGGCAATTTTGGAAAAAAAATCATCCAAATTGATGCTGGTATGCTGATGAGAGTCACGGAAAACTTCCGCAAAAGACTCCAAATGTGCATCACTCGCCAAGGCTGTCATTTGGACGACATTATTTAGAAAACATAGATGAAAAAATCTAGAATACACAAGCTTTCAGAATACAAAATAATTTTTCAAATATCTCATTTCGTTTTTATTTACCAGCTCTTTCAAATGTGGGAGAACTAATTGCCGCGCCCTGTAGCTTACAATTCTGAACAAATATCGTCAATTTCTTTTAATTCCATTTTTTTGAATACCTCAACCCCTCGCTCTTCCCCATTATCGAATTGTCCTGATTTCCGGTACAATTGTTTTATGTCTGCAAACTTCCTCTTACACACATGGACGAATGACAACAGAATAAAAAGGAAATAATATACGTACGTCTCCCCCCCCCCATGAGTAGGGCCGTGGACAGACATCGCATTTGAACTTGGGTTTCATCCTTTCCCTTTGGATATGGCACCCTATACTCGTAAATAGTCATGCAATGAATAAATTAATTCGACAAAAAAAAGAGAGGGGGAAAAGGGATGATTTTTTTTAAAAAAATAGGGAAAGCGGGATGTAGGATATCATTTCTGAAAAATTAAATACGAAACTATGTACATTGTACAGTGTAGAACGCTAATTGAGTAGGTGATCATCATAGAATTGGCTCATAAAATTTTATAGCGAATTTTTAAAAATGAATTATTTTGGGGAAAAATGTATACAATGGGAGGAAATTTGAATAATTTGAAAGTTAGAAAAATGGGTCAGGATAGTATTTAAATGAATCGTCTATCTTTTTAGCTTTTAGTTCATTTATATTAGATAAAACATAAAACGCATTATTATATCCAGCACAAAACCCAATATTATATACAACATAAAATGCAATATTATATAAAACATAAAACGCAATATTATATACAACATAAAATGCAATATTATATAAAACATAAAACGCAATATTAAAAGGAATTTATTTGTATTAAAGCTAATGCTTTGTCACAATGTACTTCCCCATGTTATTACTAAATTTTTGCCTCCGCTTGGATTCGAACCAACAGCCTCCTGGTTACGAATCCGTCATTCTTAGCAACTAAGCTACTGAGGCTGTTAAAACGCAATATTATATACAACATAAAATACAATATTATATAAAACATAAAACGCAATATTATATAAAACATAAAACGCAATATTATATAAAACATAAAACGCAATATTATATAAAACATAAAACGCAATATTATACAAAACATAAAACGCAATATTAAACAAAACATAAAACGCAATATTATATACAACAAAAAACGCAATAATATATAAAACATAGTATACGCAACATTAAATAAAACATAAAACAATTTTTATATTTTTGCGCACGCAAAAATATAAAAGTAAGTAAATCAATAATTTTCCACTTTGGATACAGCAGTTGTCAGATCACTCAGGTCGGGACAAAAATCGTGCGTACTCGAACAAAAGCTCGCTCGGCAATACTATAAATCGTTAGCTGCACTTGCGTGTACTCAGTCCCGTGAGAACAAATGCGTTGCTGTGGAAGATTCCAGAAAAAAAATGGCAGAGGAAGCTATACTGTAGTTTACGCAGTTGTAAAAATAGTGTATGTATTAAGCTATACTCTAGTTTAGCTTACGCAGTTGTAAAAATAGTGTGTGTTTTCCAAGGCAGGGGAAGCTATAATTTAGCTTACGCAGTTGTAAAAACAGTGTGTGTTTTCCGAGTTGCTCCTTACGGACACACACGCTACCTACTCATCCACCTGAAGGATAATCACGGAATCCTCACCTAAATAATAACTCTTAGATAATATAGGTAAACCCTTGAACTTTCAGATACCAAATATTATTGGTCTTCTTCTTTGTATAGCTACGGTCAAATAGGACTACTTGAACTTGAGAGGATATCTGGTAAATAATGAATTTGTCAATTATATTTGGTCTTCTTCTTTGTGTAGCTACGGTAAATAATGAAATTCTTTCTGATAAGACCCTTCACAATTGTTGTGGGTATCACTTATCACATCATTTCTGAGAGTTCCATGTACTAATAATCTCCTTAATCTCTACCAACAAACAGGGTCCGTAGACAGAAAATCCGGGCCGGGTGGAAAAATTTACGGACCCCTCTCTCTATTATTCTTTCATCTAAAATACATCATTTATGGGCAGTAATAGAAGTAAAAGTAGGCAATTCACTTAGTTGATGTGAAAAGACGTATACGCTTCTTCTTAACAACAAATAATTCGATTATCAGATGTTAATATTTAAGAAATATACCAATATTTATGATTGCTGTACAAGCTGAAAGGTTGCACAATATTTTAAAATCAGTGTCTTGCAATAGCCATTGCCCCTCATTAGCCCACTATCTCTAAACTTCTGATTTTGTGTGTTTGAAAAAAATTCAAAACTTTTTAAGTTGATTTATTTATTATTCAGGAAAGAAAAATTTCATTATGATAATTTTCTCACCAGGCCCCTTAGGAAATCCCGGGCCGGGGGGGATTCTCCCCATTCCCCTCTCGTCGGGCAAGCCAACCAAATCATTTTACTCTGGTAACCCCACCTTTGCTCGCCATTCACATTAAAGTAGCTGCTCAATCGTCCTCACGAGGCTGAGTGCAATCAGCAATCCCAAACCCAAGTGGCAAATTTTCCGACCCCGCCTGAATTTGAGCCCGTACCCCCTATAATACCCACTAGACCAAGAGGGTTGTACTTGATACAATACTATTTTCAGTACAAAAAAAAAAAAAAAATTGAAAAGTTAGTAATATTGCTTACATCCAAATACTTTTCCAGAGCAAGATTATGAAAGAAGACATACACACCCTGAATTATACCAAGTTTTGGCATACACACATGAATTATAACAGGTTGTGGCATACACCCATGAATTATACCAAGTTTTGGCACACACCCATGAATTATACCAAGTTTTGCATACACCCATGAATTATACCAAGTTTTGCATACACACATGAATTATACCAATTTTTGGCACACCCATGAATTATACCAAGTTTTGCATACTCCCATGAATTATACCAATATTTTTCTCACACATATTTACATTCATTTTTCTTTCATATTTTTGCTACCTCCCCTGATGGGCCCCGACGCCCCAGTTTACAAAAATAAATTGTTTGATAATGAGGTCACAATAATACAAAATCAGTGAAAACATTTTTTATTTAGATAGTTTAGGGGAAACATGAACAGACACAGGGCCGTACCCAAAACTTTTTTTTGGGGGGTAAACTTCAACTTAAGAGACATTTCAGAAGGGCCGACTCTCCTCCACGACTTGCCGTTCGCACGTGATAAAACGTTGAAATATTTGTATATTTTGATATCTTTAGGGCCGCAATGGTCACTATTCTTGATTGTTTAACGAAAATAACATCTATAGGATGTTTTTAATGGTTCTATCAGAGGTTCATTCATTATTGAAAATTATTAAAACAATTTACAAACCCACCAAAATATTTTTAATTATAAACAACCTGACTGTCGCCCATGAAGTCGTTTTAAAAAGTTTGATCGGCCGTTATCGTAAGAAATTCCATGGCAGGGGAAGCTATACTTCGTGTTGAGAATGTAAACAAATGTTTTCACAGCATGCACCGCATCCTGAAATCTAGAAAAATCTTCCAAAACATCAAAACCAAAATCTAGCGAACAATAATTCAGCCGGTCATCCTGTAGCAGAAAATTGTTCCCTCTGGAACAAAAAATCCTGCAAAGAATACAGACGTTTCAAAGTAGAGTTCTTCGTGAAATCTTTGGCCCAACTTTCGACGTTGAACTAAACCAATGGAGGATGAAAAAGGGGACGAAGAACTTAATGCACTTTATAAATATCCAAACATTGGAAACGTAACGTAAGAAAAAAAATCCTACATTGAGCTGACCATGTGGCGAGAGCCCAAAATGACTTCATCCAAAATGACTGAAAAGATGCAAGATGAAGTTAATGACACCCTGCAAGAAATTAATGTTGAGGTCAGTGAAAATTTAAAAAAACATCGCCTAGAAAGGGAAAAGATGGTGTCTGAAGCTAAGAACAGTTGGCTGGCCATGTGGCGAGAGCCCAAAATGACTCCATCTTCAAGACAACGGAACAAGACCCATTGCGAGACCAATGAAGAGATGCAAGATGGAGTTAATGACACCCTGCAAGAACTTAATGTTGAGGTCAGTGAAAATTTAAAAAAACATCGCCCTAGAAAGGGAAAAGATGGTGTCTGAAGCTAGGAACATTGGGTACCTGGCCATGTGGCGAGAACCCAAAATGACTCCATCTTCGAGACAACGAAACAAGACCCATGGGGAGACCAATGAAGGGATGCAAGATGGAGTTAATGACACCCTGCAAGAAATTAATGTTGAGGTCAGTGAAAATTTTAAATGGCCATGTGGCGAGAGCCCAAATTGACTCCATCTTCAATACAACTGAACAAGACCCATTGGGAGACCAATGAAGGGATGCAAGATGGAGTGAATGACATCCTGCAAGAAATTAACGTTGAGAGCAGTGAAAATTAGAAGAACATCGCCCTAGACAGGTCACAATTGGGCAAGATGGTGTCTGGAGCTAGGAACCCCCACGCTCTGTGAAATCTGTGCAGTAAGTAAGTTTTGGAGTCATAGGTTATCTTTGAGTCATAGTTTGGAGTCCCCTGATGAATATTTCGACTCAGAGATGTCATCAACCCTTCCTACAAACCTCTACATTCCCCCCCACCCCACCCCAGTAAAAAACTTTGCCATTCAAAGGGACATTGTGATGGCGGACTTTAATCAAATAAACACGCTCTGCAAGAACTAATATTTGATTTTAAAATTAATTCACAAATTCTAACGAACTAGAAATGCGACATTTTTACATCGCTTCTATAAATTGATAGGGAGGAAAATTTGATTTTGACTTTTCGTTTTGCCTATCTTTCAATGTCATCGGCAAGGACGAATATGATCAGCTTGTGTCTGTTCCCCAATAGGCCCCCAGCACGGGGGGGGGTCCACCGGACATTTGCCCGGTGCACCACGCCGCCCCTGACTTCAGCATTAAATAAAGGAGTGGGGGTGGGTAAAATTAATTTAAGCCTTTTTTTTATTAATATTATTTTTTTCAAAGTACAAAAGGGATGCAAAGGTATCATCAAAGGGGGAACTTTATTTTCTCCCTGGAACCAGATTGTAAAAGTTTTTCAATTTTCAATTTAATGATATTAGCTAATTAGCATACCATTTTACCATTTCTACAGGGTAGAAATGGTAATGATAAAGTTATCTTCTAAACTTTTATCTTGTTGGAGATACAAAAATATTGACCTAACGGGATCGGAAAAATAAATACGGGAAGAAACACTGAATTTTTCAATTCAAAATGGACATTTTTAGACTGTCTCAGTGTCTCCTTCATCTTCTCGGACGTTGGTTGATATCTCATTTGGTTCCATCTTGTGAATGGGTGTGCCTCTTGATATTTTTATCTCCAAAAATTACCCCCCTTACCATAATTTAAAATCGAATAGGTTCGCAACCCAAAGATATTAAATTTCTGTGTACATCACAGAGGGTGATCCAAGGGGGGGGGGGTGTCAAGAGGCCAAATTTNAAAAAAAAAAAAAAAAAACACACACATTCTGGTATAATTTTCCTAATAATTTGTGTATAAAATTGTACGAAAATTCATAAATATCGTCTACACCACCTAAAAATTATTATCTGAATCGTGTCCGACCGTAATCGCACCCCCTCACCGACCGCTCTGTATCCGTCCCTGGTCCATGATGGTGGTGGAAGGGTTGGGTATTATATATTATACTACTTTGAGGACAATGGACATCTAGTTCATTGATAATCTCGGGTCATTCCAATCAACTCAAAGATGGAATTTGGTGAACGAAATCTGTACGATTTTTCACTATTGTCCGAAAAATGTTACAGGCCAAAAGTTTGAATATGGTGGGGGATAGGAGGTATGTGGGATATAGTGGCGGATTTAAACTTTCACCGCCCCCAGGCAATTTAGAACTTACCGCCTCTATTTTGACAAGAAATGCGATTTTTATAATTTCATTCGTTAGTGCTTACTCGGTAATTTTGTCGATTATTTTGAGACAAGAGAAGTACAAACATTAATGAAAAAAACAATGCTCGAAATCTCATTTATTTTATTTCTATTATTACAGCCTGGGTACTCGTCAAAAACCCCTCCTTTCAACAATTATATTCACAAGTGTTTGCGTCTATGTGTAATGTAAACTGTACAGTATCTTTCTGATTTTCAATCGTGTAAAAAGTGAGAAAAATGTATAAACAGACACTAATTTCATTGCAGCTAATTCCAAAAAATATATTTTTTTTTTTTCATATTTAAGTTGCTCCATATTTTGCCGCCCCAGGCCATGGCGTATGTTGCTTTTACGGTAAATCCGCCACTAGTGGGAAAAAATGGGTAATCAATTTAGCGCACACAAACTTTGTAGTAGTGTTGAAGGATCAGATATGGAATCTATAGTGTAAATGAGAGGTTCCCAACCTGGGGGGCGTGAAGGCAAGCCAAGGGGGGCGCGAGACCAGTTGAATTATTCTCATTTTTAACTCCATCATTAACTGACTAAAACTAAATTATAACTTGACGGGAATATTTGTAGGATTATCTGTATTTTACGATAGTAGCTTGTAAAATTTGGACGGACACACATCATGTTAGGTTCACTTATAGAGTACCAAGGGTTTTTATAATCTTTGGGTAAGAAGCCATAAAACCAAAATGAGAAAAAAATGAATAATTTAACTCAACTTAAATTTGTTTTCTTTTGTGTGTTTTGATGAATTATTTTAATTATTTAAAAATATTTTCAACACTTTGTGTAAGTTTTTTTTCCTTTAAAATATGAAATATTATAATTGATGAAAAGGAAATTATTAAAATAGTAGGAGGTACGCGCCGGATAGGGGAAAATGGAAGGGGTGTATAATATTATTATGGTAATTTCTACGGCGAAGATGTGGAACGAGGTGTGGATTTGAACAAGATCTTGTTGGTTTTAATATTTACGAGGTCTCCACATCATTGGGGAAATGAAAACAAACTTTCATAATATTCTTTTCTTTTAAGAAAATTAAAGAAGTTTTCTGCCTATTTTATGAAGAAATTCTCATAAGGCCCCGGTGGTCGGTTTGAATATTAACAAGGTAGGTACATTTTTGTCCATATAAAAATGCACATCCGAGGCACTCGATGTGCAAAGCGGGATGAAGTAAAGGGAGAAATCTATTGTAATATATTACACCAATAGAGGTTTTTTGGGCACAGTAGATAAAAAATATAGGTAGTCTGCCAAAGCACCAATTTTTTAAAAAAATTAATTCTACTGAGGGATATTGACTCGGATCTCTATGGCTTCATTAATTTAAGATATTTACCAATATCTAGTCCGGCGTCCATAATATGGTACCCAAACCTTACACCACACCAACCCTTTCCATGATGGCAGGGCCGGATTAACAATAGTAGCACTTGTAAAGCACGTGCTACGGGCCTCGCGCTTTGACAACTTACACTATATATTTCGACATTTCTGGGTTGACAATTGAAAAAACATATACTTTTGCCCCAACTCTTCAAAGTATGAAGTAAAATCGAATTTAGGAAAGTACGAGTATTAAAACATAAGCAAATTGGTTAGTGTAGGAACACTTAGGTACCCTCTTACTATCCCTTTGAAGTTTAATCTAGGATATAAATTTTGTCATGAAAAATATTAGTTTTAGCTTGTTATTCCTTTTTTTTGTGATCAGTTTGAGAATGGGAAGGGGTCCCGCTCTGTGAAAGTGCTACGGGCCCCGCGGAAGGTTAATCCGGCCCTGCATGATGGACACGGAAAGTAAGTATAATAATTTGGCATAAGAAATCAATTCGCTTAGTTTTAGACACTCTTGGTAGTCATATCTTGGAAAATTCAAATGGTCGTCATTTTGAAAAAAAATGGATCACGAGATGGAGGTTCGTATATAAAAAACAAAGGTTGCACCCCCTGAGGGCGACATGCCACATTGTTTAGGGACGGGTCCCGTCCCTAAACAATTGGTCACACCATTAAGTGGTTTAATTTGGGATATGCATTATATCTTATGCAAACTTTCAAAACGCCACATAAAGCTGTTCAAAAGATATTTAGGTGGTCTCGGACTTTTGGGACACCCTGTATGTTAAAGAGACGTTAATCCAAATTTAAAAAAAAAATGTAGACTAGGTAGATTGTCACAAAATTTATTTTGTGAATGGAAAATTTTGATATCTGAGTACAATTTTTTTTTATTTCTAAGTACAAATCTTTCCTACATTTGTTAACTAGTTCGGAAGAAGTACATTTTAGACTTGGATACAAGATGATTTAAAAAAAATAATAATGAAAAAACCCTTTTTTTTGCTGATAGACATTTTTATTGCTTTCCACTCGATAACGCTATCGAAAAGTCAGCCTTAAAATATAAATAAATAATTATTATACAGGAGACGGTATCTTCAGCAGAGAAAATAAATAGAAAAAAAGGAGACAATTTGTAAAGGCCGATACAAAAGCGTAATCATATTATACAAATAATATGAATGGAGCGGGGGGGGGGGGCATAGAATATCAGGAAGCTGAAATATACAGTTTGTGCAGGGTGCAATGGAAAGTTAGAGGTCAGTTTGTATACTATAAGTTTCAGAAATGTATAGCAACTACTGGGGTCGTCTCAAAATTAAGTTAACTATTTTTTTGAAATCTGCGTGGTTGACAAAATCTGGGAGTTTCAGAAAATTTGCGTCTGAGCCTAGTGGCAGCACTAGAAATGTATTTCTTTGTGTTATTATTTAACATCATGCTGGGCCACAGGGTATTTTTAAACAATCATACCCTCAATGCTCCCCCAGAAATATGAGATTCCTCCAAACAGAAGAAGACTAAGTAGAAAAATCGAAAAACATTTCGCATGATGTTTGACCAGACCAGGATTTGAAGCTGGTACATTTCTGGTTCAAGCCGAGTGTGATGAATGTTCTCATGTTACACTTTGATTCAGCTGTGACGTAGGCAGGGCCGTACCCAAGATTTTTAAACGGGATCTATTGAGAGAGAACTGGTCTTATTGAGATTGGGGTATATTTTACAACCAATTCATTTTTGGAATATTGGTTTCACCAGCAGCAACATTAGTAAAATATTCAAAGTTGTAAAAAACAATAATCACATTGCTGTCGATGAAGTAGAGGACATTTTTGGAACCGAAGGGACCGATTTCTATGTTCAGTCACCTTCCTCCTAGAGCACCCAAACGATTTCTTTATTTGAGATTACGTGTTGCAGGGGTGGACTGGGCCAACGGGCAACCAGTTAAATGCCCGGTGGTCCGGGGCACATTGGAGGAGGGGGAAAAATATGTGGGAGACAAAATATGTGGGCCCCAATGGACTTCCGGCTCATCGGGGGGGGGGGGGGGGGGAACTATCAAAGAAAAATACATCTAAAGTATGTGCGTGAAAAAATATGTGGGCCCCGACGGGCCCCGGTTCATCGGCGGTCAAAAATATGAAAGAAAAATGTGGGGCCATCCTTCAATGTGGGGCCTTTCTTCCATTATTCCCAGTAGACCCCTGGAGCCCCAGTTCGCCCCTGACGCGTCGTCTCGTTCTTTGTCAAGTTTCCTCTGTCAAGGTACATGTAAAATATGTGCGAGAAAATATATGTGGGCCTTAATGGGCTCCCGGTTCATCGTGGGCATTATTATGAAAGAAAAATTCAAATGAATAATGTGTGAGAAAAAATGTGTGGGCTCCCATCTTTCAGTGTGGGGTCTTTCTCTCATTATTCCCAATGGACCCCTGGAGCCCCAGTCCGCCCCTGACGCGTCGTCTCGTTCTTTGTCAAGTTTCCTCTGTCTGCTCGGATGTTTAGCATTTTTGAACTTTGTAAGTTTTAGGTGCAAATGGTACAAATTATGTATTAGAATAGGAAGCAGGTTCACCCTTCGCATTGTAACTTTTTCTCTTCACGTCCCTGTATATTGTACAGCCCATAAAGTCACAGGAGACTCATTATGTGAGTGGGAAATGTGCTATCGGAAAGTCATTCTTTGTGTCATCTGATTGTGTACTCTTTTTTTCATGCATGTTTTTTATACACTTTTTTTCCGTTCTCGTTTTAAATGAAGTTATATCAGAAGGATCAAGGAGCCTCTCGTATTACACAATCACTTTATCTGTCCTACAAAATTAAAGAGTAGGTCGGAAAACTAATTTTTGAATTTTCAAAAATAGTCTGAGAAAGATATTAGGTAGAAACTAGGTTAATACTATCATACACATTGCACATAGTAGGACTAGGGATTACGATCCCGGGATACCGGGATCCCGCCTGAAAATGGCTGAAATTTTGATCCCGGGATTCGCCATCCAATCCCGGGATTTTCGGGATTTTATTGAATTTGAAAATTAGGCCCCAATACATCAATCTTGAACGTTACATGATTGATGTGCTGCCATTTGCCATGCAATAAAAAAATGCAAGACCTTTTAAAAACCTTTTCTTCTTTGTGTAGACCGAATGAACGGATGACCGATGTGTTTTTTTATTTTATCTACTTATTGTAGTAACTACCTACTTTTACTTGAAATTTGGAAGATTCCCAATTTTTTTCCAATCTCGGGATCAGTCCCGGGATCCCGGGATTGTGACCGTTCAGGTCCCGAAACTTCGGGATTGTCAGGAAGGTTCGGGATCATAATCTCTAAGTAGATAGACGGATGATGATCTCTCGTGGTCATTACGTCTCTAATATTCAAATTAATTCGCCATAATCAATAAAATTTTATTTATTTAATTCATTTTTTTTTCTCCTTCATAACTATGGTATTGAATTCACAATTTTTAGAGTGAATCTGAAATCTAGGGGGGGGGCGATTGCCCCCCCCCCGAATGGCGCCTCTGCTTGGTCTATTCTAAAACAAATTCATTTGTTCTGCTTGTTGATAATGAAAAATAGCCTCTTGATCTCCTTGTCCACTATACTGACTATACATCATCCGTCATCTCATATTATAGTTTACTCTCTTTGATGTATAGTAAAAAAATATTCACTGATATGTTTTTTTGTTGTTTTCAATAGGAAATTATTTTTTTCTCAGTGGCGTATTATTGTTCTTCCATCCGTCACTGACATTATTCACGCTAACAGCAGTTTAATATAAATAACGAGTCGCTAGGAAGAAATATTTTCATTTGCATAGTTTCAAACATCCAATGCTAAAAGTACAAAATTAAAATATTTTTACATCCCCAATGCAAATCCTTTATTGAGCATGAACAAAGCGAATGAAATGACAAAAGATGACGAAGAACGCTGAATATGTATTCAAATACCGCCGCTTGCTTCATTTCTGAAAAAACGTGACCCATTGACTATTTTCTCTTTGGCATACCACGAGAATTATAAGTCAAGGAGAAATTTTATAAAACTACTCCTAAAAGTAACGATAAATGTATGTGTCTTTGTATCACTAAATGTCTAGCCAAAACGGTAAGGGATATCGAAAAATTTATTAGAATTGACCCCTCCCCCCCCCCCCCAAAAAAAACCATAAGCCAAAACAACAGAAAAATATCAAAATTCAAAAATGTCGAACCTGTTTCGAGTTACGACCAATTTTTCGATTTATCGCCGAATTCCTGATTTACGGGAGTCTAAAGTAGTCTATACCCGTTTAAGGTATACCACAAGGGAGTCTAACACCAAAGGGTCGTACCTTATTGAAAAGTAAAATATCTAATTTTCAGTTGAATTTAATTTTCTGGTCTCTGAAGTTCCAAAATTTAATGAATTATAAACCTAAGGGATATTGAAAATAGTAAACCAAAAACACCAGTACTGGCTTTTGCCTGAACCTCTCGCCAGGAGTAAATCCTCGGGAGGGGGGGGGANGGGGGGGGGGGGACTGGTAGAGATTTGTAAGAAAAAAAATGTTGCAATAGGCAAATATTATATAGATATAATAAATTTTTCGCTGCATTATAACATTTATATCACGGCCGAGTTTAGTTGAAAATCTCTTTTCGTTTGTAGAATTCACCTTGCTGTTTATGACATTTTTTGACACATTATTACCGATAAATACATTTTATTTCCTTAGTCCCCCCCCCCCTAAAATTTTACACTGNGTGTCAACGAATTAAATATGTAAATGAATGCATAAATAAAACATTACAATGACGTATTTGACCTTTGATATCGAATATGCTTCCTGAATGATGTGGAAATCGAATACCTCACCCACTCTTCAGTACTAAGCTGATCTGTGTTCAAAATGTATGAGAACAAATTTTAAACCATACCAGTTTGTTTTTGAATTTGTAAACCAAGCAAATATCTCGAGAACGGTCAAGAACTTTAAGATGCATCAACAAAAAGGCATTAACATGCATATGAGTAAAGTCTTGAAAATATACGTTTAAATCAGACAGGATTTTAAGGGGTCAAATGCCGCCCCCCGAAATTTTTGGAAAGATATGATTTTCCTATAACCCCCCGAAAAAAACTGTAGATGAACCCCCCACCCCGTAATAAAATACTGGATACGGGCCTGGTTAAACTGAATATACACACTTTTTGTCTTTAGGCCCGATCCTACCAAAGCGTGTTTTCTGCGTGTTTCATTCTAACACTCTGTCAACACTCAAATCACCGTCCTACCAAACTTTNTATACACACTTTTTGTCTTTAGATGATCCCCCCCCCAATAATATCCTGGATATGGGCCTGGTTCAACTGTATATACAGACTTTTTTGTATCTTTTTTTCAACTTGCGAAATTTGCAATTTTTTTCTGCTGACAGAGACTTTTCCAGGGTTTTAATGCCGCCCCCCTAGAACATCATCGGAGCTGTACTAGCTCCGATGATGTTCTCAGGAGAGGACGAAACTAGTTAGCTCTTTAACATCTTTAATATTTTTTAGTCAAGTGAAGATATAGTAATTTTCAAGCTTCATTCAGATTGATTAATTTTTACGTAAAGGAATTTTACAGCCATGGGAAGAAAATGTTGTTCTAGCGGTGTTTTTTTATATTGATTTCTTTATGTTATTTTTTTGCAAATTCACAACGTTTATACATTTACAAACTATTACAGTGAATGACATCAGTAAAGTTTACAAAATATAAAAATACAATATAAAGGTATTTTTAACAAACACTCCAATATCGCTTAAGACTAAGTTAATACGTTGAATACACCAGTTCCCGTCAGATCACTGAAGTTAAGCAACGTCGGGCGTGGTCAGTACTTGGATGGGTGACCGCTTGGGAACACCACGTATCGCTGGCTCTTTTTCCGACCCAACCCAGGCTGGGTGAGGTCAATGTGGGTCCAGCGAATGGAGGTTAAAACCCCCGTCTTGAATGACCAATAGATGTTAAAAAGACGTTAAGCCAAATTAAAAAAAAATTAAAAATATTACAAATACTTGTAATTTGTATTATTATGTCGCAACACAAATACAAGACTAGTAAAATGAACTTGTAGTTTATTTTGAAATGGGCCCAGGTAATGACATCAGTAAAGTTTACAAAATATTAAAATACAATATAAAGGTATTTTTAACAAACACTCCAATATCGCTTAAGACAATGTTAACATTACAAGTACTTGTAATTTGTATTATTATGTCGCAACACAAATACAAGACTAGTAAAATGAACTTGTAGTTTATTTTGAAATGGGCCCAGGTAATGACATCAGTAAAGTTTACAAAATATTAAAATACAATATAAAGGTATTTTTAACAAACACTCCAATATCGCTTAAGACAATGTTAACATTACAAGTACTTGTAATTTGTATTATTATGTCGCAACACAAATACAAGACTAGTAAAATGAACTTGTAGTTTATTTTGAAATGGGCGCAGGTATCTTCAGCGGGGCCTAGCAAAATGTTCTGAGCTTTATTTATGATGACACAAAGAATAATAATTACACTGCCTGCTGAAAGTTTAAAACTTTGACTATATCTACAAGTCAGCAAGACTTAAGTTGTTCAAAGATGTACTGGATGGATGTTGTACATAAGGATTACAATTTTTTTAATTCATTAAAAGATTATGCCCCAGAATCGCTATTGCATTACCTCAGTCCTCAGTGCACTCCTTTTTCGGGGACGGATCCACGGGTGGGGGGACTGGGGAAAAGGTCTTATTGTTCTTGCAATATGTAACACAAATTGTTGAAAGCTGAAACTACCGCATACCTACATNCCCCCCCCAAAAAAAAATACCCTCGATCCTACCCTGCCTTTTTTCAGCCCTGCCATTCTAGAAACGAGTAAATTCGATCTCGCCCGAGGGAGGTTCGAATCCACAAACTCCGGACGAAGAGTCAATGGTCTTAACAACGCCCGTTCATACAAGATCAAGTTGACGAAAGCGCTCGAGACTCAACATTCTGTTTGCAGTGGATACAAAAATATTAGGACCAGGTGGATTTGAAAGACTTTGATGAACAAGTTTCTTTAACGCATCATTTGGTTGGTGGAGGAACTAAGCCTCGTAAGGACAAGTAAGTAGCATAAACACTAAACAGCACACCAAGTGGTTATGATAAGTGGCCTGTGTCTATAATTTGAAAAGTAAATAATTAGCCAGCGTCTATGGCACATTGAATACACCAGTTCCCGTTGGATCACTGAAGTTAAGCAACGTACAGCGAGGTTGTACCATGTGGGTTCAAACCTTCGTGATGCTGGACCCCACCCAGCCTAGGTCCAACACAGGCTGGGTGAGGTCAATGTGGTAGCTGGTTTGCAAGTTTCCAGCGAATGGAGGGTAACCCCTCAGAAGTTATTGTGAACGTTAGTGAGCTCCACTTTTGATCTCTAGTAAGATTTAACACTTCAGCTTTAACCCAAGATTTAACCCGGTATACATCCCGAAATGCACTTGTATATGTGTATGAACGTTTGTTACGCGAAACAAGCCACAATTTTCATCCGATTTTGACGAAATTTGGTATACATTTTTAGGTCAAGAAGGAATTTTGCTGTATAGTTTTTGACGCCCAATATTCTGTTTTTTGAAAACGATTTTTATCTTTTTAGCGGTTTGTTGTAGAACGTAAAATTTTGATACCCCCGATATTTAGTTTTTTAAAAACGATTTTTTAAAATTTGATTAAGATATTTTTTTCTATACATGACAACAACACTAATGTGAACACCTGATCATCTTGATCCACCATTTGCATTTCTCTTTTGAGATTGATTGCAATTTGTAGCCATTTTTCCCCCGATACCATCCTGTATGTACAGCTGTGCACCTTCATCCAGTGAACAACATGTGTGTAAAGCGTATCACAACTTGTTATTTCCACTTTTAAATTATTACAAGCATATTATATAGAACTTTTTCCATCCACCAAATACCTTTCTTTTTTATTATCTATAACTTTTTGAATGAACTTTATGAATAAAGTTATATTATTAAATTAGTTAATAATATAAATTNTTATTAATTAATCTAATCTTCTCCAGTAGCTAAGACCACCAGGGGCGTAATAATATGTAGGTAGGTATTATGGCACGATATATCGAAAATCGATATATATCGATATATTTTCTTCCGATGTATCGATATATTTTTCATGATATATTGTTTCATATATCGATATATTTTTCACGATATATCGTTTAATAGGTTCACTAATTCAGGTTTTTTTCAATGTTCTTAATATAGCGATAAAATTTGAAATTATCATTTTTTCTATTTTAGGGGGATCCTAATTGTCCCTTTAAAATCTTGAAGATTGATATTGGCAACACTGTTACATTTTTTTATCGGTTCACTAATTTAATACAACCAAAATTCGAGAAATGTAATTTCCATCAATTCATTTCTCATATATCGATATATTTGAAATTTGATACGTGGATATATTTTTGAACGATATGTCATCACTACCTCTAGGTCTCCCGAAGACAGTGATGTGATTTTTGTGCCTTTTTTTTTTTTCAAAAATATAGTTTTATTTGACTAATTTAAATCTGAAGTTCCCGAAGTTCTTATTAAAGTACCCTATAGTAAGTACAGGGGCGGATCCACCAGGGTAACTAGGGGAAAGTTCCCTCACCAAAAGTTCTTGCAAGAGGTGAAACAAATTGTTGAAAACTGNCGCCCCCCCCCCTAAAATTTTATTCTGGAATGAATAGGTATAATTTAATTAACCGGGATTGAAGTTCCTGTCCTTATAGACATTTAGCTACCACCGAATTCGATGGCGTCACCTCTTCATGTTGATAAAAAAATGCTGTTTCAGCAAGAAAGAAGTAAAATATTTTTGCGGCACTAAAAAAGTTGGAAATAAAAAAAGAACATTTTCCTATAATTAAATTTGAAAAAAAAAAGAGCTGTTAGAAAGTTAATGTAAAAAGCTTTTGAGAGTGAAAAAAAGGGATAAAACCTAATATTATTAGCAGATAATGATACTTCCTCGATGAAAACTTTTTGGTTTTTCGGGGAACTAAGAGCGAAAGCTCGAGATGAGATGGGGCGGGGAAGAAATTTCATGTTAATTCTATTAGACTGTAGAAACTTATGTATGGTAAAAGTATCCGAGGGTTGTTTGTAAAATGGCTTAAATTCCATTTCAAATTTGTCAATTTGACGTATGGGTACATGGTAAGATCCTTTTTGTATTACAATTTTCATCCTGAAATATTCGTAATTGTGAACGTTAGTCAACTCCACTTTTGACCCCGGTATACATCCCGAAATGCATTGTATGCATATGTGTATGCATAATTGTTTGTTACGCGATTTACTCCAAAAAAAAAATTGGCCAAAAACAGTGGCATATCTAGGGTGAGGCCGGGGGCGCAATGATGTGGGGGGGGGTGCTGGGTATTTTTCCGGACCAACCCAGGCTGGGTGAGATCAATGTGGGTAGCTTGTTTGTAAGTTTCCAGCGAATGGCCGTCTCGAATGACCAATAGATGTTAAAGAGACGTTATGACAAAAAGAGGAAGAAGGAAAAACAAGAATAATCATGCAAGAAATTGTATGTACTTACATGAAGACTGACATTGTTATAACTGACCACCAAATGGGAAGGAATGACACCCAGTCGGCATCCATGAAATATTGGCTCAAATTTTCCATCGTCCTCATCTGAAACATGGAAGGAAGTTAAATGAATGACAAATGCTCTATACATAAAAACTCTTGCCAATTTCTCAAATGAGTTTATTAATTTACGTTTAATGATTTTGACTCTCACTCATCATCTAGCTCAGTGGTTCCCAAACTGGGGGGGGGGCGTGAAGGCAAGCCAAGGGGGGACGCGAGACCAGTTGAATTATTATCATTTAGTTAAAATATATGTACACAATTTTTGTACAAATGTAATTTTATGGAACATGATGTTTAGAAAATTTGAATGAGATAGCATTCAGCAACACATTAGCGTTTTGAATGAGATAGCATTTAGCAACACATTAGCGTTTTGAATGAGATAGCGTTCAGCAACACATTAGCGTTTTGAATGAGATAGCATTTAGCAACACATTGGCATTTTGAATGAGATAGCATTCAGCAACACATTAGCGTTTTGAATGAGATAGCATTCAGCAATACATTAGCGATTTGAATGAGATAGCATTCAGCAACACATTAGCGTTTTGAATGAGATAGCATTCAGCAACACCCATACCCATTCATAATTTATAATGTAATGGAGAGGGGGGCGTGGGAGGCTTTCATTTCAAGAAAGAGGGGCGCGATACCAAAAAGTTTGGGAACCCATGAATCTAGCTGGTATCAGATATAATTTACGTTTGTTAAATGAATGGCAAATGCTCAGTACATAAAACCTCTTGCCAATTTCTCAAATGAGTTTATGAATTTACTTTTAATGATTTTGACTCTCATCGATCTAGCAGTTATAATTTACGTTTGTTTTCTATGAAATTACCCATCAAGGTTTTTTTCTTTCTTTTGAGTGTCAAATTCAGATATGTTCCCAAATATTCAGAACGTTCCTGGGTTTAACTTGACGTTTAACAAAGTTAGGTTGAAGTAACCTAACTTTTTCTGGATCTTTCTTAAAATCGGAATAGTAAACACATTATTATAAAACTTGTAATTTCAGCCAAAAGCAGTACAAGTCCTCGTCGATAGTTTATTTTTCTAATTCTGAAAATATAACATATCAAAATTTTACGTTTCTACAACAAACCGGTAAAAAGATAAAAATAATTTTCAAAAAACACAATATTGAGCCCCCCGGGTGGGCCTGGATCCCCAAAATTTTCAAAATTGAAAAGCCCTTAACACCAGCCATAACATATCAAAATTTTACAGTTTCTACAACAAACCGTTAAAAAGATAAAAATCATTTTCAAAAAACAAAATACTTATTAGGGCCACAGGCCCCCCAAACACAATCGCCTTCCTAATTTCGTTCACTAGATCTCTAAACGCTATAATCATAGTTTCGTTATTCATTTTGTGAATTTAATTTCGTATTAGTCTGCTTCAAATATATAGGTTTTTGAAGAAACAGGATGCCGATACTAAGTTGTTTATTCGATATCTACATTCACTATCACAGATATCAATAGATAACAGATTATACTTATCAATACATATCACGGACTAACCTATATATCCACTTCCTAATCTCAAGACTAATCACTTTCCAGTATATCACAGATTATCCTAAACTTTATAGATTTTATGTTAGGTAACTCACCGAAGTCAGATTTACTTTTGTAACTTGGTTTCCTTAAGAGTTCCGGTAGCACTTTCACTTATTTACTTTAAAGAGTGTTGCTAATATTATTCCTGATATTATAATATGATACGATACTGATTTGTCAACTTTACATATTTTCAATACTTCTCTTCTGAAATTCTACAGCTCTCTAATCATATTTTATCTTATTTAAAAACTAATTACAATAAAATTTATCGATTATAGATAACAAATTTCATAGATTCAGATTTTTCACCATATTTTGAAAAAAAAAATCCCGCCTATGCTAATATGAATATTTCAAGGTTGCAGTGTTGCCGGTTTATTCCGTTAGATTTCTTGCGTTTGAATTTTTCACTGAATTTTTTTCAACACCAACTGTAACCCAATGAGAGGTTAGGAAACGTGAAACGTTTATACGGCCATGCTCTATCGCGTATCGGCAACCGTCCAACATGGAACCATAACGAACTATTCTTTATGATCAAACCATGGCAGTCAATAAAAGAAAAGTTTAAAAAAAAATTTTTTTTGAGTAACTTGAGTTCTTGCAGACACTCCTCCCCGGTTCTAGAACCAAGATTTTGTACTCTTCTAAACGCGTTACCATAGCAACGCAATCAAGTGGTGGCAAAGAGAAGTGTTTTAAATTTTTATTTCATTTTTTGTTATCATGAATATCTAATTTTTATAAACTGATAATTTTTAAAGTTTTAAGGTGATTTTAAAGTGTTCCAAGTAATTTTTAAAGTGGTGCTAACAAGCTTCATAGTGCATCATGGTAAAGTCCTGTTGTGCTTACGGATGTACCAACAGATTTGTAAAGGGCTCCGGAATAACCTTTCATACGTAAGTAATCTTACTAAACTTTTATCTATATCTTAGTTTCCATCAACCTATGATTTCTTTTAAATTTCCTAGAATATCTACCTGCATCTAGATTACCATAGGTTGTATTCATATCAGAGGAACTGTACGTACGTGGCTGAAACGGAAAACCGGGGCTTTACTGTCACTAAAACGATATCGAGATAGTTTAGTGCAGATTGTATTAAAAGCAAATTAAAATTGGTATTTCATACAATCTACAATGTCATACAATTATCAGATTTCCAACCTGTACCAAAGCAGAACAGTATAGTCACTGTCTTTTGCTTTGTACATTAGAATTGCATTGAATTTAAATTAACTGATCGAACTAATACCTGGATTACACTAATCTATACTTATAAAACGCAAAGCCCAGTTGATATACTGATTGACTGATAATCAACGTA
>CM022880.1:2870657-2892434 GCA_012654025.1 Pachypsylla venusta | reverse complement strand
TTTTTTCTGGGCAAACTAAAGGAGATAAAGAAAAATGACCGAGAATATTCCCCCCAAAATAGTACATAAGGACCCCATAAAAATATAAAAATTGAAATTTTCCGGTTTCTGCCGGATTTATGGCCGGTTTCGGGATGAGCGGGAAAACTGAAATTTAATACGAAGGTGTTCCGCAGTACAAAAAGTAATATACTGGAGTAAAATATTGATTTCTTGAAATAGGAGCCGTTCTCACTCTGGGGATCGGTTCCACCAAAAATCCATAGTAATTGAGAAGTACTACATCGGGATGAGGGAGAAAGCTGAAATGTAATGCGAATGTTTTCCCCATTACAAAAGTAATATACTGGAGTAAAATATTGAATTTTCTAAATAGGAACCGTGCTCTTCCTGGGAGTAGATGAGAAGATTTAATGCCGCAATCTCGAAATTGTTGTTGAATTTCTATAATATTAACGCTAATATATCTTCTTGTTTTTCGCTTTTTTCTTATCCAACACTTTGCTTATGGAAAATGCATATTTTTCATGAATTTCCAATTTGTTTGACTCAAATTGCACACACCTTGTCGACTACATCATCATTTCTCTAACCTATGTACCACCATATGAAGAATACATCAATTTAGAACGACAATTTTCATTTTCAAAAGATTTTAAATCCAATTTTCTAGAAAGCACAGAATAAATAAAAGTTTCCTGTATATTAGGTACCTGTGCATTTTTGTTGTTGTTGTTGTCTTTGGCTGAATGTGGAAAAGACGGTCGTATGCGCTGACTCCTCCCAGCATTAGCTGATCCGGGAAAAGCCTGCATCGCGAGGCTTCGAACCAACGAAGTCACCCATCAAGTAAAACCACGCTGATTGTTGCATTGCTTAATAACTTCTGTGATGTTACGGTAACTGTCGTTTTTAGCGAGCTATTGCCTAAACTCCTTTTAGTGAGACCTTTCATACACTTACGTTTTCAATGTTGATGTCAGCCACCGTTAAACGGCCAGGCTAGACGGTAATTTTTTCGTGTCAAAATTCATCCCCCTAAAAATAAGGGGAATTGTAATTTTACATTTTTCCACATTTTGAACTGTTCGGGCGGGTTGGACATTATGTTCTACTGTATAACAGCTGATGTTAAAAGTCTTCCATTAAAATAAAATGTAAAAAACTACCCCTCTGCTGAACTTTTCAAAATAATGTCGTTGTACCACACCAACTTTGTATTTATTTTTCTTGATAAAAAGCTGCGAGCGGCCTCACGTGTAAAAAAGAACACGTCACATAAAACACTGATTCCTCTTTTTCCCCACTATTGCTTGTAGTCTTCATCGTGTATTTATCTTTTAATATTCCCACACTCGCATGAAAATAAGTAATACCGAGTCAGCAAAACACCTCTCCAGTAGAATTTGATGCAATAATAGGTACTATATAAGTGTACTAGCTGTTTTCCCGTGCTTCGCTACGGTTACAAAATTCAACAACAATTTCGAGATAGCAAAATTAAATCTTCTCAATTTTTTAGATTTTTGGTGGAACCGACCCCAAGAGTGAACACGGCTCTTATTTAGAAAATTCAATATTTTACTTAAAGATATTACTTTTTGCACTGCGGAACACCTTCGTATAAAATTTCAGCTTTCTCGCTTATCCCGAAGTGATACTTCTTAACTATGGGTTTTTGGTGGAACCGACCCCAGAGTGAGCACCGCCCTTAGTTAGAAAATTCAATATTTTATTCAAGGATGTGACTTTTTGTACTTCGGAATACCTTCGTATCAAATTTCAGCGGTTCTCGAAGTGGTACTTCTCAATTCCGGAAATTTTCAAATTTTATATTTTTTATGGGGTCCTTATATACCATTTTGGGGGGGCTATTCTCAACCATTTTTCGTTATCTCTTTTAGTTTGCCCAGAAAAAAATTGCAAAAAGACCCGCTAAATCGCGTTATTTTTGGCGGTAACTTGCTCCCATTTGAACTTTATTTTTTTTCCTTTCTTATTACGCACCTACATACTAAAAGGGACCTGTGTGCCAAGTTTCAAGTCTCTACATTTAGCCATCGTGGAGTTACGTTGATTATCAGTCAGTCAGTATACCAACTGGGCTTTGCGTTTTATAAATATAGATAGATATAGCTGTTTCACCCGTTCGCAACGATTCATAGATTACTAGGACAATGTAGATTGGAGGGGAGCATGGGTTCGTGTCCAACTTGTATATTAATATATTTTAGCCTTTAAAAAATACTGATTTGTTGTGTATATGCAATGCAACAATAGCATTTATGGCTGTGAGTGCGAACAAAAAAAACTCTGCCTGAAAAAGGCCTTGGTTGAAAACTTTTTGGCCGTTTTCATAAAATCGAACCTGATATTTGTCGGCAACTTGGTGAAGAGTATAAGAAAACGTCATAAGGGCACAAGGCCGTGTCCAAGTTTTTTTTTTCTGTGGGGGGTCCGAAGCATTGACAAGCCAGGACTGTTTTNTTTTTTTTTTTTTTTTTTTTTTTTTTTTTTTTGTAGATGTTGTTGTTGCTGTTGTTTTTGTTGATGTTATTGTTGCCGTTGTTTTTGTTGTTTTTGCTGCTGTTGATGTTTTTGTCGTTGTTGTTGCTGCTGTTCTTTTTAAATATTATAGGTAACGTGCAAAGTATTTTCATTTTAAAAAAAGAAACGATTGAAATTTCGGAGGGGATCTGGACCCTGATACGACATTGGCTTATAAGCGGATTTAGGATAGAGATCAAGTCACCCCCTCGCCATCTAGAAGTTAAAAGATTTACATTAGATAAAATTAATGGATTTCGGCATTCCTTATGCTAACAAAATGGAGAGTATTGTTGTATAATTATTTTGGAACTCGAGATTTCTGATATTCTTCTGGAGGTTAAAAAAAGTTTATTCGCAGAATTGAAAATTACCGTTCCCAAAATAAGATTCAGAGGAAGAAATTAGTATCGGGCCTGTCTCTAGTCAGTTATTATTGTATTTGACATGATGTGTAAAAGTTATACCTAGATGGGAAGTGATTCCAATATTCCCCAAAATTTGAGGTCTAGATATTTCTATAGTTAGCCGATCTCCGTGGCCGAGTTGTTAAGAGCATTGACTGTTGGTCCGGAGGTTGTGGGTTCGAATCCCGTCCGGAGCGAAAATTTTCTAATCGAATTTTCTCGTTTCCGGAATGGCATGGCTGTAAAAACGATTTCATGAAGAACGTAGCGTCATTATTAACGATTTGGAGTACAAAGTTTGTACTCCAAATCGATTTCAAGAGATTTTTTATTGTTATTAACGATTTGGAGTACAATGTTTGTACTCCAAATCGATTTCAAGAGATTTTTTATTGTTATTAACGATTTGGAGTTCAAACTTTGTACTCCAAATCGATTTCAAGAGATTTTTTATTGTTATTAACGATTTGGAGTTCAAATTTTGTACTCCAAATCGATTTCAAGAGATTTTTTATTGTTATTAACGATTTGGAGTTCAAACTTTGTACTCCAAATCGATTTCAAGAGATTTTTTATTGTTATTAACGATTTGGAGTACAAAGTTTGTACTCCAAATCGATTTCAAGAGATTTTCGGATTACCTTGTATACGAGTATAAAAGAAGAAGTTTTTTTTATTGTTTCTAAAGGGAAATGAGTAGACGAGCAGTTTTTTTTTCAATGTCTAAAGGGTGGACTTGGAGCCTTGTCAGAGGAATAAAGGGTGAGAAGATGGAAAATGGGGGAAGCTGAACTAATTTACCGGGTTTGTCGCCAAGCCATATTACTTCTGTTCCACCTTGGCCTTGGTTTTATTCTTGTCATAAATCTTTAATTTTTATTTTATTGTATTTGTTCATTTGTTTTTCATTATTTTCGTTTTCCTCCGGGACTATTTTGGAATACATATATACCTATGTACTTGATGTTCTATTAGTGTCCCGAATTTTTTGGAATCATTATTTAATTAATTTTTTCGGTGAACAATCGACTACTTTTGCCTGCGTGTCTACTTCATATTAATACCAATAAGGCAACTTTTTTTTAAAAAAATATAATCTCTCCCAGAAATGGTTTCGTATTAATTCAGAAGAGAGAAAATTCGGTTCGAAAAATTTCGCTCCCGAATCTATGTGACAGTGCCGTGACCGGCAAATGATCCGCCCGGCAAAACTAAAAATATTCTTCCAAGCAGTTGAAAGAACATGTACATACTAGACCGACACGTGACAGTGACAGTGCATCCCTGTGAGGTCACCATCGCCCGTCACTGTCCTGCTTAGTCTGAATGGTCCTTTAGTAAGAAATTGAGCTAGAGTCATTATCTATGCTGACGGGATTTTTTGGTAATTAGGTACTCCAAGTTCTGTAAATCGTAAAGGTAACTTCAGACAACAGTCAATTTGAACTCAAAAAGCGTCGAAGAAACAATGATGCCGTAAATATCTTCAAAATTGTTACCACAAAAAAAAATATTTCATCCAAAATATCGACAACTGATTTTCCTAAGTACTGTATTGCCTCCTCACTGGGTCCTACACCGGGGAGATGTGGAGAGGTCTTTAAAAAAAATCGCTTTTTAATATTGGTCTTCATGGGTCATGGGTTAGGTTAGGCTTGGCCGTAAAAACGTTTCCTAAACACTCTAATTGGGTTAAAATTGGTTTAAAAAAAGTTGCCTCTCCACGTATCCCCGCTGTCAGACCCCTCCTCACTTCATAGCTGCAAACTACCGTCAACAGATACCTACTGATTAGTTCTCGGGGACCATTTCCACTGAAAATGATTAGCCTGAATGTTTTTATTATTTTTTTTTTTTTTAATTTGGCTTAACGTCGTCTGTTTAACATCTATTGGTCATTCAAGACGAATGGAGGGGTTTCACCCTCCATTCGCTCGAAAATTATAAACTAGCTACCCACATTGACCACGCCCAGATTGAGTTGGGACGGAAAAATAGACAGCATCACGAACTGACGTGTACACCCACAGGGCACAACCTCGCTAACTTCAGTGATCTATCGGGAACTGGTGAGGTGTATTCAACGAGATTAGTTCTCAGGGTCCATTTCAATTGACAATTATTAGCCTGCAATATTAGATATATAATATGTTGACAATTACAGCAATATCAAAGAGCCGAGTCTTCTACATCAAAAACGATGCGCTATATTGATCAATCGATTAGAGACTTACCGACTGAAAACAACTAATTGACATAAATCTATACAACTAATTGACATAAATCTATACAACTAATTGGCATAAATCTGTCAGGCGATTAAGCTGCACAAAACCAAACAACAAAAATCAAAACAAACACCTGGGAAGTCATTAGCAAATCAGAACGAACGATATAATCTATATCTGTTTGGTAAACAGAACGATGATAGGAGAAATGTTTCTGAAAGTTTTTACGAAGACTTATATCCTCAGAGTGTAAGAAAAGAATGTATATATTCCTTGAAATGACAACAATCTCTAATAAGTCGAACAAAGGGGAGCAATAGTCTGTCAAAGGAAATAGGTGTGTAAAATCTTCCTAACACTTTCGCCACAGTTAAAGAAATGACAACACTCTCTAATAAGTCGAACAAAGGGGAGCAATATTCTGTCAAAGGAAATAGGTGTGCAAAATCTTCCTGAAGAAATGACAAAACAAAGGGGAGCAATATTCTGTCAAAGGAAATAGGTGTGTAAAATCTTCCTAACACTCTCGCCACAGTTAAAGAAATGACAACAGCCTCTAATAAGTCGAACAAAGGGGAGCAATATTCTGTCAAAGGAAATAGGTGTGCAAAATCTTCCTAACACTCTCGCCACAGTTAAAGAAATGACAACACTCTCTAATAAGTCGAACAAAGGGGAGCAATATTCTGTCAAAGGAAATAGGTGTGTAAAATCTTCCTAATACTTTCGACACAGTTAAAGAAATGACAACACTCTCTAATAAGTCGAACAAAGGGGAGCAATATTCTGTCAAAGGAAATAGGTGTGTAAAATCTTCCTAAAATCTAATAAAAAAAATCTGGACTAAATGCTAGAAATAAAATGACTACAAATTTTGTTTATAACATATGCCTGTCCTATATTCAATATCATGTCAAAAACAAACATAAATCAGCTGCAAGTTGTTTAAACTATGATTATTGCACAAGAATATCTGTCATGCACCTGAGCTTTTGACATTGAATATATTGACACCTTTATTAAGAGGTTTGTCAGTAAAGTTCTTTGATAATCTTAAATTAAATAAAAATAAATGTCTGCGAGATTTAAACTCCGGGTGCATGACTGATGAGTTCATCAGAAAATATTATAAAGGGGAGCAATGATGTGGCAAATGTATAAAAAAATCAAGTACATCGACGAGTAAAACAATTTATGTTTGACTAAATTATTTTCGATAATTATAAAAATAGCTTAAATAGAAAATAGTTAATTTGTTTTCCCTAAAACAAACAAACTATACAGAATCTGTTGTAGGTTAACTTTTTAGTTCCACTCCTATATTTTGGGGATTTTGTTAAATTTTACAAGTTCAATGAAACATATTGTAATGAAAACTTCAATATATATATATAGGGGGTGTCCATAAAATNGTATATATATACATATAAATTGCTCCTTGTATACAGATACAAGATAAAAGCGATGTTAGATGTTGTGACAAATGGGGCATTTTGTTTATTTGGTTTCTCTGTGTTTGACATGTGAACAAACATTTTTAGTTTTTAAACTTGTTTTTATCTTCTTTTTCAGTCATTAATTATTTTGTCGGAAGTGGAATTTATAGAAATAAACCAAATAATTTTCGTTTTGTTTTTAAATATGTTTCTTTGTCTTTTCGTTGTTCATTGACTGGAAAGTATTTTCTATTATTGAAACAAACGAAAATGTTTTTAGATATGTCAAACAACTAGGTAGATCTTATTAATGATCACTCCATGTTGATGTGGCAAATATTTTAAGAAAATGTTTTTAGATATGTCAAATAACTAGGTAGCTCTTATTAATGATCACTCCATGTTGAGGTGGCAAATAATTTNCGAACCAAGGGGGTACAGACCCCCTCCCGGAATTTCAATCTTTTTTTTTTTTTTTTGGTTTTNTTTTTTTTTTTTTTTTTTTTTAATGAAAATATTCTACTTTGCACGTGACTTAGGTATAATATATTTTTTTAAAAAACAACAACAACAACAACAAAAATTACAACAACAACCGCAGCGGCAACAACAAAAACAACATCACCTTCCATGATCATCATTTTCAGGTGTTAGTCCTGGCTTGGCTGTCAATGCTTCGACCCCCCGAAAAAAACTTGGATACGGCACTGGTAGTGCTGTCATACACGACTAGCATTATGTTGCACTATCCATCTCTTTCCGCCACCATTTCCTTTCTTAAATCTCCTTCGTCCTTGATAGATGGAGTTGGACCCCCAATTAGATCTATCCTAAACGTTTAGATTTTTTTAGACTGATGTAACCCAGGGCGCATACTTAACTTACCTATGAGTACTATTAAAACGCCTTAATGTGTGTGCCCCTTTTATGATTACTCAGGTTTTAATGTCTCTTTAACATCTATTGGTCATTCGAGACGGTGGTTTTACCCTCTATTCGCTGGAAAATTGCAAACCAGCTACTCACATTAACCTCACCCAACCTGGGTTGTGGACGGAAAAATAGCCAGCATCACGAGGACACGAACCCACGTGGACATCCACATGTTACAACCTCGCTAGACGTTGCTTAACTTCAGTGATCTAACGGGAATTGTTGTATTCAACGTGCCATAGACGCTGACCAACGTCATGTCTTTAGTGCTATTTGAACCAAAAATTACAAATTTTAAAAAGAAATTGATTTTTTGTAAAAGCATTCTTAAGGTTAATAGCTCTATATACTTGTAAATATATCAGACACCTTAATGTGTGTGTCCCTTTTATTATTATTCAGGTTTTAACGTCTCTTTAACATCTATTGGTCATTCGAGACGGTGGTTTTACCCTCCATTCGCTGGAAACTTGCAAACCAGCTACTCACATTGACCTCACCCAGCCTGGGTTTTGGACGGAAAAATAGCCAGCATCACAAGGGCGCAAATCACCTTGGAAACCCACAAGGTACAACCTCGATGGACGGTACTTATAAATTCACAACGTGCCATAGACGCTGGCTAGTATAAATTTTATTTCTACCAATCTATGAATTTTTAAAATTAAGAGCATACGTTCAGTGTTTCGAAACCAATAAGACAAGATGTGCGTCTAGATTGCCCACATAGATTGCATCAGTTAATTTCCACTTTCCTCAAACCTACAATTGTGTAAAATTATCCTTACGTTTTGTGTTAATCCTTACAGTGCGTCTAGATTGCCCACATAAATTCCATCAATTAATTTCCCACTTTCCTCAAACTTGTGTAAAATTATCCTTACGTTTTGCGTTAATCCTTACAATCATTCGCATTAGCTTCAGTGTGCAATTGAAACTTTACAAATAAAAACTTAGAAGGAAGAAGCTGAACAAGGGAAAAGAAAAGAAAAACGGATAATGTGTTAAAGGTGCGTGAATAAATAATCGACAGGGTGAATGTGTGTGTATACTCGTAAGTACAAACATATAAATAAAACCACCTAGCAATAAAACCACCTAGTGAATTAAAAAAAAAAACTCATTCACTCACGCAAACACACGTCCATGATCCGTGCACAAGCTATCAACCTTCAGGGGAGGAGAAGGATTAGAACTATAAAGAAGAAGAAAAGGATAGTAAAGAAGAAGAGAAAGTGTTAGTGATATAGGAGCTAACAAACCTTCACTGACTGCCTCCATATACATCAAGGGAGAAAGATTAGGACTGGAAGGAAGAGGAAAAGGATAGTAAAGAAGAAGAGAAAATGTGAGTGAATAGGAGCTAACAAACCTTCACTGACTGCCTCCATATACATCAAGGGAGAAAGATTAGGACTGGAAGGAAGAGGAAAAGGATAGTAAAGAAGAAGAGAAAATGTTAGTGAATAGGAGCTAACAAACCTTCACTGACTGCCACCACATACTTCAAGGGAGAAGGATTAGGACTAGAAGGAAGAGGAAAAGGATAGTAAAGAAGAAGAGAAAATGTTAGTGAATAGGAGCTAACAAACCTTCACTGACTGCCTCTATATACTTCAAGGGAGAAGGGTTAGGACTAGAAGGAAGAGGAGAAGGATAGTAAAGAAGAAGAGACAATGTTAGTGAATAGGAGCTAACAAACCTTCACTGACTGCCTCGAAAAAAGATAATTTGAAAGAGTGAAAGGTGGGTGAATTTAGGATAGGATACGGTAGTGCGTTCCAGAGATCGATGGAAGAGATAAGGAAGGATATATCCAATATTAAAAAGAAATTGATTTTTGTTCAGCTAATATGTTTGTCATAATTATTAGGGTTACCAGAAGAAAAAAAATCAAAAGCAGGACATTTCGCATGAAAAATGAAGTAAATTTGCTGTATAGTTTTTGGAGGCCCTACTACCGGCCGAGGTACGGCCTATGTTTTTATGGGAAATCATAGAATACTATTAAAAACGGTAAGAGTTATTGAACAATTGATGGGAATGGACCCCCTTAATCACCCTGTATATTTTTAGAATGAGAAAAGATAAGTGGCAGAAAAGTTTTCATCTTGATCCACTAATTTAAATGTAATCCCAATGTTTCCCCAATATTTCCTAAATCACCCTGTATATTTTTAGAATGAGAAAAGATAAGTGGCAGAAAAGTTTTCATCTTGATCCACTAGTTTAAATGTGATCCCAATGTTTCCCCAATATTTCCTAAATCACCCTGTATATTTTTAGAATGAGAAAAGATAAGTGGCAGAAAAATTTTCATCTTGATCCACTAGTTTAAATGTAATCCCAATGTTTCCCCAATATTTCCTAAATCACCCTGTATATTTTTAGAATGAGAAAATATAAGTGGCAGAAAAGTTTTCATCTTGATCCACTAGTTTAAATGTAATGCCAATGTTTCCCCAATATTTCCTAAATCACCCTGTATATTTTTAGAATGAGAAAAGATAAGTGGCAGAAAAGTTTTCATCTTGATTCACTAGTTTAAATGTAATCCCAATGTTTCCCCAATATTTCCTAAATCACCCTGTATATTTTTAGAATGAGAAAAGATAAGTGGCAGAAAAGTTTTCTCGCAAAATATGAAAATTGAGGTAAATAAAACAAGAACAAGTTTCAGAAGGAAAATTCACTTCTGCTGAAGGCTATTCATTCAGAATAAAATTCTCCTTCCTGCTGAGATGAATTTATAAGGGGCAACAAGAATTTCTCTTAAGCTATTCTATATAATCATTATTTTAAAAAGATACCTTTGTTACCTCCCTCTTAATCTAAGATAATGTTGGAAATGTGCTCTTGTATTGCTGTGATGCCTTATAAGAAGCAACAAGAATTTCTCTTAAGCTATTCTATATAATCATTATTTTAAAAAGATACCTTTGCTACCTCCCTCTTAATCTAAGATAATCTTGGAAATGGGCTCTTGTATTGCTGTGATATCTTCAAGATTTTCAATTAAGCAGGATCGGCTATTAAGAATATTAAAAACTTTTGAATTTGTTGTAATCCAATCTTAATATATAAACCAGAAATTTTGTGTGTACCTATGTATGTATGTATGAGGGGTTGTCTGTTACAATACCACAGCCCAAACGGTAGCGAAAAAATGATGGGAATGAACCCCCCCCCCAAGATCATGATCCACGACTTCAGGAAAATTATCAGAAGTAAAATATGTCAAGCCGTTTTCGAGTTACGGCCAAATTTATAATTTACTGACCAAAATCGGATAGTCACTGTCGTATATCTTAAAATTTGTCGCGACAACATATCAACTTAAAGCCAGAAAGTTTTAGGTGGCCCTTTAGTCCTTATTTTAGAATATTTTCTGCAAAGGTATGGCCAGCCATTGCAGAGTTACGAGTTCGAAACCGGAACGGGTAAAATAAAATTTAGAAAATAAAAAGTAAGAATGGCCGTGCCTCTAAGGCTCCTGACGAAAAGTTTAAATCTTGATTTTTAAAGGTTGCAATATACAGGGTGGACACAAACCAATTGCCCCCCCCCCAAATTCCATCGTCCTTGAAAAACAAAGATAGCAATATAAGAATCGTAGCACGGGCGAAAAAGCTAGTTTTACATATCATTTACTATTCACTTGATTAGGACTAAATCTTTCGTGGACTTAGGGCATCTGTGTTACCCCGATCGTCCTATCTTTCGTGGACTTAGGGCATCTGTGTTACCCCGAACGTCCTATCTTTGGTGGACTTAGGGAATCAGAATCTGTGTTACCTCGATCGTTCTATCTTTGATGGACTTAGGGCGTCAGTGTTACCCCGATCGTTCTATCTTTGAAGGACTTAGGGCATCTGTGTTACCCCCTGATCGTCCTTTGAAAGGGCCTGCACGCGACTACTAGCTAATGCTACCAAGAGTGACTTATCCAAATGAATAATAATTATAATAAAGGAATGTCTTTGGTGACTTTATGAATGAATGTCAAGGAATCTCGCTAACAGTTGGCGTTGTTATTATTATGTTACATAAGTCAAACAAGAGGAAATGAATATTCTGTACCGGGGGAAAAAACACCCTCCTCAAAGTTAGAGGCGGTCTCCCTTTTGGAAGCGACAACGCGCGACTACAAACTCATTCTACGACAAGTGGCTACACGCTAATACGAGCAACTGATCTAAAGGAATGAATGTTAATAGAATCTCGTTCACAGTGAGCGTCATATGTTATAGGTTTTGAGGGGTCGAGGTTCCATTAACCTACGTGCATTTGGATCAGTCGTTCGTAGTAGCGTGAGGTTGTAGTCGCGTGCAGTCGCTGAGAAATGACGATCACCCTTAAATTACTCCGAACCCCGTCCATTGTAAGAATTCATAGAGGTCACCATAAAATGTCCCCTTCAACAACCCTAAAGAATTCATGGAAGTTACCATAAAATGTCCCCTTCAACAACCCTAAAGAATTCATGGAAGTTACCATAAAATGTCCCCTTCAACAACCCTAAAGAATTCATGGAGGTCTTCATAAAATGTCCCCTTCAACAACCCTAAAGAATTCATGGGGGTCACAAGAAAATATGCCTTCAACAACCCTAAAGAATTCATAGAGGTCACCATAAAATATCACCGTTAACAACCCTAAAGAATTCATGGAGGTCATCATTAAATGTCCCCTTCAACAACCCTAAATAATTCATGGAAGTTACCATAAAATGTCCCCTTCAACAACCCTAAAGAATTCATGGAGGTCACCATAAAATGTCCCCTTCAACAACCCTAAAGAATTCATGGGGGTCACAAGAAAATATCCCTTCAACAAGCCTAAGGAATTCATGGAGGTCACCATAAAATGTCACCTTCAACAACCCTAAAGAATTAATGGAGGTAACCATGAAGGTACGTCCACATTATGTCGATCGACACTATCGTTCGACAAAGGCAACATTTGCTCCGTCCACACATACCACTGCTGTGTGGACGTATTTTATCAATGTCACTCAGTCGACTAGTAGAGTAGTACAGTGCTGTTCTGCAGTAAAGTTCATTTTGATGCTAATAAAATCACAATAATATTAATATACTTAAAAAAAGAAAATTGACTTAGGTTATTATTCGGATGTCTCACTTCTCGGTTGCATAGAAGGAGGAGGGGGGGAATATTAGTTAGGTTAGGTTAGAAGTGAGACTTCCCAATATTTACGCCTATTTTCAATTGTTTTGATACATTTTTTGTTTCAAGTTTACGGTTGTTTAAGTTGTTCATATTAAGTTTAATATAATTATAAACATTTAATTTTTACGTTAAAAAATATTACTTTTATTTTTTAAATAAACGCACTCCTATTATATCATTAGTTCACAAAAAAATAAGTGTTTAAAGCTTTTTTTGACACGTTCTACATGTCCACACTTCAATTGTATTCATTCGATTCGACATCTTGTCATGAAAAAATCCACTTCATTCGGGTTGCATTCTATTCGACAAATGTCGATCGACAGAGTCGATTGACACGTCCACACTATGTCGACTGTGTCGATCGACACAGTCGACATAGTGTGGACGCCCCTTAAAATGTCCCCTTCGACATCATGAATCTTTGGTCAGAATAAAATTTTTGTACATAATATTTCAAACAAGATGTCGACGCTTACCCCGTCCAGGGTTCCATTTGGCTACATGCATTTGGATCTGTCGCTCGTAGTAGCGAGAGTTTGTAGTTGCGTGTAGTCGATTCCAAGGGACTTAAATGACCCTGTGAAGGTCAATTCTCCGGTATCAGGAGACTTTGGACAGAATAAAAAAAATAATTCAGACATTTTATTGTTCTTCTTGAGTCACCCAGGACCGACGAGAGTGGGAGGGAAAGGGGGGGGATTCCCGCCTCACCCGGAGTTTTTCCAGGGGCATGGTGTAATCATACAATGATTTTAGCCAAGTTTGTATTTTTCGACGGAAAAAATAAGTCAGACATTTTATTTTTCTTCTTGAGTCACCCACGAGACGAGAGCAGGGGGAAAGGGGATGGGGATTCCCGCCACACCCGGAGTTTTCTCAGGGGCCATACAATGTTTTTATCTGAGGGTGTAATAGAGGAGCCCATATATTTTTCTTACGGACCCGCATTTTCTCTCTACGGCCTCAGTCACACTGTATTCCTTATAAGAATCACTAAGTATGCTTTCATGCACAATATTAAAAATAAAGTTAGATATCATTAATGAAAATGCCATTATGGTTGAAAAGTTTGGTAGTTTACAAACTTAAAAACTAAACGAAAGTGTCCCAAACTATTTATTGAGATTATATTAGTTGTACAGATGCCAACAGATTCTCGCAGATCTGCTCGACAGATTTCTTCAATTAATATTTTTAATAGAAATTTAAAGAACTTCAATGCAATACAAGGTGTTATTTTTTTTTTTTTTAAAGTTTTCTATAACAAAAGGCCACCCTATCACCCAAAATTGCAATTTTTTTCGTGATTTATTTTAACCCTAGAACCCAAGACTATAAATATCCGAGAAAAAAAATATTTTTATGCTGATTTCATGTAAGTTGGATCCCTTGAGGACGAAAATGGTGATTTTTTGACCACCGACCTCACAAGTGGCGGCGGGCGGGCAGTGACATATATGTCACACTGGGCATTTGTGACTGACTTCAATTTTCTACAATATTCTTATCTTTGTTGTGGTACTAGATAGACTATCTTTCTAAAGGAAAATAATGGAATCAGGCGGTATTGACTAGAATCCTTTTTCATTCAGTTTTCTCTCAGGACCTAGGGTCTAGCGATTTTTTTTTTTTTATTTTCATTTACATTATTTTATTCCTGGGATTTAATTTTATTTTTATGTAAGATAATAATTGATTTAGTTTATATTTTTTTAGTTTATAATAAAGTAATAGGGACTTATTGTAATAAAAAAAATTATTTTATCCTTTATTTTGTTTGCGGGTACTTTGTACCCCCCCTTGGCAATGCACGTAATTGAATAGAGCTTTGGCAATCCTAGGGTTAATGCTCGATTGCTACCTAATCAATGGAAAACAACAATGGAATCTGCTACTTATATAATAAGACTTCCAATTTCGGACACCTTGCTAAGTCTAATATTGTACAAATTAAATTTGAAAAAATTAAATATACATTAGAGGTATCCTTCCCAGAATAATTATAATCTCAAAAGACAAAAAGGCTTTATTTTATCTCCACACAAAGGTCACACTATATTTCCAAGTAAATTCAACCTGAGCGCTTAAAAAGCACATCTTTTATGGAATATATTTATTTTGCGGGCAAGTTATGGGTTTTAGTAAGTCTTTCACTTATAACCCTTTTGTCATAAAAATCTGTTTTAAATTTTTTTATAGTTTATTTTCCCCCAAAGGTAGGAAGATTGAAAATTTATGAATTCGAGGGGAATAGTTGATCAGTTGTTATAGTGGTGGTCCTCTCAAAAATAGCTTCTCTGTTCCAAGGGCCGTACCCAAGATTTTTTTTTTTTGGGGGGGGGGACCGAAGCATTGACAGCCAAGCCAGGACTAACACCTGAAAATGATGATCATGATGGAAGGTGATGTTGTTGCTGTTGTTGTTGTTTTTTAATATAATAAGTGAAAATACTCGAATCTACGTGCAAAGTAGATTCGAGTATTTTCATTAAAAAAAAAGATTGAAATTTCGGGGGGGGGGTCTGGACCCCCTGTGGACGGCCTTGTCTGTTCCATTAGTTTGGATTTCTACATTCCTGTTTTTTTTTTTTAATAATAATATTTTTATTTATTTTACTAAATATAATAGACATACATAGTCTCCTCCCAAGTTACTTACGAAACTTCTAAAAGGAGCATAAGTTACAACAATAATTTAAATAATACAAAGTAAACTAAAATACATTAAAACTAATATATAAAATAAAACCCCTCAACTTTTTTTCTTTCCTTCCTTTTCCAAGTTTAATATTGAGTACTAGCGAAAATCAATTAGGTAATCATGAACCATGATTACATAACTGATTTTCGTGACCATCTCCTAAAGGAAAGATTTATTCGCGATAAATTCTTTCAGTTGGCGGAAATCAGATATTTCCCCCACCCTGTTACCCATTATATTTAACAATTTGGGATTTTTTTCCCATACATTGTTCTATGTTTATGAACAACAAAGTTATGTTTTCTAAATTGGTATTGAATATTTTGTTTCGATCTAAATTCTGTTATGAAAAAATATTTTAATATTAACAAATATATATGAAGTTCTTGAAGTGACATTAATTCAGATCTTCGAGAGCTAAACATAAAAAGATCTTTTTCAATTTTTTGTTGCAATTCCACTACGGGTAATAAACTTGTTTTGGTTGCAAAACCATATACTGACAGGCCGTATCTCACTAACGACTCAAATAATGATTTGTACAGTGTCCATTTGACGCTTGGTGTTAACATGAACTTAATTTTACTTAAACAATTAGAAAGAGATCTCAGTTTCGCGGTTTTATCTCTGCACCGCACCGCACTTTTCGGCGCGGTGCGATTCTTTACACCGCAATTTGCGGTGCGGTTCGGAGCCAGAAATCGCACCGCACCGCGTCCATCACTAGTCTGTCCGTCTGTCTGTGAACAAGATATCTCAAGAACGGCAAGTGGTAGAGACTTGAAATTTGATATGTATGTCAGTTTTATGTCATGAACGACAAAATAAGAACGGCAAAATTGGTGGGAATCGATTATACCGTTGGCGGTTTCAGCCGCTTTTTAGCGGTTTTCGCATATCCTTAAAATAAGAACGTTAATAGCTAGAACTTGAAATTTGGTGTCTATTCAATCTATTCATATCAATTTCATATAAGGAATTAAAAAATACAACTTAGGATGATGTGTAATATATATTTGTATTTCCGTTCTGGACCTCAAAACGTGTTTTGGCATTGAAAACTCGACATCGAAATTTCAGCCCATTACAATACTTTCTTCTTCTTTTATAGATAAGGAAAGCCGTGTGACGTCCACACCAGATTTTTTTTACTATTTTTAAAAGTTTATGTCACGGAAAGGCTTTCTCGTCACTTCAGGGCACTTTTTAATGTTACGACATTCCGGAAACGGAAAATTAGATCTAAAAACTTTCGCTCCGAGTGTGAATTGATCCCCCACAAGAGGCAATCATTCTAACTACTCCGCCACGGAGGTTAGTCATCATAGTTAATACTCGTACACTTTCTATGAATTAAATAGTGTTAAATTATTATTTTCAATAATGAACCTTTTGAATAGTCACGAAAAAATACCCCCCCCTCAAAATTTGATATTTTACGTTTCAAGATTCATAGAATACAAAAATCGAAAAAAAAAACTGTTTGTCCGCCACGCCGTCCGCACTTTTGTCACTTAGCGTTAACCGATTTGGATGATATTGATATATAGGGCCCGTTTGGGGTCTTCGTGTGCGCCGAAACTTTTGGGTTCAATCGAATATACCCTTGGCGGTTTTTGCCGCTTTTTAGCGATTTTAAGTATTTCTGTCTAAAAAGAGAATGGTAAGAGCCAGAGACTTGAGTCTTATTGAAAACAGACCTTATATTTTATTTTAATAATTCGCTCACCAATGAGGTACCGGATGGCCCAATAAGGCCCAATTCATACAATTCTATGAACATAATTGATTTTTAAAACCAAGATTTTTATTTTGTACCACTATAAGTCTCGAAAGAACGCCGTATTCGATTTTAATGAAATTAGGTATGGACCCTATTAATCCAAGTGCGCCCAAATCGTGGTAATTTTAAATGAAAGATTGTGGAGTTAATACTAGATTTCACTTTGGTTATTTTACTACTTGGGCTGTCAAAAATTCCCCAGGAAACATGTAAATCTTTTAAAACATCGCTATCAGTCTATGGTTTGGTTTTATTGTGGAGAACAATAGAATCTGCCTGGTTTGTGACAAGCCATCCCACTATTATTATTATTATATAAATATTTTATTTTGCTCGTGTGGGTGTGGGCTTCAATAGATTCGCTCACACTCACAGCAAGCTGTCAGAAAGGCAAAAAACAAATTAAATAAAATTATTCACAACAGGAACTTTAACAAAATGTAAATTTGATTAAAAAAACGTATAATATCAAATTTTGACGGGGGGNACCATGTCAATCACTTTAATATAATTACGTCAGTAACACAATGGATAAAAACATCCTGAAGGCTGATGATTGACATGGGCCCCTCAGGAACATGTCAATCACTTTAATATAATTATGTCAGTAACACAATGGATAAAAACATCCTGGAGGCTGATGATTGACATGAGCCCCCCAGAACCATGTCAATCACTTTAATATAATTACGTCAGTAACACAATGGATAAAAACATCCTGAAGGCTGATGATTGACATGGGCCCCTCAGGAACATGTCAATCACTTTAATATAATTATGTCAGTAACACAATGGATAAAAACATCCTGGAGGCTAATAATTGACATGGGCCCCCAGAACCATGACAATCACTGTAATATAATTACGTCAGTAACACAATAGTTACAAACATAATGATAATGAAGGGTTACTTTCTGTGTTATTTTGCACCATCAGCTCAAGTGGACTTGGCCCGTGAGGATGTCACCCTCAAGTAACTTCTCACAATGTTAAGCATGATTTACTCATGGAAAGAAATTAGGCCTTCGGTAGAAAAGAAGAAATTAGGCCTTCGGTAGAAAGGATATACTGAAATTAAATACTTATGTCCAGATCAACTGCGTGAATTATCCAAAGAGCACAAGCGGTACCAAATTTAGGGGGCGGATGAGGCATATTGAACAATGGAAAGATCATTTACCAACATAGGTCGGGAAGTCCAACAGTTTTAATGATATTGGAACATCTTCGGATTCCAGCTTATTTTCACATACAATCAATTAATAAAAGCGATGATGTCAATCATCACTTCCGATAATATGTATGAAAATGCAGCTTTAAAGAATATCTTGTTTCTAAAGTGTTAACTTGTCATCATTCATTTGGTCTTTGCAGGCTAATAATTGACATGTTCCCCCAGAACAATTTCAATCGCTGCAATATAAATACGTGTATATCAAAATCATATTGTAGAGTTGCTTTCTGTATTATTTTACACCATCTGCTCAAGTGGACACTACCTGTGAGTTTATTACCCTCAAGTATCTCACAATCCCCAAGTATCTCAAGTATGACCTATTTCCACTATGGATTCAAAGAAATTTTGACCTATAATTTCACAATAGGGTGAATTATAATTCACCTATCTGTCCACACTACCCCCAAAGGTCAGTAACACGTGGTGTTCACGTGTATTTCGTTTTCAACGTATCGGAGAACGTATCACTACCGTCAACTACATACAAATTTTGGTAACCCTCGACTATCGTGATTCAAATTTTTGTTGTAATGTATTTCGATGATACTCTTAAGCTTTGGGTTTTCCTTAGGGGACTATTTTAAGGACAACCTGAATTAGCAGGGCCGTATCCAAGATTTTTTTTCGGGGTGGGGGGGGTCCAAAGGATTAACAGCCAGCCAGAGGTCTAACACCTGAAAATGATGATCATGGAAGGTGTTGTTGTTGTTGGTGATGATGATGTTGTCGATGATTTTGTTGTTGTTGAAGATGATGATGATGATGTTATTATTGTTGTTGTTCTTTTTGTTAATGATGATGAGGGGGGCAGGGGCAAAGGATTAACAGCCAAGCCAGATTTCTAACACTTGAAAATGATAATCATGGAAGGTGATGTTGTTGTTGATGATGATATTGTCGATGATTTTGTTGTTGTTGAAGAAGATGATGATGATGTTATTGTTGTTCTTGTTCTTGTTGTTGATGATGATGTTATTTTTACGGTTGATGATGTTAATGTTGTTGTTTTTCTTGTTAGTGGTGGTGATGATGATGATGATTATGAGTTACACCTGTTGTTTTTCTTGTTAGTGGTGGTGATGATGATGATGATTATGAGTTACANCCCCCCCTCGGTACGACATTGCCTGACTCTAAAAGAGACCTTTTTCCAATGCAATCATGGTACAGCATAATATTTGCAGCTTTTCTCACCGTATTATTTTTATTTCATCCTAATTTTACTTTTTTAATTAAAATATTTTTTCGAGGAAGAATCAAGCTCGTTTTTTATCCAACCCGCAGAATAAATTTTCAGGGAAGGTTTTTCATAGAGCGAGAAAAGTCTTATTTAAATAGCTATATGTAGATATTTTCGCAAACCTTTTTCCGAATTAAAATTCAAATGTCGTCCTCATTTAAGTACTATACAGACGGTGACTTTATGTGAACTTTCTCGCTTTCTCTTCCCCTTTCAAAAAATGCCCTGTTTGGTCAAAATGTTTACCGTTATGTTCATATACTTAGTAGAGTGTTACTCAAAGTTTCTGGGAGCGAAGCGATGGAAGAACAGAACATAATTTTCTTAGAAGATGTTTAGCTCAGCGTAGGGAAAGCTCTTGGTTATCAATTGTTGATTTCCTTAGAAGATGTTTAGCTCAGCGTAGGGAAAGCTCTCGGTAATCAACTGCTGATTTCTTTAGAATATGTTTAGCTCAGCGTAGGGAAAGCTCTTGGTTATCAATTGTTGATTTCCTTAGAAGATGTTTAGCTCCGCGTAGAGAAAGCTCTCGGTAATCAACTGCTGATTTCCTTAGAATATGTTTAGCTCAGCGTAGGGAAAGCTCTTGGTTATCAATTGTTGATTTCCTTGGAAGATGTTTAGCTCAGCGTAGGGAAAGCTCTCGGTAATCAACTGCTGATTTCCTTAGAAGATGTTTAGCTTAGCGTAGGGGAAGCTCTTGGTTATCAATTGTTGATTTCCTTAGAATATGTTTAGCTCAGCGTAGGGAAAGCTCTTGGTTATCAAATGTTGATTTCCCTAGAAGATGTTTAGCTCAGCGTAGGGAATGCTCTTGGTTATCATTTGCTGATTTCCTTAGAAGATGTTTAGCTCAGCGTAGGGAAAGCTCTTGGTAATCAACTGCTGATTTCCTTAGAAGATGTTTAGCTCAGGGTAGGGAAAGCTCCTGGTAATCAACTACTGATTTCCTTAGAAGATGTTTAGCTCAGAGTAGGGAAAGCTCTTGAATTGCTGTTATTTATATATTCCTGTATTTTCAAAATAACAATGATGGGCTATGTTGGCAAGGTTTTTTTTTAAAGAAAATATAAATAAATAGAATGTTATTCTTCCTTTTTCTATTAATTCTATTTTCTTCCCCTTTTTCTGAAAAGTGTCACGACCCTCTAAAAATACTGTACATCACCTTCCAAAGATTACGATCCAGCCAGGGACGTATCTTGGTGGGTGGCAAACGGGGCG
The DNA here is from genome assembly GCA_012654025.1 of Pachypsylla venusta. Classification (NCBI taxonomy): domain Eukaryota; kingdom Metazoa; phylum Arthropoda; class Insecta; order Hemiptera; family Aphalaridae; genus Pachypsylla; species Pachypsylla venusta. Next base: position 2,871,505 of record CM022880.1, on the reverse strand, counting down.
GCTGCCCCGGGCGAGAGGTTTTTAAGGTGCCAAAACGGACTACTAGGGGGCGCCAAAAATAAATTTATGCTTTCTGACAGTTCTTGAGGGCAGAGAATGAGTCACCAGAAAGTTCTACTCCTCCACCTCCTGCGCCCCTTCTGCTACTGAACACAATAGTTCATGGCGCCAAAATGAGCTATATCCGTTTTGGCGCCCTTTTATTGAAGTTTTTAAAAACATACAGAATAAAGTATTATTGCTTTCTGACAGTTGACGAGGGCAGACGAACTGGGCGAGTAGCGGACGTTGTCGATGGAGGATGAGTCACCCAGAAGATCCCCTCCAGCGCCCCCTTATGCTATTGTACATAATAGTTGATACGCATTATTGTCGCCCGGAGGTTATATTCACCTACATTCAATCAGTCGCTCGTAGTAGCGTGAGCTTGTAGTCGCTTCCAAGGGACGACCTTGCGGATAGTCGCTTCCAAGGGACGACCTTGCGGATAGTCGCTTCCAAGGGACGACCGCCCTTGGAGCCCTTTTTTCAAAAATAAAACAGACAGTGGTGTCATAACCAGGGACGTACACAGAATTTTTTTTTCGGGGGGAGGCTGGGCAAACCAAGTAGGTAACATAACAGCGTCGTGGTGTTGAACCCATCTAGTTTCACAGAGAAATAATGTAAACAAAGTGTAATCGGTGGGGGGGTGTAAAGGGGGGCTTTACAACCCCCCCGATAATCGAATGTTTCTAGAGATAAAAGCGAAACAAAACCCTATAGGACCGGCATCCGGGGCTGTCCGCCCTACCGTTCCTGCGCCTCTGCCTATTAGTTGATGTACTCTAAAGCGCCCAAGATACAGG
>CM022880.1:2857831-2868767 GCA_012654025.1 Pachypsylla venusta | reverse complement strand
AAATAGGACCTACTACTCAACGGCATGATGCAATCAAGAAAGGTGCGGTATTCTCAAAAAATCTTGTTTTAACGGAATAATGGAGCAATATGCTAAAGTTTATGTGGTGCCCGAAAATTCGAGGTGAAACGGATGGCTCCGCCCGTTTTTGTCCACGGACACACCTAGTACATACAAAAAAGCCCTCGAAATTTCTTGTTTTCAAAAATAAAATTCGACTCAAAATAAATTCCAAAGTATAGTGAGTGGTAGGTATTTAACAAAAGTTGTAGCAAAACAACAATAATGTTATATTTTGATTAATTGTAACAAAGCACCAAACTTTATACTTTTACTTCCTTGAACAATCCAACGAAGCTCACAACTTATTAGAACACAAACAAAGAAAGAAAAGCAATATAATATGCCGAACCCATCCCCCCCCCCACGTATATCCCTCATTCTACCACCTTTGTTGAATACAGGGGGTGTTGAATTTATAATCCGAGACATAAATTTAAGAAATTTATTATGTTGAGAAAATATAAATATTTATAAAAGTTGGTTGAAGAATCGTATGATAGTTTGATTTGTTCAATTAAAAATCAAAAACTAAAAATAAAATAATGATTTATGTTGGTGAACTTTCACAGGGGCGGGTCCAGGGTAAAATTTGGGGGGGGGGACTAAGAAAATATTAAATGCATTTATTGGTAATAAGGTGTCATTAAAGGATAATGTTTTTTTATGCATCAGCAGCAATATTATACATTAAATTGGAAGCGATGTCTGCCCATTTTAGAAAATCTTTCCATCACTTCTTCCGGAGTTATATCAAATATCATCATTGATATTGAGGTAACTCCGAATAATATATGTTGTAATGTAGCGAAAAATTGATTGAAAATTAGATATTGATACGATTATAAATTCAAATGGAATATTCTCAACTTTTGATTCAAATGAATTGTCTTTAAAATGATATGCTGTTGGAAAGGTGTATTTTTAATCTGAATTTCAAATTATTTATGTAATAGCAAAATTAACACCTAACGATTTTTGTCTTTAGTCCAAAATAGTACCATTTTTTTTTTTCAAAAATAATCAGAGCAACATGCAATTTAAGGAGGTAAGAACAAAAACAACAGCCAAATTCCAATGGCTCATGATCTGATATAATCATTTACTTTGGTAAATTTTGGTGCTGATGACGATTCTGTGTGACACCCTATATGATCCAATACTAGAAAGAAGAAGGAGATTAGAAATGAACACAAAAAAAAGAAAAGTAATTAAGACGAAAAATGAGGAAGAGAAAAATCAGACAAAAAAATATTTCGAATTGTTAAAACTTTTTTTTTGTATATTTGTTTCTGCGATCTCATTTCCTTGATACATTTTTTTTTGTTCTTTCTAGTCTCCCTGATGGGGACACTAAATAACAAACCAAAAGTTAATCATCATTTTAACTAGTGCACTTTCAGACAACATTGTGGAGAAATCACATCCTGGCGTCCTGGCCCCGGTATCTAAGCAATTTTTGTGCGCAATTAATTGCGTAAGTAGGGAAACAAGAGTCAATATGGGTTTCAGGTCCACATCCAGGATTTTTTTTTTTTTTTGGGGGGGGGTCATGTAAAGAGTGTTTTACCATATAGGGATAACAGGAAAATTTAAACCTTTTCAAAAATTTCATATCCTTATATTTTTTAAATGCCATCGTTACGTGACTTTTGTAGAATAATGTGGAAAAGCGCAAGTTACGGCCGACGTTTTGTTTTAATTCGATTTTCAGATTCTGCTTACTTGGAAACATAAAATATTACTTTGCTCGTGTTAGAATCCAAAGGTTCATCATTGGTAAATATTGGGCTAGTACATAGTCACCCTGCTTAAGAAAACTTTCATTTTTGGGGATAAAGTAGGTATTAGTATTTTTTTTTTTTTTTTTATTAGTCTAATAATTCATATTTTTCTGAATATTTTGTAATAAAAAGAAAACAAAGCGGTCGTTAAGGAATTACAGTGATTTTAATTTTTTTTTTTTTGATAATACATTTTTTTTAAAAACTTTTCAAAATTACTTTTTATTCATCAGCGAACAGATCAAAAGTCTCATTTACAAATTAATGAGAAAGGAATTTAAGTCTCTATTGTTCGTGCTTAATGCAGAACATTATTCTAACAAAGAGTTCGGATTTTTATATTTCTTTGTATACCTACGACTGGCATTAACGCCAAGCTTCTGGAACTATATGTCTAGACCACAAATGGGAGTTACTGTCACTCGAGACACACATTATTACTGTCACCAGACACAGTATTTAAATGAAAACTTATCTATTTTGATATACTTAAAAAAGGTTTCTATATTTTGAATTTTCAAAGGGACTGACTCAAGAGGTGGTAGAATTTGTCCGAACATATATCTTATTTATTTTTTCACTTCTCTTTGGAATGTTCTCTCTCGTATCTCAGTCCCTATATCAAAATAGATGAACTCGAGGTTAAAATGGGGCTGGCAAATGAACACCCTGTCTCTAGTGACAATACACACCAAATTTTATTGAAATCGGTACACGTAAAGTGGTAAAAGTGCCACCAGGGGCATAACTAGCGACGGGCTAGATAGGCATGTTGCCTGAGGCCCCGTAATATGATTTTCTTTTAATTTTGGCTTAACGTCTCTTTAACATCTATTGGTTATTCAAGAAGGGGGTTTTACCCTACATTCGCTGGAAACTGCAAACCAGCTACCCACATGAACCTCACCCAGCCTGGGTTTGGCCGGAAAAAAGCCAACGATAGGTGGTGTTCTAAAGGGGTCACCCATCCAAGTACTGACCATGCCCGACGTTGCTAAACTTCAGTGATCTGATGGGAACTGGTGTAATCAACGTGGTATGATCGTTGGCTAAATATCTTATTTCTATTTTAACTTCTATTTGGAATGTTCCTACTCGTATCTCAGTCCCTATATCAAAATAGATGAACCCGAGGTTAAAATGGGGTTTCCAAATGAATACCGCTGGAAATGGTGGGTATCTCAGGTGACAATACACACCAAATTTTATTGAAATCGGTCCACGTAAAGTGGTTAAAGTGCCGCCAATGGCGTAACTAGCGATGGGCTAGATAGGCATGTTGCCTGAGGCCCCGTCACTTGAAGAGGTCTCTTGATCTTTAGTGACTTGCCAGATCATTCGTCCTCCGGTCCTCCCGCGATGTAAAGATTACTTCTTCTCATTTTGTTGATTTACAGATCCATTTCCCTCTAAAAAATCATAAACAAAGGCTTGCAAAATGATCACTTTTTTGATTTTATTGGCGCTTCTAATTTCCAACAGAAATTTCCTCTGGGACCAAAAACAAGAAGAAAATTTAGTTGCAACTTTTTTTTTCCTTTTTTTTTACATGAAGATTTATTAAAACTTTTCCCCACTCCTTGGGTCCTCGTGTAAAGATGGATAACAGTTAGGTAAAACGAAGGCAATCCGAGAAGTAATGGAGTGGGGGTAAGATGCGATAGGATACAGTAGAGGAAGTGTGAGATAGAGGATGTGGTGGGGGTATGTTGAGCCAGATAGTAAAGGGAAGGGGGTTAAAGCTGAAAATTGAAAAAGTAGGTAAACTTTAGAAAAAATAAGATAAATTGAGTGAGACTGGGTCAAGATAGCACAAAATTTTCGGTGCATTTCTGAAGAGAGTGAAATGGAGACGCCACTATTATCTTATGAGACTTCTCCGTGGCAATGTATTGGCATCACACTTGGCTTGCACTAGAGGGGAACCAGGTTCGTAGACAGGTTGATTGATTTTATTTTTTACTATTCGGGTTTGAGGGGGGGGGGCGGCGTAACAAAGTCTTCTGAATACAATTGAATAGCTATAGTAATAGCGTCCTAACGATCGCCGGTTCTACGCACCAGGACGACCTGGAACGTCTACCATCACAGTTCCAGCCAAGGGCCATGAAAATCTTTTCGGTAAACTCATATCAATCTATTTCTACCATTTTAATTAATCATGCATCTATAAATGGGAAGAACGGTTGATGTCGTGAGAAAAACCGCTACTACTACCACTACTAGTAGCAATACGAGGTAAATATTAATTTCCATAGAGCATAGTGGTATTGGAATGATTGTGAAAATACCTTGTAATGATATGATTCCTTGTAATGACATTGACTTATCCTGTAAACAAATTAATTTGTTGAAACCCATATATGGATTTAAAAAATGTTTTTTGAGATCGATTTCAAAAGTTAAAACTGAATCTTTGGTTGAACGATCTGAAATATAGTTTTAACTCCACAATTTTCCTTTTCTTTGCATGTTTAGCTTTTCATAATAGCTCTCGAACACCTTGTCTGACTTTTATGAAAATATGGTCATTTCTTTATCATGTTCATGGAAAAAACTGATTGATTATTTGCCCAACTGGGACCCGGAACATCATTCATGGTTAATTATTTTATCTCCGTGCGATCTGAATTCCACAGAACTATTAGTGAAAATGATGTTGTCAATGGCTGTTTAAGAGTGTCGGGTAACGTCAATACGCATTATTGTGAACGTTAGTGAACTCCACTTTTGACCCCGATATACATCTCGAAATGCACTTGTATATGTTTGTGTGTGTATGTTTGTTACGCGATACAAGCCGCAATTTTCATCCGATTTTGACGAAATTTGGTATACATGTTTAGGACATGAAGGAAATTATTTGCTGCATAGTTCTGGGGGGCCCTGGGGTCCCAATATTGTGTTTTTAAAAATGATTTTTATCTTTTCAGCGGATTGTTGTACAAACGTAAAATTGTGATATGTTATGGCTAGTGTTAAGGGCTTTCCGATTTTGAAAAATTTGGGGTCCTTGCTCCTGGGTGGACCCCGGGGGCCCAATATTTTGTTTTTGAAAATATTTTTTTAAATTTTCTATAAATCACTTCAATAGATTTGTGAACACCTGATCATTTTGATCCACTAGTAATCAACAACTCAATACTTATAAATTGTCCATTTGGAGGGAGCAATAAAAAATATATATACTTCTGTTATTGGGATTCAAAAGAACAAAAAAAAAAGAACTTCGATAAATTTTCCAAAATGGTGAAAGATAGCGTATTGGAAAGCGGAATGTCGTTAGCATGAGACATGAAATAGAGTTTTCAAATGTAGGATACTAGGTAGGAAAAGTGGAAAAAGTTTTCTTTCAAATTAGGAAAGACGGGGTAAAATATGGTCTCCCACGAAAATAATGTACATCTCCCACGGAATTAATGTACATCTCCCACGAAAATAATGAACATCTGCAACGAAAATAATGTATATCTCCCACGAAAATAATGTACATCTCCCACGAAAATAATGTACATCTCCCACGAAAATAATGTACATCTCCCACGAATATAATGTACATCTCCCACGAAAATAATGTACATCTCCCACGAATATAATGTACATCTCCCACGAATATAATGTACATCTCCCACGAAAATAATGTACATCTCCCACGAAAATATTGTACATCTCCCACGAAAATAATGTACATCTCCCACGAATATAATGTACATCTCCCACGAAAATAATGTACATCTCCCACGAAAATATTATACATCTCCCACGAAAATAATGAACATCTCCCACGAAAATAATGTATATCTCCCACGAAAATAATGTACATCTCCCACGAAAATAATGTACATCTCCCACGAATATAATTTTTTATACCTTATTTATACTGCGAGGATGAGACTGAAGAGTCCCTTTACCCTAATAATTTATAATGTACATCTCCCACGAAAATATTGTACATCTCCCACGAAAATAATGTACATCTCCCACGAAAATAATGTTCATCTCCCACGAATATAATGTACATCTCCCACGAATATAATGTACATTTTTAAAACATGATTCTAGTTTAAACCATTATTTGAATTTCAAACTTTTGTGACACACCTACATGGTGCCCCAGTCTCCCCTACAATATTTTATTTTCTTACTAAATTGAAATCTTATACTTTTGGGTTTCCAATGACGAATTTGCAGGGGTTTTGTATTTCTTATAAAATCTATTATTTCGAACTTGCACAAAATAAATGTTTTGCAGAGTCCTCTTGGACCTACAAAACCACGTCTGGCGCGTTTCTTCCCATCATTCACTATGCCTTCTTTCTCCTTATTTTCTATTTTCCGTGGTTAATCTCAAAATTCTCAAAATTTTCTTGGTACCTATATAATATCCAAATATCGAATAAAAAAAAATCCGACTACGAAAAAAGTAATACCCCAAATTCAAAATTCGATAATTTTAACAAAGATACTCGATGATAAATGATAACACACTTCGTTCAGTTATAATTACTATAACTGATCGAAGTGAGTTCTGGTTTTGACAACGAAATTTCTTTAAACATTATCTGGTGTATTATCTATTCCATTCCGCGATAACTACCGAACGCTTTGTCGGATTTGGATGAAATTATACACATTCATTTCGATCATGAAATTGGCTTATTTTTGGGCCATATTGGGCCAAATTTAAGGGCCCTCATAACCGTCCGTTATTTAAGTAAATTTATAGTTCTGTGAACTATAAGTTAAGTAGATAATAATACAATACTTATAATTATGTAGATAATAATACAATACTTATAATTAATTGATCGGAGGTGATCGGAGTTGTGTTCAATTCAGTTGTAAACTAGCAGGTCTCTTTAACATCTATTGATCATTCAAGACGGGGGTTTCACCCCCCATTCGCCGGAAACCTGCAAACCAGCTACCTACATTGACCTCACCCAGCCTGGGTTGGCTTAAAAAATAGACAGCAGCACGAACTCACGTGGACACCCACATGGCACAACCTCGCTGGACGTTGCTTAACTTTGGTGAATTAACGGAAACTGGTGTATTCAACGTGCCTAAACTAACAGTTTGGTTGCTGAGACGCTGGCTAAACTAACAGTTTGGTTGCTGAGACGCTGGCTAAACTAACAGTTTGGTTGCTGAGACGCTGGCTAAACTAAGAGTTTGGTTGCGGAGCTCTGTAAACAACATGTATGTTAACAATAATGACACAAGTACTAGGCTCCCAGAAAGAGTTGTGAAAATTGTTTTACAAAAACAAGAGGAGAGACAAAACAAAAGTTAATTTCTTTCTTATTTTCTCTTTGTATTTTCCGGAAAATTAATGGTTTTGCGTTATCTCGAATGTAAGTAACGAGAACCAAAACACCTGCTGTGTATTTTTTCTCTCTTTCTCCTTTAGCCTTTTTCTTGCCTTTGATATCAAATCGAAAAAGTTTTTTTTTCTTCCTCCATTGCGAATTTCTAATGATATGCTTTCTTTTCGTTTACGTCTAGGTTGGTTCGATCAATGTGTTTACAGGGTGTAATATCTAAAGAACCCAACCCGTGAAGTAGAAAGACGTCACCAGATGACCTATTCCAACGGTGTCCAAGCTTTCTTAAGCCGCGACCCCTTAATTCGATCGAAAAGAATCGTGATCCCCCGCTCTCAAAAAAAGACACATCGAAGGTAAAGTGGTACATGAGTGATAAATTAAATTTATTTTTAAGCCGTGACCCCTTAATTCAATCGAAAAAATCGTGATCCCCCCCCCCTCCCAAAAAAAGATACATCTAAGGTTAAATATGAGTGATAAATTAAATTTATTGCATTGCGTATGTTGTTTACCAAAGATTTGATTTTTGGTTCAATACTATTTACCGCTCGTCTTAGATCCGGTTCTTCATTTAATCTGAGATCAAGGGAGGAGGAGGTGAAATGCGACTGCGCAACTATTATGATGTTGTCATCGCTTCAGGTGCGATCTTGAAAAATATAGGGATTAGGAGGAAGTGTTCAGGACGGTAAATAAGGTTTCAATTTTCAATTGAAATTTTGAAAGAAAGGAATTGAAAATTTGAAAGGCCGTAAATATCTACGCATTTTATTTAAAAAATAATTTTAACATCGAGCTGCGACAGTTCCTTATTTTGGTTCGCGACTTTTATGCATGACATATGTAATATTGTAAGGTGTAAGGCGCGATTCCCACTATACGTAACGGCACCGTCACCGAACAGAAATTATGACCTAAATTCATACTAGCCGACAACCGGCCAGCAGTCAGTTTGTCCGCCCGTAGAGTGTGACGTAGTGAAAATTCGAACATGAGTAAATTTACAAATGAAGAGCTTGGACAAATTGGGCTTATTCTGGATATGGAAGAAGAAACAGGGTGCCTACCAGACTGGAAATCCTGGAATACCTGGAATTGTCAGGGAATTTTAGGAGACTGGAAATGTCTGGGAAAAGTCAGGGAATTTAGGAAAAACAACGGAAAAACGCCAAAAGTCAGGGAATTTTGGGAGACTGGAAATGTCAGGAAAAGTCAGGGAATTTAGGAAAAAACGCCAAAAGTCAGGGAATTTTTCAAATTGAGTTTTTTTGTTTATCTCAATGGCCAATTTTATGCGTGAACATGCTTTTCCCGAAAAATTTCGACTGCGGCGCTTATTATCGTTTTTCTCAAAAATTTTGGTATACATGTTTAGGGTATGAAGGATTTTATATATAGTGTTTTTTTGAAGTCAGATGGGGGAGTCAGAATCTTGAAAAAGTACACTGAAAAAGTGAGGTAATTTCACTTTGGCGATTTGGTAGACACCCTGGTTTAAAGTAAAGAAGAAAAGGCAAATATAGGTTCATGATATATTTCTTAGAAGGAAGGACAAGGGCGAATATCATACATTGTTTTCGGCATTAGAATAGATCTTCATATTTTCTCACTTCTTCTATTAAAAGTTCGTTTTGGTCAAGGCTTTCTTCGTCACTCATAGTTAATTCATTTTACAAACAAGCAGATATTTTCAAACCTACGTAACAGAGACGTCTCAGACAACGCACACTACCTATTTTACAAACGTACAATCGACCTACCGACAAGCACCGACACGTAAAATATTCTTTCGCTGCAATCGCCGACGGAGGTGACAGCGCGGCGACGGGAGGTGGACGTGACTGATATTGTGATTATGTTCATTGCTTGCAATGTAAGAATATTTATCTTGACGGTGTCGGTGCTGAGACGTGACGGTGACGTTACGTATCACGCCTAACTCATCATCACCACCACCACCATCACCATCATCACCACCACCACCACCATCACCACCACCACCATCACCACCACCACCAACAACAACAAAAACACCAACAGAAACAAGAGACATCATTTTCAGGTGTTAGTCTTGGCTTGGCTGTCAATCCTTCGCCCCNTCGTACCCCCCCCCCATCTTGGATACGGCCCTGTGCATCTACTTCGACTCACTTGGTAAAAATTAATCTCTTTTTATTTTGTAAGTCAGAGAAGTCTTCTAAATTTGGAAGAATGTTTTTTTTAATAACTATCAAAAGTATTCTTTTCAGAAAATGTTATTCTTTTTGAAGCTCCTGTCCATCAGTTGTGTATAATGCGACAGGGTCAGGTACCTATGTTATTATGAAAATGAAAATGGTTTGGGTGTCCAAAATTTAGACGGAAACAAAATGTTAATATAAAAGCTGACATTTTGATGTAGGTATTGTTCAGCAGCGTGGAGTAGTTTGAAAACGTTGAAATAAATTTTGAATTTTGAAATGCTGTAGATGGGGTTCTACGATTCAGAATTCTAATTAAATTTCTAATCATTTTTTTTTTTATATTTTTTTTTTTAAAAAATGTAAACTGTACCTAGCTATAAAGGTTTGTGTTATGATGTCACAAAGGTTGTTCCCATGTCGCTGTCCCCAGGCCGTAGACAGAAAATTCGGGCCGGAGGAAATATTTTAGGGCACCTCTATTATTCTTTCATCTAAAATCACCGTATGGGCAGTAATAAAACTAAAAGTAGGCAATTCACTCAGTTGATGTGAAAAGGCATGTACTCTACTTCTTGGCAACAAATAATTTGATTATCAGATGTTAATGTTTACGAAATATACCAATATTTATGATTGCTGTACAAGCTGAAAGGTCGCACTATATTTTAAAATCAGTGTCCTACATTAGCAATTTTCTCTCATTAGCCCACTATCGCTAATATTCTGATTTTGTGTGTTTGAAAATTTTTCAAAACTTTAAAGTTGATTTATTTATTATTAAGAAAAAAACTTGAAAAATTTCATTATGATAATTTTCTCACCGGGTCTCTTAGGAAATCCCGGGACTGGGGTGATTGTCCCCATTTCCTCCCCCCCTTTCGTCGGGCCTGGCTGTCCCACAGTCATTTGAAATAGTTTGGTAGTGATAAGTGATAGTAAGACAAGAATCTCTCTTAAAAGATAATTAAAAAAATCGACATAAAAGCATCCTAGGACCTTCTCCGGTACCATCACAATCATGTAAGAAATAGTTAAGTAACAATTGATAAGAAAAGTTTTTATAGTTCGCGTGGAAAAGAAAATCACGTTTTGTCTTAATAAAATGCATCATCATAGGTTCAGCGGTGGAGCTGGTTTGCAACAACTCGTCATGAGTTGTTGATACTAAAGAATCCTTACGGATAATGCAGTAGCTTCTCCTTGTTTTCTGCATGGGCATGGATAATAGAAAATCGCACAATATACATAATAGAAAATTTGGAGGGGGAGGACCTAGACACTAGGGGTTCGAGTCCTGGTCAGTACTTTTTAATGCAATATTTATCGAGGTACGATACCTAATTTGTCAAAAGCTGTAAAGCTTACCACAAATACCCATCATAAGGGTAATAAACGATTTTATAAGCGTGTTGACAAAAAAAGTGCCATGACGGATGACAGTATTTTTGACGATTTTTTCATTTACTTATTTCTATTTAGTCTCAGGATTGGGAATTATTTTAGGCCAGTGCCCCCCCCCCCTCTCAATGGGATAAAAGACACGGCGGATCACCATTCAATTGATTTAAAAAGAAGAAAA
>CM022880.1:2822654-2849167 GCA_012654025.1 Pachypsylla venusta | reverse complement strand
GAACATAAAGCGAACCTACATGCCAAATTTCAGCCACCGGAAATGTACCGGTACGGAGAAACAGCGATGAAAAGGTGATAATATTTGATGGGAGTGCCCTTTACCCCCGTGGCTGGCGCCCCAGTAGGAGTATTAAAAAATCCTTTCTTATTGCACATCTAGAACATAAAGCGAACCTACATACCAAATTTCAGCCACCGGAAATTTACCCGTACGGAGAAACAGTGATGAAAAGGTGATAATTTTTGGTGGGCGCGCCCTTTACCCCCGCGCATGGCGCCCCACTTGGAATATTCAAAAATCCTCTCTTATTGCACATCTAGAACATAAAGCGAACCTACATACCAAATTTCAGCCCCCGGAAATGTACCGTTACGGAGAAACAGTGATGATAAGTTGACCATCATATGTAAACGCACCCTTTTTTCCCCCGCGGCGGGCGCCCCAATTGGAATATTTAAAAATCCTTTCTTAGTGCGCATCTAAGACCTAAGTGCGACCTACATGCCAAATTTCAGCCTCCTAGGACGTACCAGTGCGGAGAAATCGCGATGAGTGTTAAGTGAGTGTGTTTCTCTTTTATATATATAGATAATAAACCTTTGGAATCGTCTCGAGAAAAAAGGACCCCCCCCTCAAAATTTGATATTTTACGTTTCAAGGTACGTAGAATCCAAAAATCGAATAAAAAAATCCCTTTGTCCATCGTACGTCGTGATGGTCACTTTTGCCACTTAGCGCTGACCGATTGGGATGAAATTTAATATCTATGTCCCACCAGGGCTCTAATTGTACCCCATGAGTGCAATCAAATACAACCTTGACGGTTTTTGCCGTTTTTTTAGCGGTTTTCACTAATCCTCTCTAAAAAGAGAATGGTAAGAGCTAGAGACTTGAAATTTGGCATGTATAATTGTATATGATATTTGGGGTCTCAGAAAATTTCGAAACAAAATAAACGCTGGTTTTTACCGCTTTTTAGCGATTTTCATTAACCATGTCTGAAAAGAGAATGGTAATAGCCAGAGACTTCAAATTTGGTATGTATGTCAAATTTAGCCAGTTCCCGTAAGATAACTCTGACGGGAACTGGTTTATTCCACGTGCCATAGACGCTGGGCTATTGTGTAAGATTGATGAGACATGCTGTATAACAAACATGACAAAAGAAAACAGAAGAAAGAAAAGTTGTAAAATCTCTTCTTGATAGAGAGAGAGAGAGAGGGAAGGAAGGGGGAGGGAGAGAGAGAGAGAGAGAGAGAGAGAGAGAGAGAGGGGAGGGAGAGAAAGAAGTGTGAATGACCAATGTATTAAAGAGTATGCTTTCGACTTTTGAACATTGCAAACATTGTTGATAGCCCGCAGGAATTTCTATGAGTCACAATGTTTATCTTTACAGAGAATATCAGTTGAAATTCTCTTGTAAGAGGCCTACTAAATCCCCAACGGTCTAATTTTGAAATAGGTCAAACTATTATAGATATACCCATAGGAGACTATACCTATACACAAATTTTATACAACCTCTTTGGTTATCATGTACTAGAAAACTGTAATTACACCCAGGAGATGTTTGATGACCGGAAGGGTTTGCAATTTCGAATCATTTGATTTCGTCTTTAGATTTGTTTCAGGCTAACTGAGAAGATTACAATAAAAGGTTAAAGGAAAAATCAATTTTATAACATTACCTATCATTGTCAAAATCATGAACGCTAATTTTGCCACATTTTGTTATTTCGGTAAGTATTGCTGAATTTCCAATTTTAGCATCTTTCCACATTGTACAAGTTCATTTATAATTTTTTAAAGAATTTAAAGATAAATCTTTTCAGTGGGCCTATGAGAAAAACCCGGGACTGGGGATTCGGGGTAATGCGATAGTAAAGATGAGTTGGGTATTGTGGTAATTGATTTACTTTTAAAATAAATTAATAAATTAAAAACAAAACACCAGAAACATTATTTATAAAGAAGATTCGACACAGTCTCTTTAAAATTAATTATGCAGAAAGTCTCTTTAAAATTAATAATGCAGATATCAGGTGCGGATACAGGTGAGCAGTTGAGGGGAGGGGAGGGGGGGGGCAATCGACGCTCTAAATTATAATCGACATGGAAATCAATAGTATTCATAAAACACTTACCAGAAACACTATTTATAAAAATTTATGAAGAAACTAGTTTCGAATCATTCGATTCATCAGGATTGTTCAACGCGTGTCAACTTCCATCCTCCGACTCGACTAGACTGATGATGAATCGAATGATTCGAAACTAGTTTCTTCATAAATAATTATAAATATTTTTATAGAAGAATCGTAAGATAATAAATAAAATAAATAATTAGACAATCCGAATCGATATTGTCTAATTATTTATTTTATAAATAATTATAAATAGTGTTTTTGGTAAGTGTTTTGTTTTAAAAGTTAATCTTTTTTAACACTTATAATTAACATGTTTTATTCAAAGTTTTTTTTTTTTATATTCATATGTATATATTTTAATAGGCGCCCTCTTCTAAAGATACTAGTTCCAATCTTGTGTGGAAGAGGGAGGATGGAGTTAGATTCGAACCAACAGGTCGAACAGCCTCCTGGTTACCAATCCACCGGCTCAACCAACTGAGCTACTGAGGCTGTTGAATTACTGAGGCATTTTTTGTTAGTCATTAAAACCAAAAAATTTTTATCTTAATATTATGTATACATCAGAAATTTGTGTGTATGTACCTATGTATGAGGGGTTGTCTGTTACAATACCACAGCCCAAACGGTAGCAGATAGCGAAAAATTCATGGGAATAGACCCCCCCACANCAGGTCTACGACCCCAGGAAAATTATCAGAACTAAAATATGTCAAGCCGTTTTCGAGTTACGGCCAAATTTCCAATTTCTTCTCCAAAATCTGACAGTCACGGTCCAATATTTTAAATTTTGTCTCGACAACATATCAACTCAAAGCGAGAAAGTTTTAGGTGTCCCTTTAGTCCTTAGGGCATTTTTTTTTTTTGCAAAGGTAGGGCCAACTATTCCAGAGTTACAAGTTCGAAACCGGGAAGGGGTAAAATAAAATTTACAAAATACTGAAAAGTCAGAATGTCGTGCCTCTAAGACACCTGGCGAAAGTTTAAATCTTAGTTTTTAAAGGTAGCAACATACAGTGACACAAACCAACACCCCTCCCCCCAATTTTCATTTTCCTTGAAAACCAAAAATAACAATATAATAATCGTAGCGAAGCACGGGCGAAAGAATTAGTATATTTATAAACACCAAAATTGAGAAAAGTGTTTCCACGTTTAATTTCTTCAGATCTAGGGGGGAGGAGGAGCGACCCTCTATCGCCCCGCTTGTATCAGAGGATTTAATTGAGAATTACCCCGTATGTTCTGAAGAACTTATACCATGCACTTCAACTTACTTCTGAGAACTGTTAGCTCTCATTTAAGTTTTCATTTTTAGTCAGTGCTAATTAGAAACTTCACAACTTGAACCTTTACTACTTACCTTAAAAGTTCTTTTCAAAACTTACAAGATTATTTTCACTTTTATTATTCATAACAATATTATGCTTAGCCACTTGGTTTAGCGCCTTAGAAATATGGCCGTTCTAGAAATAATTTGAAATAGTTTGGTACCGACCAGGGGCAGATCCGAGAGAGGGAAAAAGGGCGGAACCCCCCCCCCCCCCCNGGCCCCCCCCCCCCCCAAGCCAGATTTTTTTTCATTGAAACAAAAAAAGCGAATGTGCTCGTATCATTTTCCTATGTTTATATTGTCTATGTGCATATAGTAGGCACCTTAATCATACATGTGTATGCATTTTTATTTCACATAAATATCGTCTACACCACATAAAAATTATTAGCTGAATCGTGGACGACAGTAATCGCCCCCCCCCCCTCACCGATCGCTCTGTATCCGCCCTTGGTGCCGACAATAAGATAAGAAGCTCCCTGAAATTATAATAATTTATTAATCGACATGAAAATTATTCTTTATCCTTCTCCATTATGACCACAATCATGTAAATTATCATAAAAATTATTTTTTATCCTTCTCCATTATGACCACAATCATGTAAATTATCATAAAAATTATTCTTTAGCCTTCTCCATTATGACCACAATCATGTAAATTATCATAAAAATTATTTTTTATCCTTCTCCATTATGACCACAATCATGTAAATTATCATAAAAATTATTCTTTATCCTTCTCCATTATGACCACAATCCTGTAAATTATCATAAAAATTATTCTTTAGCCTTCTCCATAATGACCACAATCATGTAAATTATCATAAAAATTATTCTTTATCCTTCTCTATTATGACCACAATCATGTAAATTATCATAAAAATTGTGGTCATAATGGAGAAGGATAAAGAATATTTTTTATGATAATTTACACGATTGTAGTCATAATGGAGAAAGATGAGGAATATTTTTTATGATAATTTACATGATTGTGGTCATAATGGAGAAGGATAAAGAATATTTTTTATGATAATTTACATACTTGTGGTCATAATGGAGAAGGATAAAGAATATTTTTTATGATAATTTACATGATGTAAATTATGCAAATTATCATAGCCGTTTTTTTTTTATTATTCACATAATTTTATATCATTGACTTGTATAGTTTTGGATCTTAAATAGTTACCCGCTAAAGTAGCATACCCGTTTTTTTTATTCACATTATTTTTTTTTATCATTGCCTTTTGTATTTCTCCTCAAGGATCTAAAGTTTAAACAATGTTTTCTTCAAATTTAGTATATTTTTTTAAATTACATTATCTGATAACTGTTTTTGTGTTTACACTGCTATAAACTTTATTTCAAACTTAGCTTTTATTTTTTCTATTTTTTTCTAAAAAAAAGATGTTATATACTGGGTGCTTAAAAAGGTTTTGGAATCTACGGGAATGAAATTCGTAGAAGAACTGTTTAAATATAATGTGGATATTACCTACTTTAAGTACACTGAAGAAGGTGCAATACTATACTAGTGGTTCTGTCTGCTTACTATCTCTTTGGTAACCACTATTGGGCCCAATGCGGCTCGATATGACCCGAAAAAGCATCAGCTATAATGAATGTAGGGATGGGTTAGTCATCCACGAGTCAAGTCATGAGTCGAGTCATGATTCGACTTACTCATGAGTTGACTCATCTTTTTGAAATGAGTCGACTCTTCAAAGAGTCGACTTACGAGTACCTTTTTTTTTTTTTTTTTTTTTTTTTNTTGACTTTGAGTCTCAAAACATTACTCTGAAATCTTTCTATTATTTGCCTATTAGAATCACTGGAACAGTGCTGGATACCGCATTAGGTCCATTAAAATTAAAGACAATATGGTGTAGATGCCAGTAGTTCTGTGAACTGTACACCTCACTTACTTAAATGGCAACTATTTTTCTATACTTTTGACCCCAGTATATTAACATAAAAAATATTCTTTATCCTTTTCCATTATGACCACAATCATGCAAATTATCATAAAAAATATTCTTTAGCCTTTTCCATTATGACCACAATCATGTAAATTATCATAAAAAATATTCTTTATCCTTTTCCATTATGACCACAATCATGTAAATTATCATAAAAAATATTCTTTATCCTTTTCCATTATGACCACAATCATGTAAATTAACATAAAAAATATTCTTTATCCTTTTCCATTATGACCACAATCATGTAAATTATCATAAAAAATATTCTTTAGCCTACTCCACAATCATGTAAATTATCATAAACATTATTCTTTATCCTTCTCTATTATGACCACAATCCTGTAAATTATCATAAAAAATATTCTTTATCCTTCTCCATTATGACCACAATCATGTAAATTATCATGAAAACTTACTTAAATGGCAACTATTTTTCTATACTTTTGACCCCAGTATACATCTCCAAATGCACTTATTTATGCGTTTGTATGTATATTTGTGAACGTTAGTGAACTCCACTTTGACAGAGGGTCCAATATTGTGTTTTTTTTAAATGATCTTTTTAGTGGCGTAGACACGTAAAATTTTGATATGTTTTGGCTGGTTTTAGGGTCTTTTTGATTTTAAAAAATTTGGGGGTCCAGTATTTTGTTTTTTGAAAATGATTTTTTAAAATTTGATTCAGATATTTTTTTCTATAAAACACTAACATGAACACTAGTTGTATATGTATGAAAGTATGTATGTTTGTTACGCGATACAAGCCACAATTTTCATCCGATATTGACGAAATTTGATATACATGTTTAGCACATGAAGGAAATTTGGTGTATAGTTTTTGGGGGCCCTGGACACCCCCCCATTCGGGCCAAAGAACCCAATATTGTGTTTTTAAAAAAATATTTTTTATATTTTATCGGTTTGTTGTAGAACCCTAAATTTTAATATGTTATGGCTGCTTTTAAGGGCTTTTCGAATTTGAAAAATTTTGGGAGCCCTGGCCCTCCCCTCAGGGGGGCCAAAATTTTGTTTCTTGAAAATGATTTTTTAAAATTTGATCAAGATATTTTTTTTATAAATGGCTACATCACTATCGTCAGCACCTGATCATCGTGATCTACTAGTTATATTGTATCGCGATAACTTCTGAACACCATATCCGATTTAGCTGCTGTAACATAGCTGCTGATCTCAGGATAAGATAGAATCCGCCAATTGAAAATTAGACAGAGTACACATATACATTGTTGATGTACGAGGTTTGGCTATTAAATAACGAGACTGGTTAAGAAAAAGGGTTTTATTATAAAAATTATTCTACATTCGAATGCTCCCCTTCAATATACTCCCCTCCCCTCGCCACACACCTTTCCATACGTTTTTTCCATTGATCGAAGCAGTGCTGGAAGTCTTTTTTGGTGAGGACCTTTAGGAGCTCTGCCGTTTTTGGCTTTACCGCTTCCATCGACTCAAATCGGGTCCCTTTCAAAGCAAATTTTATCTTCGGAAACAAAAAAAAGTCGCACGGTGCCAAATCTGGCGAGTACGGCGTGTGTTCGAGCGTTGGAGTGCGTTTATCAGACAAAAACGCTTCACAGATAGCGCATTATGGGCAGGTGCGTTGTCCTGGTGTCCTGGTGGAAATCTCCTCTGTTCAAAAATCCACGAGTTGTTTTTCCACAACTCGGGCCGTTTCTTACGAACTCGTTCTCGCAGTGTTGCCAAAACTGACAAATAGTAAGTCTGGTTGACAGTGTGACCCCCTGGAACCCATTCAGTCATCCCTATACCGTTAATGTCGAAAAAAAAAATCAACATTGCCTTGAATTTTGATTTGAGGCGACCTGGGCGCTGGTCATCTTCAGTGCTCTCTCGGCCCTCTCTGAAGTGCTTACACCACTCAAAAACACGCGTACGAGATAGAAAATTGTCCACATAGCAACAATTTATAGCACTCAGTCGGAGTTTTTTTTTTTCGATTAACGAGAAATTTGAGATTGATAGGTTGCTCCTGTTTTTCGTCACACATGGTTTTCGGCACAAGAAAAAAACACGTTCGTTTCAAACCGCTACTGCACAAATACTATAATAGTGACGAAAACGTATTTTGGTACGTGAACAGAGGAGATTTCCAGATACCCAACGCACTACTCGTTTTTTTCCCCACCCCTCTAAGGCGCCCTCTAGGCGCTCAGTCTCTTTATTTAATAGCCACACCTCGTATATGTGTATTGTGTACTCTGTATGTGTATGTGAACCTACCTGTACACATATACATTGTTGATGTCGCCTTAATCACTACCCCAACACAGATGTTAAAATCCTCGATTCTGTAGAACCCTTTTTACATCACTTGACCGATTTTTTCCCCACCCTAAAACAAATTTTGAAAAAGTTTTTTTTTTATTTATTTTCTTGATTATGTTTCTGTTTTTGAATTTCGAAAATAAAGAACAAGAAAAATTTCGAATTAATTAAAATAATTTCTGAATAACTTCTCATTGTTTTATTAAATATATTTTTTATTATCTGAATAATCGTATACGAAAAATACAGATCAAGGGCATTCGCATTTGCATATAAAGGGCTCTGTACTAAAAAAAAAATGATTTTGTTGAATTAGTTTTTTTGTAGCAAAGATTTTTCTATTTGAAATTTCAACATTTTCACTATTTGACGAAATTTGAAAAGAACAGTCGATCTCAGAACTTATATAGCCATTTGAGGAAAATCCACCTCGGACGAGAATCGAAATCGAGATTTGCCCAGGTTCGGATGCAGAAAATATTTGAGAGGGGAGAGGGGGGGGGGCGTTGGGATCAACTAGTTTAAATTAAATAGGCATACAACTCGTTAACTAGCAAGTGATCCATTAGACAACAAGCCCAGCCAGTGTCTATGGCACGGTGAATACATCAGTTGCCAGTGGATCACTGAAGTTAAGCAGCGCCCAGCGAGGTTATACCATGTTGGTGTCCACGTGTGGGTTCCCGCCCTTGTGATGCTGGCTATCTTTCCGGCTCAACACAGGCTGGGTGAGGATAATATGGGTAGCTGGTTTGCCAGTTTCCAGCAAATGGAGGGTAAAACCTACGTCTCGAATGACCAATAGATTAAGCAAAAGAAAAAAAAACAGGTAGGTAATATGTGTTGCAAGCATAAATTTACCTTCTTAAAATTCGAATTTAACAAAATTATTTATTCAAATCGGTTCAGATTGAATAAACATTTACATTTTCCAGCCTAGGGGGGGAGCGATCCACCCATCGCCTCTTCCTGTATCCGCCCCTAGATTTGCCAATCATAAGTCGAAATTTCCCTGTAATATCCTGATGAGACAACTAGAAAGTGCCAACCCTGTATATGTACATAAAATTGACAACCGGGGTCAAACGGTGGTGGCCATTTATGTAAGTGAGCTCCGCAGTTCACAGAACGACTAATATTTTTTCCTGGCATCATAGCATTGGGAAATGGGAACGTGACAAACAAGTGTTCGGAGATACAGTGAACAGAGTATATAGTAAAAACTTGAACCATATTTCTCACAATTTGGGAAATGGGAACGTGACAAACAAGTGTTCGGAGATACAGTGAACAGAGTATAGAAAAAACTAGAACCATATTTCTCACAATTTGGGAAATGGGAACGTGACGAACAAATGTCCGGAGAAACAGTGAACAGAGTATAATAAAAACTTGAACCATATTTCTCACAATTTGGGAAATGGGAACGTGACGAACAAGTGTTCGAGATACAGTGAACAGAGTATACCAAAAACTTGAACCATATTTCTCATAATTTGGGAAATGGGAACGTGACAAACAAGTGTTCGGAGATACAGTGAACAGAGTATAATAAAAACTTGAACCATATTTCTCACAATTTGGGAAATGGGAACGTGACGAACAAGTGTTCGAGATACAGTGAACAGAGTATAGTAAAAACTTGAACCATATTTCTCACAATTTGGGAAATGGGAACGTGACAAACCAGTGTTCGGAGATACAGTGAACAGAGTATAGTAAAAACTTGAACCATATTTCTCACAATTTGGGAAATGGGAACATGACAAACAAGTGTTCGGAGATACAGTGAACAGAGTATAGTAAAGAACCATATTTCTCTCAAAATCTCCTTTGTTCTTGATTCTCCTCATTAACTTCTGGGAACAATTTTGTTTTTCGCTCTTTTGTAAAAAATGATGATGCTTTCGAAAGAAAGAAAATCTGCGAGATAAGATTACGTCATTATGAGTTTTGTTCTAAAATTAAAAGAGAGAAAAAAAAATGTCTAATAATTTTGTAAAAAAAAAAATAGATAATGCGAATTAACCCTAAATTGTACTGAAATGTTCCAAACCTAAAACCTTCTTCTCTAAAAAAAAAAAGTTGCAGAACTTTATTTTGTTATTCATTTCTCTCGCTTTTAACTTTCCTTATCCTATGAAAAGAAAAGTATTTTAATGTGCTGAAATTTTTGATGTCGAGTTTTCAATGCCTAAACATGTTTTGAGGTCCCAAGAGCCCAAATCTCGAATTCAGACATTGGTCGGCGTTTGTGTCTCCGTCTGTCAGCGTGTGAACAAGACATCTCTATAACTTTGTATTTTATACTCAAGGACGAACCACAAAGCTTTTGTAATTCTGTCAAACGTTGTCAGTTTTTCACGGCTTTTTTATCGGTTATCATGGATCTAAAAGAGAACGGTATAGGTGCTAGAGAATCGAACTTTTATTTGAACGATATACATGTCTAACATTCCATTTAAATTTCTGGAGAGCCGGCGTCTATGGCACGTTGGATACATAAGTTCCCGTTTGATCACTGAAGTAAAGCAATGCCCAACGAGGTTGTACCATGTGGGTGTCCAAGAGGTCCCAACCTCTTGAAAAAAAAAGTGAGGTCAATGTGGGTTTGCAAGTTTCCAGCGAATGAAGGGTAAAACCCCCGTCTCGAATGACCAATAGATGTTAAAGAGACGTTAAACAAAAATAAATCTGGAGAAATTGACACTATTTATAATGTCACTTCCGTTCGAACCTGAATCTCACCTTAACCATTCTATTGGATATTCTATCCCTAAAGCTTTACAAAAAACAAAAAGTGTAATAAATTTTGGATAATGCATTGGGGCGCGTTTTATATCACTATACTCTGGCCAGTGGAAGTGATTTGGTTTTAATTGAAATTGTCATAGTGGTCACATCGTCCTATCATAGCTTTGGTCTGATGATGACAGTCTGAGTACTTTTGAAAGCTCACCAAAACAAAATAATTATCTTAATGTTTAGTTTAATTAATTAAACTCTGTTTAATTTAATTAATGCTGGCCAGAAAAAAATGTTTAATTTAATTAATGCTGGCCAGAAAAAAAATCTGGCCTCTGGGAGGGGGGGTGATCTCTCCGCCCCCCACCTGGATCCTCCCCCGAGCCCTTGTATCTAATATTACCATTCAGGGTTAAACGATGTGAACTTTATAATTACAGATTTTTGATGTCGTCTTTGATGACTATCTTTGCCAGTACTTATCCATGCCATTGTTCTTGTAATGTGTTTTTTAATTAAAGTTTCAACCGCAAAAGATTGTTGATGCTGATAATATGCGGATGATTTTTTTCTTGAAAACCCCGCCAAAATCATAGAATCTTATCTTCCAAAGCTACATGAGGTCTTTGTATGCATCAGAGATTCGTAAAAAATATTATCAAATTTGAAAATATCCACGCGCAAAATTTTGAGACATCAGGGATCATATTTAGGGGCAGATAAGGACTATAGGACCGCCGAAAATTCCCCTCTCGGTTTTCGAGGTAGAAAATTTAGTTTTAAAATTTCTTTTTCTTTTTTTGGGCTCCCTTAAAGTGGTTCCCATGATTGATATATGAATTTGGTCAATTTTTTTTCTGTTTTTTTAGGAAATAAAAGCTATCCTAGGTATACATCTTACATCCTATAGGAAAAATATTTTGAATATAGATTGTAGGAAATTTAATTACCCGTCTTTTTAATTCAAATAATATATGGAGTTAATGTGACCATTTGTGAGATATTTGCATATTTAAAAAATTGCGCCGCTTTTTGATGGAAAAATTGGAGCCAAAAAAACTGCACAAGGGTTTAGAGGTCGAAAGCTAATATGTACAAAATTACCTGTAAATCAAATTTGGTCAATATTCGCTGGATTTTGTCTACAGGAATGAAATATGGAAGAATCTCAGTATTGCTTCCTTACCATAACCTTTGTAGGCAAAGTTAATAAAAATCAATAAAAGATAGCTGGATAATTACATCATAAAGGATAAGGATCTTCTCATACAGAGTTACCGCTAGAGTTATTGCGTTATTGGCCTTTATGCGATATCCGATATCGATATATTTTCCGGTATCGATATCGCGATATTATCGCTAAGGAAATATCGATTTCGGCAATATCGAAAGATATCAATTCGGATTCCAGTTTAAAAAGTTATGCTGTGAGAATTGAAGCTTAATTTAAACCTTGCTATATAGCTTACTTTACGAATTATGATTACTTAAAAACCAGCAAATGGAATTCAAAATAATAATAAAATAAAAACCGAATATAATATCTGCAGCTGAAAGAGAAGCTAATAGAATAATTTCCACAATCTTCTGATAAGAAGAACTCCAATAAAAAGAAGAAGAAAAAAAAAAAAAGAATCCAGATTTAATTATACTAGGACCCTTCCTATGACATTCTGATTCGATATTGACATTTTTCTTCCGATATCCGATATTATCGAATCCCTGATATCGATATAAATATCGGAAATATCGAAAGGGATTATCGATATTTATCCTTATCGATAATATCTCAACATCCCTAGGTACGGTTTTGCATGAGAAGCTCTTGTATACCTCATTAAAGGAGGATGAAAAATTAGAAAAAGTGTCCGTATGTGACTACAATGAATTTGATCAACCAAAACGGATTGAATTGTGAGAGGACTATTGCCCGCGCCGCTGGATGTGGGAAGTTTGATGTAATAACAGAGGAGATCTTATAATTGTGGTGAAACTGAAGCTGGTCTTGTAATCGTTTAGCACTTATGGACTTCCTTTCTCCAGAACAGATCTGTTCCTTTCTCAGGAAATACCACAGGACACTATACTGTTTATGTTCCTTGCCATTTTCGAGATGACGTTGCACAGCACTTCCCTATCTTAGTTCAGCAGGACAGGATGTCTCTGATACTTGAAATGAAATTTTGCTTAGATTTAACAAAGGGACCCAACCTTTTCTCTAACAATATGATAACTTAAAATTATTAGAAGAATCTTAACATATAAATATATAGATAACTGACAATATCGATTCAGAATTTAATTTATTTAAATTAGAAATTAAAATCAGAACATTAAAATTAAAAGCTAAAAATTAATACATTCAAATTAAAACTAATAACAACTTAACACTTCGTGTCAAGTTGTGATAGTGTTCACATCGTTCTATCATAACTATGGTCTGATGATGACAGTCTGAGTACTGTTGAAAGCTCACCAAGTTAAGTTATTAGTTTTAATTTCCATGTTCTAATTTTTAGCTTTTAATTTTCCAATTTTAATTTTTAGTTTTTAATTTTAATTTTCTGATTTTAATTTCTAATTTAATTAATTAAACTCTGAATCGATATTGTCAATTATCTATATATTAATATCATAACTATTATTGTTGAAGGTGCCTATTATTAGTCACGTCTAGAAATTGTACAATTCCAAATAATTTGTAATTATGGTAGATGGTATTTTTCCAAACAAATAAAAATGTAAATAATATTGTGTATACATTAAATCCCCTTTCCCAATGCATCTTGATTTTTTTTTTGTTCTACAAGAAAATTCAATTTGTAAAAATTATTTGCAGAATCCTGGAATATAAAATGAAAGATTTATTATACTTTTATTTAGAATGCAGATATTAGATTGCAACTTCTAAATAAATAAAAATGTGAGTGGAAATTTGTCGGCAAACAAACTTAAGACCTTCAGTGATTTTATTTATCTAGGAATAATAGTATAAAATAAAATTTCTTAAAGTATCCATTACGATGAGACGATTAAGAAATAGAAAATTGATGTTTCTTGAATATATAAAATTTTAATCGATTTAATTAATTTCGAATAATCGGTTAGAAGTTTGTCGGCAAACAAACTTGAGACTTTCAGTGATTTTATTTATCTAGAATAATAGTATAAAATAAAATTTCTTAAAGTATCCATTACGATGAGACGATTAAGAAATAGAAAATTGATGTTTCTTGAATATATATAATTTTAATCGATTTAATTAATTTCGATTAATCTGGTAGAAATTTGTCGGCAAACCAACTTAAGACTTTCAGTGATTTTATTTATCTAGGGACAATAGGACAATATTGAAAAAAGGCCAAGTTCCTCCCATTCTTCCAAAAAATTCCGCCTATGAAAGTAGTAATATCTATTATTGGGGTAAAGTTTATTGTTCTTGCTGTATATCCCGCACTTAAATTTATTATTGCACGTTCTTCTGTCTCAATTCTCTTAAAGTAATACCGACTTTCACTTGGTCAGTTTTTTCTAGGGGGATTTGTAAAATACTACCTTTTTACAAACTGGCCAAGTGTAAGGTCGTTATTACTTTAAAAGAATTGAGACAGAATAGAACGTTACTGAAAGGAAAAAAGTCCAAACGTGCAGAATCAATGTGGTTTTAAACCAAGTAAGCTTTCTCGAACCAGAGTAGTAAGTACGAGACTAGCCAACGATCATCCCACGTTGAATACACCAGTTCCCGTCAGATCACTGAAGTTAAGCAACGTCGGGTGTGGTCAGTACTTGGATGGGTGACCGCTTGGGAACACCACGTATCGTTGGCTTTTTCCGGCCCAACCCAGGCTGGGTGAGGTCAATGTGGGTAGCTGGTTTGCAAGTTTCCAGCGAATGGAGGGTAAAACCCCCGTCTTGAATGACCAATATGTGCTAAAGAGACGTTAAGCCAAATTAAAAAAAAAAAGTTATAGAAATACGAGTATGTAGTTATTTCGTAAAATAGTAAAGAAGATCTACTTGACAGACGTTATTTTTTTCCTTTCTTTAAAAACTAAAGTGCACACCTTAACAGCTTCACACTCTATAACAGTGGTTCCCAAACTGTGCTCCCCGAAGCACCAGTGCTCCGTGAAACTCTTCCAGGTGCTCCGCAAGAAAATTTCAGGCCAAATCATTTAATTCTTACTTCGTAAAAAAAAAAAAAAATAGAATAAAAAAAAAAATCGCACAAATATTTTAAAAATCAGAGTTATTACAACTCTGTCACCTCTTCTTCATCTTGGTTCTAACTTGTGCGCTACCCCTACCTCCCTCCGCTCCCTCAGCAATCACAAATAATGAACTATGAACTCCGAGTTGTCTGTTACCTTTTTATTCTTTTGAAATTATTTCTGTGACAGTGACGCTTAGATTTATAATTTTACAATCTTTTTGAATGTCAATTGAATTTACTTCTTTGATTATAAATATGGATCAGTGGTTAAAATCAGGATCTTTAAAACGACCAACCCTCTGCATCCCATCTTAATATCTGATTCTACTCTTGAGGAATGTTTTAGGAATAAAACTTTTGGTGTTCACTATCTGAGTGTAATGAAATCGCTCAAATGGCAATTAAAGTACTGTTGCCGTTTGCAACAACATACCTTTGTGAGGCGGGATTTTCACGATATATATCAACAAAAACTAAATACCGGAATAGGTTAAACGCAGCACCACAAATGAGACTGGAATTTAGTAATATAAGTCCCAAAAAACTTTGTACAGCCAATCAACATCACTCTTCTCATTGAACAAATAAACAAAAATATAAAAATGTCTTTAAAATACTTGAAAAAAATTTTATGTATCAACTACAATGAATTTGATGAGCGCTTTCGTCAGTTACGACATATCTAAACTTAATTTAAAATACTTACATCAAGAATGTTCTATTATTTTTTACCCAAGTAAAATTATAGTAGATACCTTTGTATTATTGAAAATGGCAAAAGGGTTATGCTCCGTAAAATTTACAGCAGTTGCATAGTGCTCCGCAGCAAATAAAGTTTGGGAACCACTGGCAGAGTAATATCTTGTTTTGGTTTTCTGATTGTTATCACGAAGAAAATTCCCCTCAGATTCAAAATTCATGTATCACATCTCATATCTTATTGCAGATAACAAACACTCTGGATTTTATGACTCTTGACATCCAAGCACTTCTCTATTCCCAAGATCTCACATTAATTTGTCACTCGGAACACTTTCTGTCCACTATTATTAAAGCGAAAGTCTCTCATTCTGAGTGCATTTTCTCAAAATGAGTTTGACGAAAGATTTTTCTCTTCCTTTGAGAGTTCTTCTCATAATACTCAATCAGATATTATCGTGGGACGTGGTTGGAAGATCCTTTGAGTCAAATTAAGACTTTACAAAATTAGAGGAAAAATAAGAGAAAATGTGACTTTTTGATTAGTATTCACCGATACATGATCCTTTAAACGCAATCCCAGGAAAACGAGAGAAAATTTGACTTTTAGATTAGTATAGTATTCACCTATACATGGCCGTTTAAACGCAATCCGAGCAAAATGAGAGCAAATGTGTTAGATTAGTATTCACCAATACATGACCATTTAAACGCAATCCAATCAAAATGAGAGCAAATGTAACTTTTAGATTAGTATACACCAATACATGGCCGTTTAAACGCAATCCGAGCAAAATGAGAGCAAATGTGTTAGATTAGTATTCACCAATACATGACCGTTTAAACGCAATCCAAGCAAAATGAGAGCAAATGTAACTTTTAGATTAGTATACACCAATACATGACCGTTTAAACGCAATCCGAGCAAAATAAGAGTGTCATTGAGTGAAAGAATTTTCAAGGTTAATAGTTATTCACATGGTCTCCGATAAATGGTCTTACTATAT
This sequence comes from Pachypsylla venusta, assembly GCA_012654025.1. Lineage (NCBI taxonomy): Eukaryota > Metazoa > Arthropoda > Insecta > Hemiptera > Aphalaridae > Pachypsylla > Pachypsylla venusta. Next base: position 2,832,726 of record CM022880.1, on the reverse strand, counting down.
CTCAAACCTTAATCAGTGTTATCTAGCTTTCAAACCCGGAAATCAAAATTGCCCTTAAAAAATTCTCAAAATTTTATTGAAAGCTTTTAATGAATAAGGCAGAACACTTACTACGAGTAGATCCGAAAGGTTCATTCCCAATGTATCTCGTCCCGTCTCGTACCACTTGGGTATGTAAACTCCTAAACAGTACGAGGACTTAAACTTGGACTTCTTTCCAAAGTAATTAAAGAGTTTTTCTCGCAAATTTATTTATTTACATGCAAAGTTTACAAGAAGACTAATAAGCTTGTATGTTTGATGTGGTTTTAATAACATTATATGGAAGATTCGTGAAAGACTTCCTCGAAACCTTAGTATCAAACACCCAGTGCATCCACTAAATATGGGTGGATACAGAACGGATTTACACAATTTCGGTCAGTAGGCTATTCAAATTTTGCCGCTCATACCAACCTCTACAATTCGATACCCTCGTTTACAATCATAGATATTATTAAATTTTTTGTGAACTCAATGCTATCACGCGGCGAATGCTTACAATAGCACGACCCCTGTATAGCTCCCAAGGCGGCAGTCAATTCGGCCAGACACACTTACCGAAACGGCCATGCCCGTGCGGCAACCAAACCCGATTATGCAAATTGTAAAAATTATCGAAGTGGTGAAATATAATCGTATTACATGTGGAATTGTTTGTAAGGACCAAATAGCATTTAAGTATATGAAAACTTGGGTTCAAAAAGAAAAGAATTTTTGCCCCATATTTGCCGCCCCTGAAATCTGCCGCCCTAGGCTCCAGCCTACTAAGCCTATTAGTGAATCCGCCACTGGGTGGATAGAGGTCGTGGCCCAGAATTCCTACTGACGGCTATTTTATAGGATGAAACTGATGAAAGTTTCATGGTATGTTACAGCATAGGAGATTGCAGCTTTTTCTGAATTTGTCCGCTGCCAAAATTTGATTACCTTCATGCATGGGAAGGATGAATGATTGTAAGTAAGGAGAACAGTCGTGTCAAGGACACATAAATGACCTTGACATGATCCCCCTAAAGGATTCATCGAGACATGTACCTCTTGATATCATGGATAATGAATATATCGAGGAGGACATGTCAAGGACACAAAAATGACCTTGACATGATCCTCCTAAAGGATTCATCGAGACATGTACCTCTTGATATCATGGATAATGAATATATCGAGGAGGACATGTCAAGGATACAAAAATGATCTTGACATGATCCTCCTAAAGGATTCATCGAGACTTGTACCTATTGATATCATGGATCATGAATATATCGAGGAGGACATGTCAAGGATATAAAAATTACCTTGATATGATCCTCCTAAAGGATTCATCGAGACTTGTACCTATTGATATCATGGATCATGAATATATCGAGGAGGACATGTCAAGGATACAAAAATTACCTTGATATGATCCTCCTAAAGGATTTATCGAGACTTGTACCTATTGATATCATGGATCATGAATATATCGAGGAGGACATGTCAAGGATACAAAAATTACCTTGATATGATCCTCCTAAAGGATTCATCGAGACTTGTACCTATTGATATCATGGATCATGAATATATCGAGAAGGACATGTCAAGGATACAAAAATGACCTTGACATGATACTTCTAAAGGATTCATCAAGACATGTACCTCTTGATATCATGGATTATGAATATATCGAGGAGGACATGTCAAGGACACAAAAATGACCTTGACATGATCGTCCTAAAGTATTCATTAAGACATGTATCTCTTGATATCATGGATAATGAATATATCGAGGAGGACATGTCAAGGACACAAAAATGACCTTGACATGATCCTCCTAAAGGATTCATTAAAACATGTATCTCTTGATATCATGGATAATGAATATATCGAGGAGGACATGTCAAGGACACAAAAATGACCTTGACATGATCCTTCTAAAGGATTCATCGAGACATGTACCTCTTCATATCATGGATTATGAATATATCGAGAAGGACATGTCGAGGACACAAAAATGACCTTGACATGATCCTCCTAAAGGATTCATCGAGAATTGTACCTCTTGATATCATGGATTATGAATATATCGAGGAGGACATGTCAAGGACACAAAAATGACCTTGACATGATCCTCCTAAAGGATTCATCAAGACATGTATCTCTTGATATCATGGACTTTTGTTCGTTATTTTTGTTATCTCCGAGTTTTTTTTATTGTTCTGCTTTACACCGTATTTCTCACCTGGTAATAATAATAATGAAATACTGTTCAATTATTCTGTTTAAAAAAAAATCTATTTTTAAATATATATATTTTTTTTAATACACTTTATTGAATTAACTTCAAACAAGAAAGAGACTAGAGATGTGTAGTTCATCAGTGTACCGGTACAACTGAGCCGGTACGCAGTTCTGTACCGCGGTACTTTACTAAAAGAGCCGGCTCTTTAAGTACCGTGATAGTTCTATTGAATCTTTAAGATTCTGAGGTACTAAGATACTGTACCGCTGGGTGCAGTTCTTTCGAATCTTCAATGTACCGTGTCGAGGTGTAATAAAGGTAAACGCAAGATATTCAAATGGGAATCAAGATAATGATAATTATATAAAGTAAAGTAGTAAATATTTTTTTAATAATCACAACCAAATGAAATAAAAAAATAAAAAGTATATTTTTTTAATAAACTTTTTAAAAAAATTTGAAATAATATTTTAAATAAAATATTTTTCATGAAAATATTAATTTCTTTTTATTAAATAAAAATAATTATTGTCATTATAAAAATATCTACATCAACAACAATCAAATAAATTACTATTTTTTTTTTTTTTTTTTTATTNCATCATCCATTACTCTCATCTTCCACTGACTGAATTATATTTAATTCAGTCTTTAGATGAGTGTCAACCACAATTATTTCACTTCCACATATCATCATCATCCATTACTCTCATCTTCCACTGACTGAATTATATTTAATTCAGTCTTTAGATGAGAGTCAACCACAATTATTTCACTTCCACATATCAACATCATCCATTAACAAAAAAAAAAAATATAAAAAAATAAAGAACTGTGGGGACTCTTTTTGTACCGGTGCAGTGAGCCGGTACATTTTATTGAACTGAACTGTGTGAGTCAATTCTTCTAAAAGAGTCTTATTTACACATCTCTAAAAGAGACATATAAAGAAAGGGTTATAGAAAGAATGAGAAAAAAAGGAAAGAAAGAAAAGAAAGAGAGAGAAAAAAAAAAATCAAAATATTTTTAAATATTTTTTTTTTTTTGATGGTAAAAGAGAAAAATAATAAAAATCATTTGAACTGTTTCAAAAATAAGACAATAAATAAATGGAATGGGGGAGAATGAAATAAATATGATAACCCAAAATAATGAAACGTAGGCAATGAAACAGAGGCAATCTTAAAAATAGATAAAACTTTCTTCTGCTGAAGAACAAGAAAATGGTGGATGTGTAAGAAAACAGGAAAACGATAAAAACAATTTCGTGTTGGAAAATAGTTTCTGTGTGAGAGATAAATTATTATCTATTATTATTGTGATTGTAACAAATAAATTGAAAACTAAACGTTTTTGTCGAAATAAATTTCAATTCGCTCGCTTCTCTCTTGTATAGAAATCGAATAGCTTCTTATTGCAAACAATAAAGTATATCAAACTGAAATCTCGATAGAAAAATAGAAGAGTATTGAGTTTGTAGTAACTCTTCATTAGCAAAATAAAGAAAGAAAATCTTTAGGACACTTGGTGGAACTATCAAATACAAGAAATGAAAATGATAAAAAATGAAAATGCTAAGTTAGTCCTTAGGAATATAATGTTCATTCTTCATAATGGAGTAAAATCCGAAAAATACGTAAAATACATATTTTTCGGATAAAAAATAGTATAATACGCGTATCGAATAATATATTAAAATTGTGGAACATAAAGTCATCATCATATGTTAACACCCATGAGGCTAGTTTGCAACAACCCGCCATGAGTTTTTGATACTTGAGAATCCTCTCGGATAATGCAGTAAATGTAAATGTATATTTCCTTGTGTTTATGTCACAATTTTTGTGGGCATCATAGCATTACAAGGTATTTTCAACATTCACTCCAATATCACTAAGCCTAAGCTACACTTTTAACAATTTCCGTATAATACTACCACTTGGCGCTATTACCATAGCTACTCAATTGTCCTCAGGAGGCTGAGTTACCCCCAAATACAACCAGACCAAGTAGAAAATTCGAAAAAACCTTTTTCAAATTTTCGACCCGTCCGGGAATCGAACCCGGAACCTCCGTGGTGCAAGCCCAGTGTGATGCGCACTCTGCCACGGAAACCCTGGATAATGCAGTAGCTTTTCTTGCTTTCTGCATGGGAAATGGAAAAGATATCGTTTCCGACCCTTCCGTTTTACGACTGGCATGGACTTGGGTGCCTTGGAAGTATTTTTTTAAGTCTACTATCCACAGGGGTCAAAAGTCAAGTGTTTTTTTTTTATTTATTAATTTTCATTTCTTGTGAATCAAATTTGAGAAAATTGTTTCGACGTTCAATTTTTTCAGTTCTGCCCTCGTGATGCTGGCTATTTTTCCCGCCCAACATAGGCTGGGTGAGATCAATTTGAGTAGCTGGTTTGCAAGTTTCCAGCGAATGGATAGTGAAACCCCCGTCTTGAATGACCAACAGATGTTAAAGAGACGTTGCCAAAAAAAAATATATATACAATGAGATTTGGCTTGATAAGAATTTCCAGTTATTGTGCAAATTTAAAAAAAAAAAAAAAAAAAAACCGGCAACGTCTTCGGATTTCGGGGTAAAAAAAGGCCTTAAATGAAATCTATGTAAAATTAGACCTCTAAAAGGGGTCAAATTGTTCATTTGCTTTTACAAATGTTTCAAAATCCTAAAAAACTCCAACCCTTGTTAAAGTAAGAATCAAATGTCTATTAAAGTTACATTTAAGAAGATAAAGTTATTTCGTTTAATGTTTCAAAAGTCAGATCCACTTTTATTTTCTTTGTTTAAATTAGGTTTTACCACTGTCCGTATATTTCCCAATCTCCTTAGGAAGGTATTTTCTCTTTTAGGGCTCCGTATCCAAAGCCATTATGATTTTCCTGTGATATCCATTCTTTTCTCTTTTTTAAAGTTTTAGAGAGAATTGATTTTTTTTCGTAAGCTAAAAAAAAAATAATTGAAATGTCTCAAAGATTATACACCTCAGAAACACGCTAAATGTATTTGCTAAAAATAGCCTCCCATGTATATGATGAAAATTGAAATCTCTGTATATGATGAAAATTGAAAATTGAAACAACAACTTATTTGGAGCTGCAGTCTCATACACCTGGCAACCATCAGACACGATGACGCCCCTATTGATTGATGTTTAATTGGAAACATATTATTTAAGTTTAAAAAAAAAAATACTGAGAATAAACATACGAAATTGTCCTATATTTGGTACTAGCAAATATTCGGTAGCGACACCTCATACTAAGTTGAAACTGTTTATTTTAGAATAAGTAACTAAGAATAATAGACAGCGATAATTCATTAGGATCCTATATTTGGTACTAGCCAACATTTGGAGAGACACCTAACACTAACTTGAAAATGTTTTTAATTTAGAATACCTAGGTAACTATGAATAATAGCGATAATTCATAATTCATTATGGTCCTATATTTGGTCCTAGCCAACATTTGGGGAGACACCTAACACTAACTTTAAAATGTTTTTATTTTAGAATACCTAGGTAACTAAGAATAATAGACAGCGATAATTCATAATTCATTATGGTCCTATATTTGGTCCTAGCCAACATTTGGGGAGACACCTAACACTAACTTGAAAATGTTTTTATTTTAAAATACCTACGTAGCTAAGAATAATAGACAGTAAATTCATTATATTCCTAAATTTGTCGCTAGCCAATATTCGGTAGCCCTTACCTACACTATTTTGAAATGTTCTTATTTTAGAACGACCAGGAAAAACGGACAGCGGGGGGTAAATGGTAAACTAGTATAATTCTTTGTCAACCATTTTCTTTTTATAATAAAAAGTTTTTTTTGTCTCATTTTGGTTTCGTGAAAATTTCAATCACTGCTAATAGTAAAGCCAAACAAATTTTCAAAATAAACGAAAAGTCAAACTGAAGATTTTTCATCATGGCTTCCATGTTTCAGTTGCTGTTGTTTTGTTTTGTTGTTATTTGTGTTGTTTGTTGTGCTATTGTTTGTGAACGAGTTTCAGGCCCGTATCCAGAACAGGGTTTCAAGATTCAACCCCCCACTCCCCCGAAAATTTTGAAAAGGTTTGATTTTTCCTATAATCCCTATATGGTAGAATTCCCTTTACGTGACCCCCCCCCTTCCGAACTAAAACCTTTAGATGACCCCCACCTTAAAATAATATCCTGGATACGAAATTTCATCATTATGTCCATCTGGGGGTTTACGTCACCCCTTCCGCTATTCCGTCGATATGAAAATGATATTTTAGACATCATTAAAATTAGTGAATATAACTTTCACTTGTTCATATTTTGATTTTCTTCTTTTGCGTTGCATCATGTAAGTCTGAATTCTCATTCCATTCCATATCCGCCAAAAACAATACCAACGCGACCTACATCATGGCTTCAGCCAAGGTTATTCAGAATAGACCGATAAACACACCTTTAGTTCTCCAAGATTGTAATGATATTGTAATGGACGGTAATGATGGAGGAAATATGCAAAGCGCAGTATGCTGACTATGCACCCCATACGAAATGCCCACATTCTCTTCAACACCAGCACCCGTTGAAAAAAAGCTGAAACAAAATTCTGAAGGAAGCTAAATAAAAACTTACCATAGTTGATTTTGGATGATATGCTAGCATTGATTGCCGAAGCCCAAATGATCAAAAGTAATAAATGAACTGTCAATAACTTTATCTGATGGTTGTTCATCTTCAGAAGTCGAAACGGCGCACAATTCAGGGTCCATAAATTAACACTGTTCGAACTAAATGCATTGTCAACACTTCATTGGGTTATTATAGACAAAAAAATGTTTATTTTAATGAAATTAATATTAAAAATAATAATAATTAGAGTTTTGTACAATGCCAATGTGAAATTGAGATATTATGTGCACCAAATACTGGACATTTTACGCGAATAAATTTTAATATTTTTCAAAGAAATTCAAAGTTGTGTTTCCTGAAAATTTAGTTAAGGTTATTTACTATTTAGGTTTGTCCTGCCGATGAGTCCCGCCCGGTAGATTCATCTTCTCTACTCAGTAATCCAAACACTATAGTACCTTCCTAGTGGTGTGTAAGTAAAGGTGAGACGTAAAGTTTTGTAATACTTCCTTGTAGTGCAGGACGGAAACTTTTCTTCGGTGGGAGCGACACCGGGGAAGAAAGCTGAAGTCACGAAATTTGAACCTAAGCTCTGCTCAGAGTCACCTTCGTTGGTATGGATATCATTTGCGATATGGAGGAAGCCGAAATTCAAAAACATTAATAATGCTCCTAGGTGCTCTAGCGTCGGGGTTGGCGATCCCACCGCCCAGATGAATAATTAAATCTGCAATAAGCCTTCTCACAGGCCGAAAGTCTTAAGTAGACGATCCCTGTGAACTGAACGGCTGGACGGATCAGACCGGAGACAGTCTGGATCCTCCCCCCCCCCCAGTCAGGCAAGTCTGCAGGACTTGAGGTGGCAGCCCCACCAGCAGAATCGGGTATCGGTAGGTCAATAACCTGCCATGCCTTAAATTCAACCATTAATGAAACCTCAACGTTAGAAAAACGGACTGGATTACTGGATTTGCCCTTTGGACTAAAACACCGGACTCGAATTGGACTTTGGAACGTCAGAACGATGAGTGACGCCGGAACCCTGAGAGTTATTGAAACGGAGTTGAAGAATTACAACTTGGAAATACTTGGACTCAATGAAACAAGATGGAATGGTTTTGGAGAGATATTAAGAACTGAGCACGCCAACACTTTATTACATTCTGGACATGAAGATGAAAATGCGCACCGACACGCTGGAGGAGGTGTATTGATGACAAGAGCTGCCAAACAAGCTCTTGTAGAATGGAAGTCGATTTCAGAAAGATTAACCCTAGGATTGCCAAGCTCTATTCACCCCCCCCCCCCCCTTGGCAATGCTAGGATTAATCACGACAAGATTTAATAGCAAAGTAAGAAAAATAAGCATTATCGTATGTTACGCACCAACTGAAGATGATAAAGACCATTCTTATGACCTCCTCGATAATACTTTGGGAAAAATAAGAAAACAAGACATCAAGATTTTACTAACCTGGATACGACCTTGAAACTGAAGAATCAAATCTTCAACTAGCAATACAAATCATGTCCGCAGACACTTTCACAGATTAACGCCGAGAAACTAAAGTAACAACCTTATCACAATTTAAATGTCGAACTAAAAATAAATGTTACGAATATACATCTGATACACACAATAACTGAACTCGTATCAACCTTTAAATACTCAGAGAGCATTACATCCGAGATATCAGAGTACACGAAAGAAATCAAAAGCACGCTAGAATAACCCAATGTAAAGTTTTCCAGTACTTAAAAACTGCAAAGGAACTTTGAACACGAACAAGAATATTATCAAAATGTAAATATGTATGAAGCGTGTTACCTGCAGTGGAGAAACATATTGAAATGGATAGATCGAGTTACATACGAGGAGATGTTAGGAGAGAAAAAACTAAACATGGATTAGAGAAAAATCACTGGAAACAATAGGGCATCATCTTATTAGAGAGTAAAGCTGTGACCTAAGCCAAAGTGGCGGTGGTTATAAACAAAAAATTGATAAGAAATTTTACACACGATTTTCCATAAGAATTTATTTGTGACTTTTTAAATTTAAATAATATTATCCTAAAAGACTTGTAGAAAAAAAATATTTTTATTACACGATTCAGTGATAAATAAGCTTTCTAGTGATATGCAATTCATTTTTCTAGTTCCTGGCAATCAGTTTAAATTTGTGTTGATTGCTTTATCGTTTGAAATTTGATTTTTAAATTAATTTTATATAGGTAAGTTTAATACTTAATTATGTTTTTGTAATATTAGTATGATTAATTACATTTCTTCTTTTGTGTGTTGTAAAATTAGTGAGATTAATATGAACGAAAGAATATTTCGTTCCTAGCTATGAAATAAATATATGACCAGCGTATTAGTGGCCAACTATTTCTGGTCAAACTTTTCTATTTTTTTCAGTTGAATTTTACGTTGTTTATTACTTCAAGCACAATATATTCAAAAGAAATTCCATTTGATAATGCTTACTAAAATACTAGGTAAAGATACACATTAGCTTGAGAATAACGCATGGACCCGAATCTAAATTCCGTTTGAGCCACACAACTACGGAGCAACGAAGTGAAAGATTTTATATATCGGACAACATAAATAGTTTCTATGAGCAGCAGGTATTGCCCAAACTAATGGCCTGATCAGAAGAATTGTATTTTTATACGTAGACCAAATACAACTGGTGTTTTTCTCCCAAACAATGCTAAATAAACGCCATCCTACGACCAACAAAACTTTACAAAGTGTTAAGAGGAGGATAACTGTATTAATCCATATCATACAATACATGTACTAATATTATTAATCCATATCATACAATACATGTACTGATATTATTAATCCACATCATACAATACATGTACTAATATTATTAATCCATATCATACAATACATGTACTAATATTATTAATCCATATCATACAATACATGTACTAATATTATAAATCCATATCATGCAATACATGTACTAATATTATTAATCCATATCATACAATACATATTATACAAATATAATTAATCCATATCATACAATACAGGTACTAATATTATTAATCCATATGATACAATACATGTACTAATATTATTAATCCACATCATACAATGCATGTACTAATATTATTAATCCATATCATACAATACATGTACTAATATTATTAATCCA
>CM022880.1:2802746-2822168 GCA_012654025.1 Pachypsylla venusta | reverse complement strand
ATGTCGAGTTTTCAATGCCAAAACACGTTTTGAAGTCCCCAGAGCGGAAATACAATTATATATTACATTTCTTGATATATTACACTTCAACCTAAGTTGTATTTTTCAATTTCTTATATGAAATTGATAAAAATTGACGCCAAATTTCAAGTTCTAGCTCTTTCCATTCCGGAGCAGCCAAAAAGCGGCCTTCAACCGTTAATTAGCGGCCAATAATATATTACACTTCAATCTAAGTTGTATTTTTCAATTTCTTGTAGGTATGAAATTGATATGTATAGGCACCAAATTTCAAGTTCTAGCTATTAACGTTCTCATTTTAAGCAGGATATGCGAAAACCGCCAAAAAACCGGCTTCACCCGCCAAAGGTTTAAGCCGGATTTTTTCCACCAAAAACTAATTTTGCCGTTCATGGCATAAAACTAACATCAAGTCCCTAGCACTTGCCGTTCTTGAGATATCTTGTTCACAGACAGACAGACACACACACACGGACCAATGACTGAAACTCGAGATTTGGGCTTTGGGGACCCCAAAACCTGTTTTGGCATTGAAAACTCAACATTGAAAATTTCAGCCCATTACAATACTTTCCTTTTTATAGGATAAGGAAAGTAAAAAAGACAGAGAAAAGAAAAATCTTCGTGTTTTGAAATTACACCTCACTTCGTTCGGTCAATTTGATTCAGAGTTTTATGATAGTAAAAAGTTAATTAGGTACTCTATCTGAGGTTTCTTTAATTTTAATTAAAATGTCTATATTAAAATTCAACTAATTATTAAAAAATAACTAAAATTAAACTTCATTTTCATCAAACAAAAACAAAACCGTTGTCAACATTTAAAATGAATAAAAAAACAGAAACAATATATAAAAAAACCCGTTAATTTCTTTTATTTAAAAAACTTATTTAAAATTTACGAAAATAATAACGAAAAAAAATTGTTGTACACACAACAGAAGCCTCTGTTAGTAAACACGTGAATAAAAGTTGAGAAACCGTATTTTAAAAGAGAGAAAAATTGACGACTGAAATTATTTTGCGCATGGAAAATTTTATGCTTTCTGATGAAAAATGCATTTTCTTTTTGAAGGAAATCAGGAAATGTTAATATCTAGGTAACTATTGCAAGGATTTAAAATGTTGCATTATGTTATGAACATAAAATGTTGCCTTTTCTATATCAGGAAGGAATTTTATTCTAATAGTAAAAAATTTTATTCTAAAAAAAGATACTCTTAGCTCTTTTAGAGGGACCTTTCTTGATAAACCCCGAATGGAAACGCTTAAGTCCTTATTTGTAATTATGNATCATCGAGATTTAATATACAAATCTCTCTAGCCATTCAAAGAGGCGAAGAATCTTGAGCACGTTAACTTCTGACCAGGCCTTGGTAGAAGTATTTCATTTATAGTGCTAAATTCTATGTTACATTTTATCATTGTTAATTTCAGAGTATATTTTATATTTTGTTTTACTTATTTCTCTGCACTAGGAGGAAATGACTCATTTCTGTCTGACATCCTTTTTTTTTGGTTTAGTTTAACGTCTCTTTAACATCTATTGGTCATTCAAGACGGGGGTTTCACCCTCCATTCGCTGGAAACTTGTAAAGCAGCTACCCACATTGACCTCACTCAGCCTGGGTTGGGCCGGAAAAAAAACCAATATCACGAAGACGCGAACCCACGTGGACACCCACTTGGCACAACCTCGCTGTACGTTGCTTAACTTCAGTGATCTATCGGGAACTGGCGTATTCAACCTGCCATAGACGCTTTCAAGCTGCATTTTTGCCACTTGAATTTTAATGTTAAAAACAATTTGAATGATTCTTGGTATGCAGGTCCATTTTTAATGAACCTTATAGCCAACGATCATACCACATTGAATACACCAGTTCCCGTCAGATCACCCCCCCCCCCCCCGAAATAAAATCCTGTATATGGGCCTGCTTTTATCTTCCCAAAATATTATATTTGAAAAGAAATGTGTTTTTTTTTAATTTGGCTGAACGTCTCTTTTTTTTATCTATTGTTCATTCGAACTAACAATTTGGATTCGAATCATTTCGTCTCCCTCAGTTACCCTGTGCAAATATAAGGTTCTGTACTTTGTAGGCCTCAGTATCGCTACATATCAAATGTACTGCATACCACGCAGAAACATTTTTTTATTCCATTTTTGGATTCAGGGTACCGTGAAAACAAAATATCAACTTTTGAGAAAGGGGGTGATTTCTTTTTGTATAATCATTTCCACGGATTATTCATTTATATTTTAGTTAACAGGTGCCACATCAAGAACTCAAATTTGATTTAGAAATAAACGGCAATCCACTTGTGACGTCAGCAGAATTTTCTGCGCAAGAACATACATTGACTTCTAAGTACCATGCCTTGATAGTAAAATATAAAATTTAAAGGAGTGAGTGGGGTTCACTTTTATTTTTCTTGGTTGATTTACTTTCGTGTGCGTCACTGACAAAAATCTTAAACCGTGTGCCTCGATAATAGAAACCTAACGAAGTTGAAAATTATCAGAAAAAAAAAATTGCAAAAGATTCCTTTTTTATTTATTTTTATTTCTTTCTAACAACATCAGGAACATCACACGACTTTCTAATATCATTATAAAATCACAGGACTTTTTGATATCTTTATGAACAACTCACGACCTTCCAATATTATTATAGAAAAAAAACACGACTTTCTAATATGATTATGAACATCACACGACTTTCCAATATCATCATGAACATGACTTTCTAATATCATTATGACCATCACACGACTTTCTAATATCATTATGAACATTATACGACTTTCTAAAATCATTATGAACACCACACGACTTTCTAATATTATTATGAATATCACACGACTTTCTAAAATCATTATGAACATCAACGTATTATTATGAACATCATTTCTAATATTATTGTGAACATCGACTTTATAATAACATTATGAAATCACACGACTTTCTTATATCATATTGAAGATCACCCGATTCTAAAATCATTATGAACATAACACGACTTTCTAATATCATTATGAACATCACACGACTTTTTATATCATAATGAACATCACACGATTTTTTAGTATCATAATAAACATCACACGACTTTCAAATATCATTATGAACATCACACGAATTTCTTATATCATTATATGAACAGCACAAGACTTTCTAATACCATTATGAAAATAACACGAATTTCTAATGTCATCATGAACATCACACGACAGACAAAAGCGATCATAACTCAACAAATTTATTTCTAGTCGATACAAAATTTGGCCAGATCGTCATACCACTGCACAGGCCTGTATCCAGGACAGGGTTTTAAGGAATCAAACCTCCCCCGAATTTTTTGAAAAGGGGTGATTTTTCCGATAATCTCTTTACATGGTAAAACTCCCTTTACATGATAGCAACAGAATGATAGCAACAAAAACAAACGATAGTGTTGACACAAAGGCCGAATGATAGCAACAAAAACAAACGATAGTGTTGACACAAAGGCCGAATGATAGCAACAAAAACAAACGATAGTGTTGACACAAAGGCCGAATGATAGCAACAAAAACAAACGATAGTGTTGACACAAAGGCCGAATGATAGCAACAAAAACAAACGATAGTGTTGACACAAAGGCCGAATGATAGCAACAAAAACAAACGATAGTGTTGACACAAAGGCCGAATGATAGCAACAAAAACAAACGATAGTGTTGACACAAAGGCCGAATGATAGCAACAAAAACAAACGATAGTGTTGACACAAAGGCCGAATGATAGCAACAAAAACAAACGATAGTGTTGACACAAAGGCCGAATGATAGCAACAAAAACAAACGATAGTGTTGACACAAAGGCCGAATGATAGCAACAAAAACAAACGATAGTGTTGACACAAAGGCCGAATGATAGCAACAAAAACAAACGATAGTGTTGACACAAAGGCCGAATGATAGCAACAAAAACAAACGATAGTGTTGACACAAAGGCCGAATGATAGCAACAAAAACAAACGATAGTGTTGACACAAAGGCCGAATGATAGCAACAAAAACAAACGATAGTGTTGACACAAAGGCCGAATGATAGCAACAAAAACAAACGATAGTGTTGACACAAAGGCCGAATGATAGCAACAAAAACAAACGANTTTGTCATTGTTATAAATTGTACAACATAAAGTCAAGTGTTTTTTGTCATTGTTATAAATTGTAGAACATAAAGTCCAATGTTTTTTTATCATTTTCATAAATTGTAGAACATAAAGTCAAGTGTTTTTTTATCATTTTCATTTCTTGTTTTTAAATTATTGTTTCTCCGTCATAAACAAATCACTCCACATCGATTCTGTTTGACTTTAGAAACGGATGCGCCATTGAAAATCAAGGAGGGGGGATGATGAATGGATGACGATGCTTCTGAATGACAGAGAAAACAAACTTCTGTAATATCTTTTCCTAACTGGATTATGAGAAATCAAATGATGGGGAAATTTTTCAATGCCGAGACAGGCTGAGGTGGGAACACGATTCCCCTACCTTCTCTGGTTTTACTTCCTCATTCCTTTTGCCAAAAGTAGATTCTCGTCAAAAAGAAAAGAAAAAGATATGAGCTAGTTCTTTTGTAGCTTTATGGCAACAATCACTGTAACTTTTAAACAAATTAAATCAAAACACTTACCAAAAACACTATTTATAATTATTTATAAAGAAACTTGTTTCGAATCATTCGATTCATCATCAGTCTCGCGTGCTGAGTAGTGTGACGCGATGAACAATCCTCAGTCAACTGTCTATGTCTAACACTTTTTAGAACATAAAGTCAAGTGTTTTTGTTTTCATTTTCATAAATTGTAGAGCATAAAGTCAAGTATTTTTTTATCATTTTCATTTCTTGAACTTGATAGTTCTAAAAAGTCCTTCTTTCTTTAATTATTTAAATCACTGAAGGTAAATACAAAGAATCAGGTTTCTAAATTGGGGCGGCACGGCGGATTGCTATTTGATTTTTGGATTCTACTTAACTTGAATGTAAGTTGGTGTGTGGGGGGGTATTTTTTTAGTATTTTTAGAGTTTTTTTTACTTACGTTGTTCTCAGCATTGGTTTAAAATATATTGACAAATCAAAGCAAGAAAAAAGTTACCTACACAACTTTGAAATCTTCAAATTAATTAATTTCTCAAAATTTTCGTATTGAAATAATTTTCCCGAATTCATGAACAAATCCCTCAAAATCAGCAGCAACAAAACCTTCGCATTTACCTCTCTTATATTAGAATTTCAGTATGATTTTCAGATTTCAACACAGATGAATCAACTTTTTCTCAAATGATGACAAGAAGCTTTTCAAATTTCGTTCCATTCATGTGAGTAATTATTCTAAATTAAAATTATATTCCTGAATCCATTGTCATGGAATAAACCGTTGAGGGAGGGGGGAGGAGAGAGGATTTCAAAAATATGAAGGATGAAATTTGAATTTCCAACCTCATTATTGCCCCCCCCCCCCNTTTTTCCCCCCCCCCCCCCCCACTGTTGAGAGACATTACAAACATGTAAATGTAAAACGTCCGAGTATTGGAATATTAAATGATACTTTCTTGCTTTGATACACACGTAAGCTATTTTAATTAAATTCGGTCTTTGGCAAAAG
Organism: Pachypsylla venusta; assembly: GCA_012654025.1. Taxonomy (NCBI): domain Eukaryota; kingdom Metazoa; phylum Arthropoda; class Insecta; order Hemiptera; family Aphalaridae; genus Pachypsylla; species Pachypsylla venusta. The sequence goes on along the minus strand of CM022880.1, from coordinate 2,816,485 downwards.
GTAATCTCGATTCATGACTTTAAATGTTTTATGTCCTGTGTCTGTTTCACGAAGTCATATGGTATTTCCACGTGGGATAGTGGGAATACCTGTTATTGAAACAATTATTTAAGGTCAGGCTTCCTCCATCTGTATTATCGAGATTACCTTTGGCAAAGGTAATCTCGATTCATCACTTCAAATGTTTTATGTACTCTGTCTGTTTCACGAAGTCATATGACATTTCCACGTGGGATGGTGGGAACACCTGTTATTGAAACAATTATTTAAGGTCAGGTTTCCTCCATCTGTATTANAGCACTTTTGGAGGAGATGCTTTCAAGATACAGGGAAGTCGGGGGCATCTGCCGGGAAAATTTTGAATAATTAATAGTCAAAAAGTGAAAATCTGTGCTCTAAATCTGCAATTTTGTTTCCTACATAACATTTTTTAACAACATCATGCAATTTGCCAATGGAAATTATAAAGAAAATTCAAGTTAACGTGAGATGAGCTTTACGTACATTGCGAAATGGCCAACGAGCCTAGTCGGCGCATGCGCGGATGGTGCATATAGTTAGCGGCTGGGAATAGAGCCCTCGCAGCGGCATTTTTACTGTCCCTGGACAGTTTGTAAAATGTAAAATAAACCTTGTTCTTGAGCGAGCTGATGTAAACAAGATAGACAATTGACGAGGGGAGTGCGGGGCGTTGTTATGACGTTATATATCTGGAATATTTTATTTGATATTATAAAATCATTCTGATTTTTTTTTTTTTTTTTTTAATTTGGTTTAACGTCTCTTTAACATCTATTGGTCATTCAAGACGGGGGTTTTACCCTCCATTCGCTGGAAACTTGCAAACCAGCTACCCACATTGACCTCACCCAGCCTGGGTTGGGCCGGAAAAAGCCAACGATACGTGGTGTTCCCAAGCGGTCACCCATCCAAGTACTGACCACGCCCGGACGTTGCTTAACTTCAGTGATCTGACGGGAACTGCTGTATTCAACGTGGTATGATCGTTGGCTATTTTATTTATTAAATCAAAATGAAAAAAATATATAAGCCATAAATTATTTAGTGGAAGATTACTGTATAAATATTCACATTTCATCTTGCCAAGGGAGGGGGGGGGCACCACTCCTGTCCCCCTTTAAATCCGTCACTGGAATACACCCTAAGACAAGAACTGCAAACATCGACCAGTTGGTCAATGTTTGCAGTTCCTGGCATATGTCTTGAGAGAAGTTTGAAATTAAATTATTGAGGATATGAACTATAATGTCTACGGTCCTACATTGACTATGAAAATACAAAGTTTTTCCACCCAACCCATAATTTTCTTTTATGTGATATCCATACACAGGGTGTTTGGAAGTTAAAAAATCGGAAAATTTGGGAATTTTTTTTTAAAAAAATCGGACGGAAACGGGAAAAGTGACCGGAACGAAATGACCCCAATCGAAACCAAACCCACATTCAATTGTCATCCAAGATCTACCACTATGCCAAATTTCAGCTCAATCGGACAATGGGAAGTGGTTTTAATTTAATTTCTCAAGATTTAACCACAAACAAAGCCACATACATATTTTCATTCAAGATCTACACCACTGTTCCAAATTTCAGCTCGATCGGAAAATGGGAAGTGGGTTAAATTTAATTTCTTAAGATTTAACTACAAACAAAGGCACATACATACATATGTAGTAAGCTAAATAAAAGCCTTTAAAAATGCACCAAAACTAGTTTATATTGCTAGGACGATGAAATCTACACCACTGTTCCAAATTGCAGCTCAATCGGAAAATGGGAAGTGGGTTAAATTCAGTTTCTTAAGATTTAACTACANTCACTAACGTTCCGATCAGCCTGTATAAAGTCTTCGACCGTTCATTGGCTATGAAAGTATAAACTTTTCACAACTTGAATATTTGTTCACTAACGTTCCGATCAGCCTGTATAAAGTCTTCGACCGTTCATTGCTATGAAAGTATAAACTTTTGCTCCACCTCACTCTATGCAGACGTAAACTCAGAAGGAAATGCCTAATAAAAACAAATGTAGCCCTTTTTCCATGAAATAATTATTAGCATTGGCCATTCTATCGGAAATTCAAAACATCATAAAGTTTATCAGTGTAAGCAAAGATAAAGTTTATCGTCGATGACATAGAATGGGTTAAGAAGAGGTAGGAACGCTTGGAAAATAGAAAAAAAAATATAATGGGCAAGGGATATAGATTAGAAGAGAAGAGATGAATGTCGTATCTCTTAGCAAGGTGTCATATTATGGGCAAGGAATATAGATTAGAAGAGAAGAGATGAATGTCGTATCTCTTAGCAAGGTGTCATATTATGGGCAAGGAATATAGATTAGAAGAGAAGAGATGAATGTCGTATCTCTTAGCAAGGTGTCATATTATGGGCAAGGAATATAGATTAGAAGAGAAGAGATGAATGTCGTATCTCTTAGCAAGGTGTCATATTATGGGCAAGGAATATAGATTAGAAGAGAAGAGATGAATGTCGTATCTCTTAGCAAGGTGTCATATTATGGGCAAGGAATATAGATTAGAAGAGAAGAGATGAATGTCGTATCTCTTAGCAAGGTGTCATATTCTGGGCAAGGAATATAGATTAGAAGAGAAGAGATGAATGTCGTGTCTCTTAGCAAGGTGTCATATTCTGGGCAAGGAATATAGATTAGAAGAGAAGAGATGAATGTCATATCTCTTAGCAAGGTGTCATATTATGGGCAAGGAATATAGATTAGAAGAGAAGAGATGAATGTCGTATCTCTTAGCAAGGTGTCATATTCTGGGCAAGGAATATAGATTAGAAGAGAAGAGATGAATGTCGTATCTCTTAGCAAGGTGTCATATTCTGGGAAAGGAATATAGATTAGAAGAGAAGAGATGAATGTCGTATCTCTTATCTTAGCAAGGTGTCAATTTGTTTTTGTTTTTTCAATTTTTATTTCAGTTTTTATTACTCGTTTCATTTCCCCTCACACTCTCCTAAAGAAATACAAAGGTCACATCGTCACCTTATTTCAGAAGGGTTCCAACTCGATTTTTTTCAAAATCGGGTTTTTTGTCCCATATAATGTAAAATATCAGGGCGCGTCCAATGGTTTGATCAGAATTGAGTTAGCTCTTACAGTTTTCACTAGAGAGCTCCCTTCTCCAGAGAGCCAATTTTGTTTCTATACTGCCTTTAATTTGTTTATAGCATGGGGGATCATTATAGAATTTGATCTATTTGACTGAATTTGGAACAAAGTTAATACAGTAGAGATCCATTTGTGTAGCTGTAAAGAGCCAACTTTGATGATTTCATGCATTTCTAATGTATTCTTAAAGACGCAGGCATCCATTTCAAAATAGATCTCTACACAATTGATTGAAATGGTTCCTTATAGGTACAAAAACGAAGGCCTTTTTTTGGAAGGGTTTTTACAAGTGGAATAAAAGAGATTACAGATTTTTTTAGAGGTAATAAAATATCCCTCCTTATGTCTTATTTTAAATGAAAATTGAATAAAACCTTTAATCCAAGCCGTCTGTAAGATATAAAAGAAAACGTAAAATATTTCTTTAAAAAAAAAGGTTTTTTTTACTATCCTGTAAAATTTGCTTTTTTTCTACTTAGACCCCTTCTGAAATAAGATGACGATATTTGGGTTCGCCAACTGTATGATAAAATGTATCTGAGATACTTATAAATGGAACACAACAAAAACACTTCTTTGGACACATTGTTCTCAAACATCCACAAACGGACCAAGATTTGTGCTCTTCGGGAAAACTGGACAAGGAAAATTACAGCCCATTTCAATAGATTTTCTTTTTATATACAGGGTGTTTGGCTATACCCCCAAAAATTTATCTTAATTCGATCATTAGTTCCCTATTTAGCGAAGGTTTTCGGGAATTTCCGGAATATTGAGATTATTCTAATTCCCTAAGAAACGTTACTAACAAAAAATTTAAATATGACAACAAAAGTGATAAATTTTCCCACCAAATTTACCAAATGTGATTCAACGATGCGACAAGTTTGCCACAGTTACATTTGATTGTTCACAGTGGGGGGCTGTTTGATTAGGGACAAAATGCGTCATTTATCGTATTTCGGTACTTGATGACTTTTTTGCTTCCAAAAATCATTTTATCTAGTGTAAATTTAAGTTGCCCCTACCGTGCTGCATACTCTTGAGAATTTCTAGGGGGGTGGGGCAGCTGCCCCCCCTTCCTACGCCCATGTATGTATGGGGTGTTAGTCCCCTACGAAAATACCTAACACATAGAAAAAAAAATATCTTCATCATATTTTAGGAAATATTTTTTTTTTAAAAAAATAGGTCCCCTGGCTCCTACCACCCGGGGGGGGGGGCAGAGCCCCAAATATTTAAGTGTTAAGCAGCTATATTACATAGACCGATACAATTCACTCACACTCAAGGTTATGTGCACAAACCGGTCCGGGTTATATGCAAATCCACAAATCAACCAGGTAGGTACACAAAGCTTAAAGTTCATTCCTATAATAATAATTTTAATGAAAACTTTTTTTCTTCTTCCTTTTTTTTAAAGCTAAAGCTTTTAAAGTTTCCGCCATCATGAGATACAAAATAGTTAAAACAAAAAACATTTAAAGTGACATTTTAAAAGCATGCCAAACACAATGAGGATGGTGATGTAGGAATTATAATTTTATAAAATTTTGTGCTCTCTCTATTCTGAAATAATAATTAAAAGTGTCTACCTCGTTATCCGTAATATATGCCATGAGGTGTTAGTCCTCTACGAAAATACCTAACACATAGGAAAAAAAAATATCTTGATCAAATTTTTTCAAATATTAATCAGGGATGTGTAAAGAACGGACGTTCGAAACGAATGAATCTATAATATCTTAGTTTTTTAAGGGGATTCGTAAAACTTTACAAACTGGCCAAGTGTAAATTATTTCATTGGTGGGTAAGGTGCTTGGTAGCTAGAATCGCCTCTTATTTCATTGGTGGGTAGGGTGCTTGGTAGCTAGAATCGCCTCTTATTTCATTGGTGGGTAGGGTGCTTGGTAGCTAAGATCGCCTCCTATTTCATTGGTGGGTAGGGTGCTTGGTAGCTAGGATCGCCTCTTATTTCATTGGTGGGTAGGGTGCTTGGTAGCTAGGATCGCCTCTTATTTCATTGGTGGGTAGGGTGCTTGGTAGCTAGGATCGCCTCTTATTTCATTGGTGGGTAGGGTGCTTGGTAGCTAGGATCGCCTCCCATTTCATTGCTGGGTAGGGTGCTTGGTAGCTAGGATCGCCTCCTATTTCATTGGTGGGTAGGGTGCTTGATAGCTAGGATCGCCATATTTGATTCTCATTTTTTCTAATTTTCTTTGATATGCTTCATCTCTATTTTCTCGGAGTCTATCGTATAGATTTTTCAATGTTGCATAATCTGGTGTAACTGCATCCAATGCACTTTTTATTAAATTATAAAGCATAGAGCCAGATGGTAAATAACTTAGTGCACTTCTCAATGCACTTGTCATTGCAGAGGTTGCTGGAATTGAGAAAAAAACACAATAAAAAAAATGAGGGGGGGGGGGCTCTTTTTCAATGCTGTGCATTGTAGTAAATTACTATCATGCAGAACATTTACCAGTTTCGTTTAGATTTTATTAAACCAGCATATGGTTCCCGCCAGCCGTAAAAGGCGACTTAGGGCAAGGTCGGAATCAACATCTCTTCCATTCCCATGTAGAAAGGAAGGAGAAGCTACTGCATTATCATCTCTTCCATTCCCATGTAGAAAGGAAGGAGAAGCTACTGCATTATCATCTCTTCCATTCCCATGTAGAAAGGAAGGATATCCATAAGGATTCTCAAGTATCAACAGCTTTCAAAGTGCTCAAAATTTTCAAAATCAAAAAGCCCTTAAATATCAGCCATAACATATCAAAATTTTACGTTTCTACGACAAACCGCTAAAAAGATAAAAATCATTTTTAAAAAACACAATATCCCCCTTCCCCCGACAAAAATGACGAAGCTAAAAAAAAATATAATGCAAAGGTTCATCATTGAAAATAATAAACCAAAAATAAAGCTTCTATTAATGGTTGATACCAGTGGCCTGTTCCACGACGCAACTTCTCACTTCGCACTTTTCAAAAAAAAAAAAGGTGTGAGGAATATTTGCGTTCCACGAAGCAACTTCTCACTTCGCACTCCTCATTTCGTACTTTTCAGAAAAAAAATGGAGTGAGGAATATTTGCGTTCCACGAAGCAACTTCTCACTTCGCACTCCTCATTTCGTACTTTTCAGAAAAAAAATGGAGTGAGGAATATTTGCGTTCCACGAAGCAACTTCTCACTTCGCACTCCTCATTTCGTACTTTTCAGAAAAAAAATGGAGTGAGGAATATTTGCGTTCCACGAAGCAACTTCTCACTTCGCACTCCTCATTTCGTACTTTTCAGAAAAAAAATGGAGTGAGGAATATTTGCGTTCCACGAAGCAACTTCTCACTTCGCACTCCTCATTTCGTACTTTTCAGAAAAAAAATGGAGTGAGGAATATTTGCGTTCCACGAAGCAACTTCTCACTTCGCACTCCTCATTTCGTACTTTTCAGAAAAAAAATGGAGTGAGGAATATTTGCGTTCCACGAAGCAACTTCTCACTTCGCACTCCTCATTTCGTACTTTTCAGAAAAAAAATGGAGTGAGGAATATTTGCGTTCCACGAAGCAACTTCTCACTTCGCACTCCTCATTTCGTACTTTTCAGAAAAAAAATGGAGTGAGGAATATTTGCGTTCCACGAAGCAACTTCTCACTTCGCACTCCTCATTTCGTACTTTTCAGAAAAAAAATGGAGTGAGGAATATTTGCGTTCCACGAAGCAACTTCTCACTTCGCACTCCTCATTTCGTACTTTTCAGAAAAAAAATGGAGTGAGGAATATTTGCGTTCCACGAAGCAACTTCTCACTTCGCACTCCTCATTTCGTACTTTTCAGAAAAAAAATGGAGTGAGGAATATTTGCGTTCCACGAAGCAACTTCTCACTTCGCACTCCTCATTTCGTACTTTTCAGAAAAAAAATGGAGTGAGGAATATTTGCGTTCCACGAAGCAACTTCTCACTTCGCACTCCTCATTTCGTACTTTTCAGAAAAAAAATGGAGTGAGGAATATTTGCGTTCCACGAAGCAACTTCTCACTTCGCACTCCTCATTTCGTACTTTTCAGAAAAAAAATGGAGTGANACACATTTTACTCCTCACTTTGCAATCATAAAAGTTTCATGGAACAGAAAGTAAACAAATGAATGAAATTTACTTTGCATACAACTCCACTTTTCACTCCAACTTTGCACTTCTCAAAAACGTTCATGGAACAGAAATTGAGAAGTTGGAGTGCAAAGTTGCTTTGTGGAATAGGCCACTGATTTACTACGCCAATATGAAACCCCCTAAAGTTCAGTTCTGTTGCTAGTTCGTATAATTTAAATGTCTTCTTGTGCATGCCCTGAAACGTAGTGTTCTATTTGTACAGCACCTTTCCATAAGAATCAGTTTAGAAAGTAAAGAGCGTTTGACAGACAGTATTGTTTTCTGTATCAGAACTGTTCAACGATGTAGGGGTAATTTTCCAACATGTCTAAGACCCCCGGATTCTTTCATTTATGGTCTGTTTGGTTGCACGAAATTCATAAACGGTTAAATTCGAGGAAAGGGGGCAAAAAAATGCGGCCCGAATAACGGTTTGTCCGATTGGAAATATCTTTCAAACCGCAGTTTGAAATCGGTCTGAAGGATTTGTTTGATAGTCATATGTCGATCGTCTACAATTTTATGCGTTCCAAATTAATTAGTTTTGTTTGGACGTATTTGGTGACTTGAGAATTTTACATTTTAAAATTAAATTGAATTGATTTAATCAAGAAATGTCAGCCCCCCCCCTCCTTCGAAATACATTTACTTCGATATTGAACACTTCCTGTATACTCTCGGTAAGTGAAACAATGTCAAATTCATTAGAATTGAGTAGAGTTTTCTATTGAACATCCCGCCAGACAGCGTCCATGGCACATTGAATACACCAGTTCTCGTAAGATCACTGAAGTTATGCATCGTCCAGCGAGGTTTTACTTGGTGGGTGACCACGTAGGGGCAAGGTCAAAGCTGGTTTGTAAGTTTGTTTCCAGCGAATGGAGATTGAAATTCTCCATTCGCTATCTACACAAAAATGTTAAAAAAACCTCCCGTCCATGTAGAATTGCCGCGATGCTATTTGGAGGACCCATTTTAGGAGTTAAATCACAGTTGTCAAAAAAAAAAAAATCTGAGCTTTTAATACCCAATCAAAATAAAATTTTGCAAAAATTCCAAAGGTTGACATTTGAGACCTGGACATAGTAAAATCTTGAAGAATCTAACAACAATGATATTGCATCATCCCATTCCAATAGCACGCATCGTTTGCGAGTATTAGGCGCGAACATGAGGAACAAAGTCCACTTATCTCGAAGTATTCTGTATCTCGAAGGGGTTGATTTTATAGACATATTTTCAATGAACAAAGTGATTCTAATTTTGCCTCTAGTATACGTGGTTAAAGGAATTACATGTTTTTATGTTACACCTTGTATACAAATTCCATTTTTTGACGTTCACAAGATGTTGCCGGACTTGATCAATAACGTCACGTGATTTTGAAATTTAAAGTGCCGCCATTTCATAATCAAAAAGATAGAAAGGTACGTTCTACATTGAAAGATTTTTAAATAAGCTATACAATACAGTTATTGGTTCACTGTCCGTTTTCAAACTTTTGTTCTACCCTGTAGTTTATAAAATGTTTGCTCAAACATTCTTTGCTTTCTGAACGACTCTGTGACTTCGGTGGGTTTTAGTATATTTGTTGTTCTCTGTATTAAATTTTGTCAATAAAAAGTTTACATTTTTCTATCTGCATTTAAGATGCCTTTATTCATTGTGTTTTGTGTTTGCATGGATTAGTAATTAGCAGTATTAAGTTTCAGAGTCGTTCAGATACCAAACCACTCTGAGAGGGCCTTATAGTTTGATAATAAATATTTTAGGGAAACAATTTATACGAATAAGCCCGCCCCTGCTGAGCCCGTTTTCCATGTTTGTGTTGAAAAAAAGAACTCAGCCATTTCAGCTCATGAGTTTATTATTTTATTGATTTGACTATTATAAAAAAAATTCTGCCAATGTGACACACACATTGATTTATTAATTTGCTGGCTAAAAAAATATACCCCCNCCCCCCCCCCCAATGGTATATTCGATTGCACTTAAATGGTGTGACACATAATTAGACCACTAATATGACATACATGTACATACCAAATTTCAAGTATCTAACACCATTCTCTTTTTACACAGGAATACTGAAACCACCCTCTAAAAAGTGGCAAAAACCACCAATGGTATATTCGATTGCACGCAAAAGTTTCGGGGCACAATTAGACCATATACGGAACATATATACCAAATTTGATCCCAATCGGTATACACTAAGTGGCAAAAGTTCCCATCACGGCGGATTGAGGACAAACGGATTTTTTGATTCGCATTTTGGATTCTACGTACCTTGAACCGTAAAATATCCAATATTGAGGGGGGTATTATTTTTTATTGACGATTCCAAAGGTTCATTATTGAAAATGGTAAACCAAAAATACCCCCCCCCCCCTAAAAATGGTATTCAAGGCCAGAAACTAGGTGGTCACCCACCAAGAAAACATCGCTGGACGTTGCCTAAATTCAGTTATCTAACCGGCACTGGTGTATTCGATGTGCATAGATACTGGGAAAAAATTTAAAAAGAAATGTAAAATCCATTCGTCTGTCGTACACCGCATCGATCTATTCTAATGACTTTTGGTATATAGGCCTCATTTGGTTTGGACTGTCACTGTCGGTCACATACGATATAGTATTCTGTAATCATTACATTTTACTACGGATTATTGGATTCTATGTCCCCTGTAGATAGGGGGACTTAAAAAGAATACTTCCAAGGCACCCAAGTCCAAGGCAGTCGTAAAAGGCGACTAAATTAAGAATAGCAAACGATATCTTTTCCATTACCCATGCAGAAAGCAAGGAGAAGCTATTGCATTATATTTTTCCTATGTCCCCTACGGTTAGGGGGACTTAAAAAGAATACTTCCGAGGCACCCAAATCCAAGGCAGCCGTAAAAGGCGACTAAAGAAAGGGCCGAAAACGATATCTTTTCCATTACCCATGCAGAAAGCATGGAGAAGCTACTGCATTATATCTTTCCTATGTCCCCTGTGGATAGGGGGACTTAAAAAGAATACTTCCGAGGCACCCAAGTCCAAGGCAGCCGTAAAAGGCGACTAAAGAAAGGGCTGGAAACGATATCTTTTCCATTATCCATGCAGAAAGCATGGGGAAGCTACTGCATTATATATTTCCTATGTTCTCTGTGGATAGGGGGGACTTAAAAAGAATACTTCCGAGGCACCTAAGTCCATGGCAGTCGTAAAAGGCGACTAAAAAAAGGGTCAGAAACGATATCTTTCCCATTATTCTTGCAGAAAGCAAGGCGAAGCTACTGCATTATCCGTAAGGATTCTCAAGTATTTGTTGCAAACCAGCCCCATGGCTGTTAACCTATGATGATGTACCTTGAAGCGTAAGGTAGTGTCAAAGTTTTTGAAGGGGGGGGGGGGTATTTTATATGGATAATAGCCAGAGTCAACATCAGTAAAATAATAGTAAACCCATGTGCCAAATTGACAGAATTTTTCCTTTCAACTATACCAAGATTTCTATCACAAATAGGTCTGGAAAATTACCTCCCCCCAAAGACTTGAACTACTCAGAAATGTGAAAATTAAGGTTTTGCGGGAACCCTGAATTTTCTCTTTTGTAGATTTAGATTTTTACCCTTTTCAGAATGTGAGCCCGAAGATCAAATAACAGCTCCTAAATTTTCTTTAAAATTACAAGACTTAAAGTTTAAAGATGGCGACACCGTTCAACTTGGGTGTCAAGTCAATGGCAACCCTTCTCCAACCATTGAGTGGTTTAAAGATGACATTCCAGTAGCCAATGATTCAAACTATTTTGCATCATTCAAGGACGGGTTAGCCACACTTGACGTTATGTTGCCTTCGAAAGAAACTCAAGGATGTTATGAGTGCCACGCCACGAACAGACTAGGTTAGTAACGGATTCTACAACCTCTCGGGTTAGCCACACTTGACGTTATGCTACCTTTGAAAGAAACTCAATGATGTTATGAGTGCCACGCCACGAACAGACTAGGTTAGTAACGAATTCTACAACCTTTCGAGCGTAAGAAACTCAACGATGTTATGAGTGCCACGCCACGAACAGACTAGGTTAGTAACGGATTCTACAACCTCTCGGGCGTACTCAAACACAATACATGACGTTGAAAGGGTGCTTAGTACTGTTGTTTAGAGCATTCTTAGGGACTGAACCCATGGTTTGAAGGGTTCATTCACATCAATTTTTCCATATCCGCTACCGCTTAGGTTGTGATACTGGATATACAGGGTGATTCAGGTTGTTTGTATCATGGGAATAGGAGTTGTAGAACATGAAAAAAGAATCACTTTTTACAGGTGTGACTTTTTTGTTTAGGCCTTAGTTTGGTAGTTATCGCTAAAAACGTGATATTCTTTGATGAGCTCATAACTCCTTTAAAAATGGTCCGATTTTCAATAATTAAAATGATCTGAAATGCTAATTTTAAGCTGCAATTATTTAGTACACATTGACTTGCTCCGAATCAATGTAACAAAATGGCGGACATTTAAATTTTTTTATCTCATTTTTGTAGAAATAAAAATCAGTACAAACTTTACATCGAACACTTTTCCGAAATATTAACCCTTATGCCTTTTTTATTGCCAAACGGCTGTTAACCAATGTAAAAAGCATTGAGACTTAATCACTGATGCTAACTTATTGGCCAGCAGTACGTAAAATTTCTATTAAAAAACTTACCTTTTGCTATTATAGGCTCCCCCGAAAGGTCTTCCATTGGGAAAATGGATTTGGAGGGGTGGACCCAGGAGCTGGGTAGCAAGATCCCCGATTTAAACCCCTTGAACTACTATTTTTGGGGCCACATGCACTCCTTAGTTTATCAAACCCCAGTTGCATCTGAAGAAGACTTAGTCGCTAGAGTTTTAGTAGCTGGCCAAGAAATAAGTGCTAGACCGGATGTATTACGAAAAACTGTGATGCAGAACATGTTGTTGAGGTGCCAGAAGTGCATAGAAAAGAATGGAAAACAGTTCGAGGGAGCCTAGAATAGCAAAAGGTAAGTTTTTTAATAGAAATTTTACCTACTGCTGGCCAATAAGTTAGCATCAGTGATTAAGTCTCAATGCTTTTTACATTGGTAAACAGACGTTCGGCAATAAAAAAAGCGTAAGGGTTAATATTTCGGAAAAGTGTTCGAAGTAAAGTTTGTAGTGATTTTTATTTCTACAAAAATGAGATAAAAAAAAATTCCATGGAGTGGTTTTCGAGAAAATTAAATTTGAAAATTCTAAATGGCTGCCATTTTGTTACATTGATTCGGAGCAAGTCAATGTGCAGAACTAAATAAATTCAGCTTAAAATCAGCATTTCAGATCATTTTAAGTATTGACAATCGGACCATTTTTAAAGGACTTATAAGCTTATCAAAAAAATCACGTTTTTAGCTATAACTCCCAAACTAAGGCCTAAACAAAAAAGTCACACCTGTAAAAAGTGATTCTTTTTTCATGTTCTACAACTCCTATTCCCTTGATACAAACAACCTGAATCACCCTGTATAGTTACGGGTCTGGAACCGGGGAGGAGTGTCTGGCAACAAAAACTTGTGTTTTTGTAAAAAATAAATTAAACTCGCTTTTTTATTAGCCGTCATGGGTCCATGTTGGACGGTTGTACATATTCAATGGAGGCATGGCCGTATACCCGTTTCGCAACGTTTCCTAACCTCTCTAATTGGGTTAAAATTGGTTAAAAATATTCAAAGGGTTGCCAGACACTCCTCCTCGGTTCCAGAATCATACAGTTACACACTGACTTACATATTTACATTTCATTAGGATTCAGTCTCTCTGATTTCAATTTATCTTTACGTACTTGATTCCGGGCAGTAATTAAATGTCATTTAATTGTGAGACCCACAGCTGATGGTACCTGGTCGTAATATATTTTATGTATATTTATCAATGTTTGTTCGGGGTAGAGGTTTGTTTATGTTATGCATGTATATGTACGTTCTAATTTTATGTAGACCTTAATTTAAGCAACAGTGGCGTGTCATAGTCCCTCAAAAGAAAAAGAATACAAAATATTCGCTTCCGAATTACCAAAGAGTTTGAAAAAAAATCTTCATATACCTGGCAGTACCTACTGCCTATTAGAGGGGGAGGGGGTCGTCCCCACGATGACCGGTTCTACGCACCAAGGTGACCTGGAACGCATACCATCACAGTTCCAGCCAAGGGTCGTCAAAATATTTTCGGTAAACTCATATCAATCTGTTTCTACCATTTTAATCAATCAATCATCTATAAATGGTAATAACGGTTGATTTCGTGAGAAAAGCCGCTACTACTACTACTACACAGGGGCGTACACAGGATTTTTTTTCGGGGGGGGGGCTGGCTGGGCAAAATGTATACCATAACAGCATCGTGGCGTTGAACCCATCTACGA
>CM022880.1:2774948-2799831 GCA_012654025.1 Pachypsylla venusta | reverse complement strand
GTAGGACGATTCTAAATATGAAGTATTAATCTTGTCTAAAACCAACCGTTGACCTTTTAAAATCACAAAAATTGAGCGTAGGACGATTCCAAATATGAAGTATTAATCTTGACGTTAGTTCATTGCATTGTCTCGAAGCTTGGACTTAATATATTTCCAAATTTTTTGGAATTTTTATTTGCAATGAACTAACGTCAGGATTAATACTTCATATTTAGAATCGTCCTACGTTTAATTTTTGTAATTTTTAAGTGCCAACTTTTGGTGGCCCTAGCTACCTTGGGGCCCATTTCCGTATAGGGGTTTATTAAGCAAAGTGGCCTTTATTTGAGCTCTACTATAAGTGGTTTCTGTTTTTGTATAATCTTTTCAAACACCCTGTATATATAGATTATCTATTGATTCTTTATGATGTAATCACAGAGATAAATTATTAATTGGCCACTTTTGAAAACAATTGTAAGAGTGGGGAGTTATTATTAGGGGTGTACCTAAAGTACATCTAAGACAACAGACAAAAAAAGTCGTTTCCCTTCTCGATCCTTGATAACTATCTTATTTATCTTACAGGTACCAGAAATATTTACCAAAATAATAAACAAAAAAATATTTCAAAAACATCTTCTGATTCAGAAACATATTTGTTAAACAACTTAGCAAATGCTGTTGACGGAATAAGTCTTCCAGAGAAATTCTTTAATTTACTCAAAGACAATGAATCAGAAGATACATTTCACATTTGTAAAATCGTCAAACTATTTACTGATGAAGAAAAACATGATGCGACCATAATGCGATTCTTGCAAAATTTAAAGAAACATTCTCAAGACTATCATATCAATTTGGAAAATTTCAAACAATGTTTAATGAATTCAGAGTTTGTTGAAATTTTAAGAAAGAAAATGATTCCGGACGATGAACTGCAACCGATGGAAGAAAATATGGATGAAGATATGGAAAGTCAGTGTCCATTTATAAGAACAATACAAACTCTTTATAGACAAGGTTTGGAAAATCATTGTGGAACATATCTTGATGAGAATGTAAAAGATGATTCAGACAGCTGGGGATTATCTATTTGTTTAACCAATGGTAAAATCATATCATTTGGAGACAGTTCATGTCCATTTCCGATGCAATCATTGTATGCACCATTTATATACGGATTAGCATTGGAAAAATTAGGTATTGATGTTGTACATAAATATGTAGGAACAGATGGCTACCCAGTCGAAGATTTTGGATTACGTCGTGACCGACCTTTCAATCCACTAGTACCTTCGGGAGCTATTGTAATATGTAGTTTATTAGATAATCTTTGTAATAAAAATCTATCTCGAAGTGAAAGGTTTGAAAATATTATGGAATTTCTTCAACAATTATGCGCTGCAAGAGATTGTTTAAAATATAAGAATTCTATTTATATTAATGAAAAAGAAAATGATTTGGATATTGCTCGAGGACATCTGCTGAGATACTATAATTGTTTTCCAAAACAGTTGAACAGTGAAGAACTGAACAAAGTGCTTGATCTCTATTTTCAATTGAAATCATTAGAAATGAATTGTCAGATTGGTTCAATCATGGCAGCTTTACTAGCGAATTCGGGACGATGTCCAAAAACAAACAATACAATATTTTCAAATGAAACAAATGAGAAAATACTTTCCATAATGTCAAATTCTGGAATGAAAAAATATTCAAATAGTTTCGATTTTCAAACGCAATGTCCCGCTATAAGTTCCATTTCTGGAGGAATCCTAATGGTTGTTCCAGGAATGATGGGAGTATGTTGTTATTCAACGAAATTAAACGAATTTGAGATCAGTTGTCGGGGATTAGAATTCTGTTTAAAATTAGCAGAAAAATATAAAACTAACAAATTAACATCGAACTTTTTGTTTCACGACAAAACTGACACGAACAACAACAATAATGAAACAATTTTCAAAATTATTATTGAAAATGACCTGGCAAGACTAGAGAACTATTTTAACTCTGGAGGGAATCTGTTTGTTGAAGATTACCTAGGACGAAATGTACTGCATGTAGCTGTCATGTTTAATCATACAGAAATTATTGAATACTTATTGAACAATTGTTTTGAACTTACAAAGAAAACTGATAAACTGGGAGACACGCCCATTCATGAAGCAAAGAGAAGAAATAATCAGAGTGTTGTTTATTTGATAACGAATTGGAGTGTTGTCTACTGAAGTAATATGGGAAAATTAGACAAAGGATAGCACAAGGAAAACAGGCATGTTATGTGGGGAAAGATTTGTTGTGCTCTAAGAACATTGATGAAAAACCAAGAAAAAGATTTTTAAAAACATAATTATGTATGGAATGTGGCATAGCATGAAAGTGAGACATGCAAGTAATAGGAGAATGAAGACTGGAAGCATATTAGTAGATATTAACAACCTGTATAAAAGATCTACAGATACACAATTACTTTTTTTCCAAAGCATGAACACCCTGTATAAAAGATGTACAGATACATAAATACTTTTTGCCAAAGCATGAACACCCTGTATAAAAGATCTACAGATACACAATTACTTTTTTCCAAAGCATGAACACCCTGTATAAAAGATCTACAGACACAAATAATTTTTGCCAAAGCTTGAACACCCTGTATAAAAGATCTACAGATACATGAACACCCTGTATAAAAGATCTACAGATACATGAACACCCTGTATAAAAGATCTACAGACACAAATACTTTTTGCCAAAGCATGAACAGCCTGTATAAAAGATCTACAGACACAAATACTTTTCCCAAAGCATGAACACCCTGTATAAAAGATCTACAGATACAAATACTTTTTGCCAAAGCATGAACACCCTGTATAAAAGATCTACAGGCACAAATACTTTTTGCCAAAGCATGACATATGTTGAATTCCTAAAAAGAAAAGCAAAAAACACAAGAACGGGAAATACTTGAAAGTTGAACAAAGAAACTAGAAAGCAGCAACTTTTGGATTTGCATTTTCTTTCTTAAACAATTATTGGACCAGAAGTAAATTCCCAGGTAACTTTAAGCTTTCATTTTTCGTATCACTAGTTAGATGTTATAGGTAGCTCTTCTATACCCAACTATAGTTCAATTTATTTTAGACAGAGAAATGTAGGGATGGGTTAGTCATCCACGAGTCGACTCATGACTTTTTTTTTTTTTGAAAAAGCACAAAGAGATTGAGCTCTATGAGAGCTCGTGAGGTTTTCTTCTTTTGAAACGTCTATATAGGTTGCCAACCTCGAGGTAATGGATGGCCTCAATATTGACACTTGACGTGATATCGGAGACCTTCTTGGTAGAAAGAGGCATTTTTTTAATCGAATGTACCAAGGGGCATTGACTTTGGGTCTCAAAACATTATTCTGAAATCTTTCTATTATTTACCTATCAGAATCACTGGAACAGCCTCAGAGCTGGATACCGCATTAGGTTCATAAAAGTTTTACAACCTTATTATAAAGCAGAAGCTTGATTTCGATGTTGCAGGCTAATACAGGTATATTATTATTATTATTGCTAATCATAAAATCAGCAAATTAAATTTTTCCGATTGTTTGTTGTTTACTGAACGAAAATTATGTTTTTTTCTGATAACGATTAATTGTGATATCTTTTTAATGTATTCACCGAAGTTGGGGACGTTTATTTGGTAGATACCACTTCTGTCAATTGGTTTTATTATGTCTTTCTGATCAAATAAGTTGTTTTTAAAATTAGCACTCGAAAAGAGTCGAGATCGAGAGTCGACTCATATTGAGGAGTCGAGTCGACTCATGTGAGTCGAAAGTCCCATCCCTAGAGAAATGACGGGAGTATTTTTTTAGTTTGGTTTAGTTTAACGTCTCTTTAATTTCTGAGAATATTGGAGACGGAAGTTTACCCTCCAATCTTAACCCTCACCACGCCCGGGTTGGATCGGGGAGCTACTTAGCTCGGTCATTGAATCAAGTCATTTAGTATCAGTATCAATAAAAAATAATAAAACTATTGCTGAAATCAAGGCCGTACCCAGGGTGGTCCATGGGGTCCAGCTCCCCGAAAATCACCACCACCAACATCATCATTATCAAAAAAAAAAAAAAAAAAAAAAAAAAAAAAAAAAAAAAAAAAAAAAAAAAAAAAAAAAAAAAAAAAAAAAAAAAAAAAANCCTCCCCCCCCCCCGAAAAAATACGGCCCTGGCCGAAATTCAGATTTCCGAAAGCCAAAAAACATTTCCGTAACATATTTGAATACGGACCGTAATATAACCTAGCACATAATATACTATTTTGTGAAGTGATACTTTTAGAACTGTGGCCCACTTTGGCCTAGATGATTCTAGGTCAAAGTGGGCAAAGTGTCATCGGAAACGTTAAGATCAAATATCAACTCTTTTAATTCCGCTTTTACTCCAAAAAAATTATGGAACCCCAAAAATGTAACTGATGTGTTTAAAACAAAACTTACCTCTGATATGAGTATCATAATGACAAATTTGAAAATAACGAGAGTCATGGTACTTCTGGGTGAGGTGGTGGGGGACACAACTGAATTTCAAAGATAAGATTTGGAACTGTGCTGGAATACTATTTTCAATAATGAACCTTTGAAATCAACAACAACAAATGCCTCTCCTTTCAAAATTTGAATTTTCCTTTTCAAGGTATCCACAAATATCGCTTGAAAATCGTTCGTCACTTCGTCGTATGTGGAACTTATACAGAGTGCGGCAATTAGTATTTCCACTTTTCAAAAAATCGTGGGGGGGGAGTGATAGTGTGAGGAGCGAGGGGTTTGCGATATTCAACACGATATGACATCTAGTTTTTAGGTGTCGCGCAATGGTTTGGGTCGAGCGTGCATGGTGCGTTCGTTGTCAAGTTGTTTTTTTTAAAAAAAGTGAACCATTATGGCCACTCAGAGGGCGTTCCGCACAAGGTATGGTTTGCACTCCACGGATCCAGTTCCTGATCGAAAAAAAATTTTGAGTTGAGTTCACAACTTTAGGACCACATCATAGGCTGTATGGGGCTACCCATGCAGCCAATCGTTCTTGTGAGATTCCGCAGGACATGTTCCTGTGGGGTTACCTCAAGGCTGAGGTCTTCAAACATCGCCCTGGGACCCTCGAAGTTTTAAAGGAGGCAATTCTGGAAGAAATCATCCAAATTGATGCGCATATGCTGACGAGAGTCATGGAAAACTTCCGTGAGAGACTCCAAAAGTGCATCACTCGCCAAGGCCGTCATTTGGACGACATTATTTACAAAACATAGATGAGAAAAAGCTACAATACACAAGCTTACAGAATCCATATCCATACTAATATATAAATGCGAAAGTAACTCTGTCTGTATGTATGTTACGCTTTCACGCTTAAACTACTGAACCGATTTTGACTTTAGGAAAGGACATAGGCTACTTTTTATCGCGCAAAAAAGGGGTTGAAACTATAAACGGCCATGCCTATAAGGCGCCAAGCGAAGCGAGCGTATCCTGCTAGTACAAAATAATTTTTCAAATACCTCATTTCGTTTTTATTTGCTAGCTCTTTCAAATGTGGAAATACTAATTGCCGCACCCTGTACTACTTGAAAATAGCATAAATTATGATATTTGGATCGTATTAGTTCAACTTTGGGTCTATTAGGGCGGTCGCCCTTTAGAAGCGACTGTATAACTCCTTGTAGAGTGTAGCCGCTTCTAAAGAAAGACAAGCGTCAGTTCTTAAAGCTAGATGTTATATACAAATGCGAGTACCTATGTAGACTTATGAAATAGGGTAATTTTTTTCTCCATAAAACGCATCGTTCGGATGTTATAAGTTAAAAAAAACTAAAATTTGCGGCAAATTTTGGCGGCTTTTGCTCGGGAGCTCACCCCAGAAACCGCCGCAAACTTAGATACTCTTATTCGGGATGCCAAACGTGAATTAAAATCATTTCCATTTGTACAAACATATTATTGAAATTTGTTTGTACAAATAGTATCTAATCAAAGAAAGAAAACTTTTAGGACACTTGGTAGAACCATGTAGAACTATCAAATACAAGAAATGAAAATGATTAAAAAACACGTGACTTTATGTTCTACAATTTTAGTAAATAATTCGATACGCGTTTTTCGGATTATACTCCATTATCAAGAATCAAATAGTATCTGTACACATTATTTTTTTTTCTCTCTAGAAATGGCGTTTTCATTGGAACAATGTTTTTTGCGGACTGTGGAATTACCGAAGGTTTGCCCCTTTCTGGAAAACCTAAATGATTCCCGAAAATCGGTTGTCATTTATATCGACCACAACCCTTCCGCCCTTAAAATTTCACATTGAATGATACAAAGAATGAAAAACCGCCAAGGGTGTATTCGATTGCACCCAAAATTTTCGGGGCACAATTAGAGCCCAGCAGCCCAGATGGAACCTATATAGTAAATTTCATCCAAATCGGTCAACGCTAAGTGGCAAAAGTGCCCATTACGGCGTACAAACGATTTTTTTTTTTTTGGATTTTTGGATTCTACGTACCTTGAAACGTAAAATATCAATTTTTGAAGGTGGAGGGGTATTTTTTTTCCTCGTGACGATTCCAAAGGTTCATTATTGAAAATAATAAACCAAAAATCGAAGTGAACAAAATCTATTTTTTTCCGCCTAAGACATAAGAAAGCCTTTGGCTTTAAGCAACAAAAAAAGTTTCAACAATATGTGCCCCTGAATATTTATGGTTTAAAAATAGGTGAGGGTTGGACAACAAAAATCTGCGAACAAATATTTCTTTAAAATACCTACGATTCCGCATAGGTAAACAAAAAATCTGAAATAATTGTGGCGAAAAACACCCTCTCCCCAATTTATGAAAAAGTTTCCCTGTGTCTCCACCTTCCCCTAAAAATAAAAAATGAGGTAGAGGTATATACAGAGAAAATTGAATTGAAATTCGTTCAATATTCGATTAGGTATCTATTTACAAGGACTGTCACAAACACAACTTGCTGTACTGAAAGATGAGATAGTATTGATACAGTATTCTCTGATGATGGCTCTCGTCAGTCATTTCAGCCATCTGTTTTGAACGACAAGACGTCAAACAACAGATTTGACGTTCAAAAGCAAATTTGTAATCAGGTATTTTTGTTTTGTTTTTCAAAAATAAAAATTGCGTTGTGATGGAGAGAAAAATTATGTTAGCACAATGCTTACTCGCTTCACGATAAGTTTTTTTTTTTTTTAATTTGGTTTAACGTCTCTTTTGGTCATTCGAGACGGGGCTTTCACCCTCCATTTGCTGAAAACTTGCAAACCAGCTACCCACATTGACCTCACCCAGCCTGGGTTGGGCGGGAAAAATATCACGTTTTTTTCCATCACGGGGGTGCGAACCCACGTGGACACCCACATGGAACAACCTCGCTGGATATTGCTTAACTTTAGTGATCGAACGGGAACTGGTGTATTCAAAGTGCATATACGCTGGCTCACGATAAGTCTAATGAGCAAAGAATAAACAGTGAGTAAAAATATCAATCAATCAGTGTCATCATCGTTTCCGATGGTGTTTTCTTTAGGTTTTAATTGGCATCATACAAACATAATCTTGTAGACCAATAATTTGTATATTTCCTCAGCACCATGACAATCACTGAGAAGTACCACTTCGGGATGAGCGAGAAAGTGAAATTTAATACGAAGGTATTCCGCAGTGCAAAAAGTAGGAGCCGTGCTCACTCTAGGAGGCCGGTTCAGGGCCGGATTAACTATAGTAGCACTTGTAGCACGTGCTACGGGCCCCGCGCTTTGACAAATTACTCTAGATATTTCGACATTTCTGGGTTGACAATTGAAAAAAAATATCATTTTGATGGGGCCCCCAACTCTTCAAAGTATGTAGTAAAATCTAATTTAGGAAAGTACAACGAGTATTGCAACATAAGCAAATTGTTTTTTTAGCATGAGCGGTAACCATGTTTTATCGATGTTGGTATAGGTACTCAAAATTTAATTTCACTTTTCTCTATCAGCTGTAGGTACTAGACCAAAAGATAATCAATTTTTGTACTGGCTCCAAAAAGTAGACTACTTGGACGGCGCCGGTGGGGCCCCGCTTTATGAAAGTGCTACGGGCCCCGCGGAAGGTTAATCCGGCCCTGGGCCGGTTCCATCAAAAATCCAAATTTCGTAACCGCAGCGAAGCATGGGAAAATAGCTAGTATTATTATGTTATTGATGTAATTATATTGCAGTGATTGACATAGTTTCCGTGCCAATTATCAGCCCCCAACACTACACAATTAAAAACGTTAGCAGCAAACAACAACTTCTTCAGATCTACAGTTTCATACATCTGGCAACGATGATGTCACTTATTGGTTGATTGAAGTATGCCAAAGCTGAAACCACGCTTAATTTTCTGTTCCAGACATATACCTACTATTAATTTTTTTGGAGCAAGTTACAAACTTAAAATGTGGTTTAATATAATTTAAAAAGTCTTTTTAAACGTTTTAGGAGTGGGAGATTAATTAATTCACTTTAATTGTAATTTATTTTGAAAAAAAAAAAAAACCTTTTTCTTCCGTATTTATTGAACTATTTGAATATATTGAACTGAAGCAGACATAGTTGTACCAATATGAAAAAAGTCCAGTGCAAGTTTGTTTATTTTATCAATATAAGCGTTTAGATGAACGTCCCCCCCCCCCCGAGAGGTTAGGAAACGTTTTGATCGGCCATGCCTCGATTAAACTTGTTCTTCTCATAAAGTCGCTCCCTAAAAACTCTTGCGCTTTCTCCAAAGTTTCGTCGATTTTCAAGCAATAAAATTGTGAATTAAACATTTAAAAGTGAGTTTTCTCGTATTTCCCACCATTTAATCGTGAAAATTAACCTTCTACTTTCAATTAATCATATTTTAAGTTAGGTTAGTTGCTCAGAAAAAAATTCTGGTCCCGATTTTTTTTGTGCAAAATTTTCATCACTATTATTTGTATCACCACATGTCTAACAGTTTTCTTGTAAGAGGAAGGAAGGGTTCAGTTTTAGCAAACGAAATAATTATTCAAATTATTGTGTCAGCATTGATAGCTTTGATGCAATTATTACATGCATAAATAATATTTACTATTCATTGTTTACATCATTAGATTATTAATAAAATAAGTGTGCAAAATTTAAAACGTATTCCGACTGTTTATTTAGATGGTGACAAAGTTAGTATGATCTGAAAGTAAAATAAAAACGAGCAATAATTGAATATCATTCAAAATATTTTATTAAGGTTTTCATTGGCCAATTTGGCCATAATTCATTGGGGTTTAGGAATAGGGCACAATACAAACATTTTATCGGCCGAATTTCTATTGCCCAACTTAATGAGTATGCAAATATTCGAAGGTTCCCATACTGTACAATCAAATGTTGCCTTTCCGTCTTGAATGACCAATAGATGTTAAAGAGACGTTAAGCCAAATTAAAAAAAAAAAAAAAAAATGTTGCCCTATGTATGTATCGCCAGTAAGTCAGCCAATTGGAATTTGTAGCGTGCTCTAGCCCTATAGTTCGAATTACGAGAGTTGAGACAAAGGAGAAATACGTTTCGTATATGGACAAGAGGGAAGACAACGCTGTCAATACATTTCAATACATGTCAGGACAAGTTGCCACCTCTGTAGCATGGTAGATAAGCGCTCGTCTGATGAACAGAAGGACGAGGGTTCAATCCCAAGCTGGGGCAGGAATTGAATATTTGTCTACATAATAATACAGTTATAAGGATTGGTTGGTACGAAATGCCTCAGGCATTAACTTCGCCCAGATACCTTCCGCCAAATTGCTTTTCACATCTACAAACTTTTTTTTTTTTTTGACAACTTTACAGTCTCACCCCTCGTTATTCAACTACAGAATTTGACTTTGGAGCAGCTTTTGAAGTACCCTTTTTTTACATCTTAAATCTAGATTAACCAAAGTATAGTCCTCCCTGCCGTTTTTCTACAAAAAAAAAGGACATTTGAACTCGACGATAGCTAAACCTAGAAACTTGAAAGGGACACAGTCTCCTTTCAGTACATTATAGATACAAAATGAGAAAAAAAAGTTCCTTCGATCATTCGAAGGGAGTTATCACCAAAAAGACACATGTTAGAGGTACAATCACAGTAGGGATGGGCTAGTCATCCACGAGTCGACTCACTCACAAGTCGAGTCATCTTTTTGAAATGAGTCGACTCTTCAAAGAGTCGACTCAATAATGAAAGGAGAAATATTTTTCCGGGTGTTTGTTGTTCACTGAAGGAAAATGTCCTTTTTTTCTGGTGACGATTGATTGTGATGTCTTTTTAATGTATTCGCCGAAGTTGGCGACGTATATTTGGTAGATGCCCCTTTTGTCAATTGGTTTTATTCTGTCTTTCTGATCAAATAAGGCGTTTTTAAAAATTGTCACTCGATGCGAGTCGAGATCGAGAGTCGACTCTCGATTCTTAAGACTACTAAGTGAGTCGAAAATCCCATCCCTAAATCACAGAGCCCAAATCGTACCTGAAAGTTTTAGAGAAAATGTCAAATCCACATTATTTCAGCACACATCCCCAGCTATGGCAGATTTTTAGTGGATACGTAGTTTTGGGCACTCTAGGTTTTGGGAGTTCTACAAAGTCATCTGTTTTCGTCATTTTCAATTCTTGTAGTTACAACTCTTATCAAATCTACATCGATATCTCTAATCTTTTCCTTATGAAATTTATATGACTTATCCAAATTATATTTCATCTCCCCAATGACTTCAACCTTCGTGACATTATTAAATGAACTAATTTTCTTAATAATATTATTTCGAGTCGATGTTTTGTGTAAACTATATATAACGTTCCCTATATTACAAGCATATTGTACAAATAATAAATCAATTCCAGAATTTCGAGTACCAAAAGGTGGATTCATAATAACAGTGTCAACTTTTTGTTTGAAAATATTTGAATTTAATGTTTGATTATTAATTTCAAACAGAATTCCATCACAATTTGTAATTTCAAAATCATTTTTATTTTCATTAAAAATTTCAAGAATATCTTTATCAATGTCAATACCAAAACAAAAGTCAGCTCCTAATAGAAGACAACCAAAAGATAAGATACCACTACCACAACCTATGTCCACAATCGTTTTATTACAAATATCATTGTAATTTGATTGAATTGTGTGTAAAATTGTGGCAGCTAAATGAGGTGGTGTGTGATATTGTTCAAGATTAATTTTTGGATTTGAAAAATTAAAATTCAATTGTTGTAAATATTGTTCGATATGTTTTAGTTTCATTTTTCGATCATCGATCAGAAATTGACAATGACAAAAATATTCTCCACAAAATTAGTTATTTTACGTAGAATCTACAAATGCTCTGCAAATAGCAATGTATTCCTCTCCAAATTGACCTTTTTTTCTTGAATAAAATGCATGCCTCAGCCGGTCTGTATTTATTGAACGAAAAAAATTAACAAATCTTGAGTTTTATTTTATTTATTGCACAAAGAAATCGTTCAGCTTGATTCACTTAAAATTTTGATCGGTTTTTTCGTCCTTTGAACCCGGGTTGTCTTGCAAAGCGTGGGGAAAGTTCTTTGTAATCATATATTGTAATTTAAAAAATAAAAGATTTTCTTCTCTTATCGTTAAAGTTCAAATATGGCGTCATTAATATTTGTATAATTTTTTATATATTTTATAAATTATCATATTTTTTAATTTTTGTTAAGTTCTGTACGAAAATATTCTAGTCAAGAACAGGACGATTCAAGAACTTTTTTTTAGGTAAATAAAAAAACATCTGTAATAATAATTAAATGTCATTTAATTTGCAGGATCCTTTTGAATTAAAATAACATTTCAAGATGAATATCGTTTATAACCGTGTCAAAAAATTCATAGATAATATAACAAACATTTTTTAATTCTAAAACAATAACAGGAATTTTTTTAGAAATAAATTTTGCAAGAATCATTAATGAGATGTTTAAAGTTCAGTTTCTCAAACTCCGCGTTTTAAGTTAATTTCAGATAAATCCACGAGCTGATTCCGTCGTTACGATCTCAACTCCACAATTTTACCAAATAAGAACTAAATAGAACTCTCTCTTGAATAGACGGTTTAAATTTTGAAAGTTTCATTCAATTAATTAAAAAACTGAAAAAACAACAAAAGTAATCAGTAACACGGTTAAAAGGTGTTTTTCTCGAATCTTTATTTTTAAAGTTAGAAATTTGGTTGGTTTATTATTATTATTATTATTTTAATTTGGCTTAACATCTATTGGCCATTCAAGACGGGGGTTTTACCCGCTGGAAACTTGCAAGCCAGCTATCCACATTGACCTCACCCAGCCTGGGTTGGGCTAGAAAAAAGAGCCAACGATACGTGGTGTTACCAAGCGGTCACCCATCCAAGTACTGACCACGTCCGACGTTGCTTAATTTCAGTGATCTGACGGGAACTGGTGTATTCAACGTGGTATGATCGTTGGCATTTAAAAAAATTACCTGGATCATTTAAAATCTATTAATTACGGAAATGGGATATTTTTAGGCATGCCTCGCTCAAAAAGAACACTGAGATTAGGTTACGTTCATACGGCCATACCCCGCTGAACAGAATACTGATCCTTGTATGCTTATGCTATACATGGATCAGTATTCTTGAGGGAGAGGCATGGCCGTATGAACGTAACCTAAACGTAACGTAACCCCGCTGAACAGAATACTGATCCTTGTATGCTTATGCTATACATGGATCAGTATTCTTGAGGGAGAGGCATGTCCGTATGAACGTAACCTAAACATACCTACATGGATCAGAATTTTTGTGAGCAAGGCATGACTAAAGAAATCAAATTTTTATGTAACTAAATCGATTTTAAGTGATCCAGGGGACCTAATAAGATAAACCCCAGATTTCTAGCTTCAAAAAGAGATTCGATAAAAACACCTTCTAACCACAACACGTAGGAAGGTACTGTAAGTAGTTAGTTCCTAGATATTTGAATATTAATGAAATTAAAAAATAATCACAATAATAAAATGTATGATTCATACAAGGAAATGGCACTAACAAATAGGATCGACTGCATTAATTATTGCATACACAAATCACAGAGAAAATGAAGATTTTTGGAGAAATAAAATTATAAAACTAGCTTATTGCTGTTATCAGGCTATCACGTTACTATCAAAAAAATAATCTAAATATTTTGAATAATTGCCGCTCATGTTCAATACACAGAAGTTCTCATTGAGTTGAGGTCTTACAACGGGCAGGAGTGTTGTGGCAAGTTTTAACCAATTTTAGACCAATTGGAGAGGTTCATCATCAAGTTCTAAAGGCTGTACCTTGTCGTAATCATGCCCGGATTAACCTTCCGCGGGGACCGTAGCATTTTCACAGAGCGGGGCCCACTCACTCCCCGCCGGCGCCGTCTATGTAGTCTACTTATTGGAGCCATTACAAAAATGGATTATCTTTTGGTCTAGTACCTACCTACAGCTGGTAGAGAAAAGTGAAATTAAATTTTGAGTATACCAACATCGATAAAACATGGTTACCGCTCATGCTAGAAAAACCAATTTGCTTATGTTGCAATACCCATTTCTTTATTATGTTCCTAGGTAGTGTCACCAGAGACACCCAATATTATTTAGTGTTAATGGTTTATCCAAAGAAAGAAAATAGTCATCAGAGGAAAGAGGGCAGTAACGTTTCATGGGACAAATTCTACCAACTCTCGTGGCAGTTGAAAGTGAACGGTTCTCAGAGTATGATTGTTTGATCTCATCACGTAAGTCTTTCTACTTCTTTTAAGTTACAATCCCTTCCAATAGCTCTCAGAGAACATTTGAAACATCTTGTATTTTAAATTTATTATTTAATAAAAAGCTAATTATTATTAATATTAATATCTAACCAACGAATTATTTAATTCTTTAACATTAGTATACGTTCACTTATCCTCGAATTCTAAGGCGAGAGTTGGAGTCAATTTGGGACCTTCGAATTCTATATTTATAGAGACGAGTCCACAAAATGATTTATAAATAACTCTTGTTTTAGAAGTATCCCAACCCCTTAGGATTACAGCTGCCGGGGCGGTTACAGTAGTAGGTACCTACTTGTACTTTCCTAATTTAGATTTTACTACATACTTTGAAAAGTTGGGGGCCCCTTTAAATGATATGTTTTTTCAATTGTTTATCTAGAAATGTAGAAATATCTAGTGTAAGTTGTCAAAGCGCGGGGCCCGTAGCACGTGCTACAAGTGCTACTATTGTTAATCCGGCCCTGGTCGTGATAGCCAAAATTCTAGGCTCATCACCTTGGATTTCATGTGGGAATAGTTGGTAACTCCAATAAGCTCCATAATATCTGTAAAGTAGTATGTTCTGGGGCGTCTCGCGTTTTTTTTACCTAAAATTTTACCTTCAAATATATTTATTAGGAAGTTATTATGACGGATCACGTGTCCAATTAGTTTTGTCTTTCTTTTTAAAATATTACCTACTCAACACTTCAACAGACTTCCACTTTTTCCGATTTCTATCGATACTCTCTGATTACTCTTCTATATGTCCATGATGTTTTCGTCATCTTTCTCTAAAACCTCATTGCCATTGTTTCTAATCTATTCCTCTCATATTTAGTTAAAGTCCATGTTTCACAGCCGTACAAAAGAGTACTCCAGCTCCAGGAAAAGGTTTTGACAATTTTTTTCTTTATTTCATGAGCGTAGGAAGGGGGGGGGGCAGCTGCCCCCCCCCTAGAAATTTTCGAGAGTATGCAGAACGGAAGGGGCAACTTAAATTTACACTAGATAAAATTATTTTTGGAAGCTCAAAGTTCATCAAGTACCGAAATACGATAAATGTCATATTTTGTCCCTAATCCAACAGCTCCACTGTGAACAATCAAATGTAACTGTGGCAAACTTGTCGCATCGTTGAATCGTATTTGGTAAATTTGGTGGGAAAATTCAAAAAAATTAACAAACGTTACAAAAAAAAACTCATCCTGCTAGTTGAATTTCGCCGTTTGGCACTTTCCTTTATCGATATTTATCACAGGCCCTGGGGTCGCCCCTCCCCAATAACTGAATCATCAGTTACCCCTGGGGGTTTATTATTAAATAAGTACCGATTTACTTTATCGACCCCCCCCCCCGACATGAAAATCTCAGCTGCCCCCCCCCCTAGGCCAGATGCTGGCTACGCCCTTGCTTTATTTCTAAATGTTTAGAAGGGGGGAGAGCGGTTAGGAAACGTTTTTACGACCATGCCACTATTGCGTATGTATAACCATCCAATATGGACCAATGATGGCCAATAAAGAAGAGAGTTTAAAAAAAAATTGTAAAACTTGCCACAATACTCCTCCCCGTCGTAAGACACAGTGTATTGAACATAGATTTTATTACATCTAGATACCTAGATGATGAACTGCTCTCATTATTTTGAAACGTGTTTGCCTTTTTTAATTTGTTTGCTGAAAATGTGCATTTTTGTTCAAAAACACTGATTGCGAACACTGTTTGCGAATTATTAAAAGAATTCTGTTTTTTGTCATCTTGCTTATCCGGCGTGAACACAAAATATCAGACTATTTAATATTTTTACTTTCCTTATCCTATAAAAAGAAAAGTATTGTAATGGGCTGAAATTTTCGATCACGAGTTGTCAATGCCAAAACACGTTTTGAGGTTCCCAGAGCCCAAATCTCGAGTGTTATTCATTGATCCGTTTGTGTGTGTGTCTGTCTGTCTGTAAACAAAATATCTTAATAACGGTAAGTGCTAGACATTTTATATGACTTGAAATTTTATATGTACGCCAAGTTTATGTCCGGAACAAACCACGAATTAAAATCAAATTAATGTTGCCTGGGTTTTGTCGCTTTTTAGCGGTTTTAATTAATCCCACCTAAAAAGAGTACTAGAGCTTAAATTTGGTGCCTATTCATATAACTTTTATGCATTGATTGCGCGAACACTCATACTAAGAGACGTAGTTTGATTTCTAGCCGCTTTTTGGTGGTTCCTGGGTAAAAATAGAACGGTAAGTGCTAGAGCTTAAAATTTGGTGCTTATTTATATTAATTTTATGCTTGGAATGCAAAATGACACTTTTGTTTGTGGCGGTTTTTTTTTACGCTTTTTCACAAGTCTGGCATAAAAAGAAAACGGTAAGAGGTACAGACTTGAGACTTAATCTTTCAGGTTTGGGTAACAGATGTCATTTTGAACTAATCCTTACGTTTGCCCTA
Source organism: Pachypsylla venusta (assembly GCA_012654025.1). Taxonomy (NCBI): domain Eukaryota; kingdom Metazoa; phylum Arthropoda; class Insecta; order Hemiptera; family Aphalaridae; genus Pachypsylla; species Pachypsylla venusta. The sequence continues at coordinate 2,783,519 of CM022880.1, read as the reverse complement.
CATCCCCGTATACCCCCCACAAGAGAGGTTAAAAACATCTATACGGATTGCATGATCCAATCCTAATGTGGGAAAATATTTTTAAGGAAAAAAACTGTCTCTACCGTGGTTGAACTTCAAATCAGGTCATGAAGATATCTATATTAATGAAAACTCTATGATTTTTTATGGAACAGAGGTAAATTATTGATAATATAAAAACGCGAATTTTTTGAAATTTAATTTAAGAGTTTTTTAAAAAATGATAGGAACTATTAAGAAGTGATAAACGCAATATTTTTAATATAATTATTTTCCGTTGTCATTTTTTTATATTAAATTAGCCTATCAAATTCAACATTCTGATAAAGGTGAAATTACATTACCTATAAAGCTTTGATAACAGACATTGAACACATCACAAATATACTTAAAAATTGACTTGGTAAATATTGGGTATGCCATGGTGTAATCACTGAATTAGTTAATAGGTAAATATGTATTTTAGGGTAACTTTTCAAAAATGGTCGAAAAAGAAGAGAGGCATGGCCGTAAAAACGTTTCCCAACTTCTCTAATTGGGTTAAGGGAGCCGTATCAGACCTTGGCTTAAATAATTGAGAGGTTGGGGAACGTTTTTATGGCCATGCCTCTATTTTTTTCGACCATTTTTGAAAAGTTACCCTAAAATATATATTTACCAGTTAAGAGATATCACCCATGCGCGGATATAGGGGTGGGGCCAGGGGGCACGTGCCTCCCCAGTTTTTAAACGGGCGCTGTTTCTCAAATTTCATTATATCTAATGAAAAATGTATCCCATTGAGGGGGGGGGGGCACGGGTCCCTAAATAATTTCCAATCCTGAGACTAAATAGAAATATGTAAATAAAAAATCGTCAAAAATTCTGTCATCGGTCATGGAACTTTTTTCGTCATAACGCTTATAAAATCGTAAAGATGGAAACACTGGTTGTCATTTCCATCAATAAATAGGCCCACATGTACCTCTATGTGTTACTACTTTTTTCATATTCCAGAAGAATCAATAGAACAATTTCCCCTCCTCTTCATTTGATATTACAATGCACGAAGCTTACAATGTATCACAACTTATCAAGATTACCACGCCCCAGCAAACAATTGAATCAATTACTACATATGGTATGTAATTAATAGCTCTCTCGTTTTGTTCTTCTTGGCGTTGCAAAACCATCGTTTAGCTTCATAACTTCATATTCATATTAGCTTCAGGTAGCATGCGGAAACCATTTCAAATTTAAATCCACAATGTTTTTTTTTTTATGTTTGTAATACTGTGATGGTTATGATTTTGTTTTAAAATTTTCATTCTTTTTCCTTGATTCAGATCATACCAACACTCGGACTGTCCAAATTTTAACTCGTTACCATTTCTGCTGAATCATATCGCAGACACTCACATAAACATCGTATTATTAATAAGAGAATTTCATTGTTAGGAACCCTAAAAAGGTTGTTATGATGGGTCAGTGGAGAAGTTATGAAATTTGTTCATTTTGCACAAGTTGTTGTTGATGGATGACAGGATTGCTTTGCTAGACTTGGAGTCTTCTTGGGCGGAATTTTAATTTATAAATGAGGAATATGTTAAGTGTGTCACTAATTCTTTAGCTAATGTTACAATTGGTTCAGTGTACAGTTTAGGGATGGGATTTTCGACTCACTTAGGTGAGCCGACATGACTCGATCGACTCACAAATATGAGTCTACTCTCGATCTCGACTCGCATTGAGTGACAATTTTGAAAAACGCCTTTTTTGATCAGAAAGACATAATAAAACCAAATGACAAAAGTAGCATGTACCAAATAAACGTCCCCAACTTCGGCGAATACATTAAAAAGACATCACAATCAATCTTCACCAGAACATTTTCCTTCAGTAAACAACAAACACCCGGAAAATATTTCTCCCTTTATTATCTTTATCAGTCAAAAAAAAACTACTACTCGTAAGTCGACTCTTTGAAGAATCGACTCATTTCAAAAAGATGTTCGACTCGTGAGTGAGTCGACACATGACTCGACTCGTGGATGACTAGCCCACCCCTAGTACAGTTGACTGAACCACTGGACATCATCTATCTTCAACAAATATGAAGAGAGAGAGAGCTGTAGAAATATTTATAAACATCGTACGTTATAAGTATGAATGTCGAACTTCTGACAGTTCTCGAAAATATTTTCAGGAAAAAACATATTTGTGGGCACAAAACAAGGCCAACTTTTAATTTACTCTTACAAAAACTTCAGAGAACAACCTCAATTATTATGTTTCAACAAGACCTTCAGCAAGAAACCGGTTGTCCAAATACAAGTGGTGCCTTTATTAGATATTCTAATCAGTTTAACTGGAACTACGTCGGATAGCATTATTACAGTTTATGACATTTCCACCGTCAATTTACAGCAAGTCATTCAAGTCATCAGTGAAACCAAAGGAGCCACTACGTTTGCCTTAGACATTCAAGTAAGTAAATAAGTCTTATAAAGGTGGAGTTCATCAAATACCAGGATTCCTCAAAATCGGACGAAACGTTCGAGAGATTTATCGTGGAAAAACATACTGAGAGACGTTTAATTTCTGTAACCGGGTTGGTTAACTTAATAAGTTTTACATCCAAAGAAAAGGTAAGTACGTTTTCTTTAGATGGGTGCAAGCCCTAGGAGAACGTTTAATCAAAAGAAAAGACGAAGAACTTCTATTTAAATTTTTATATAACACGTCCTACCCTACAAACTTAGTGTTCAATTCTATTAAATTATCGATAAAAACCAATTCGCAGACCTACCGAATGTACATACAAAATTTTATTAAAATCGGTTAATCCGTTTTGGAGGAGTATGATAACAAACACCGTGACACGAGAATTATTAGATTATTAGATTTAAGTAGTAATATTTCGTTGTGTAGAAAATAATTATGTCATAAGTTCGAACCAGTGAAAAAGGTAATAAGGATTGGACTTACCAGAAGATCTTCCGTCTTTCTATCCTAGACTCACACTGAAGTTCCAACGATCATCCCAAATTCTTAATCGAATTGTTTACAAGTTGTACCGAATTGTTTTTGTGAGGGGAATCATAGAATACTATTAGCTTCCGATTTTTGAAAGGGAAATCAGAAATATATTTTAAGCACGGAAACGACCATGCCTCTAAGGCGCCAAGCTATAGGCCGTAGCGAAGCTCGGGCGAAACAGCTAGTTTAAAATAAACATATTGTTGCATTGTTAGTAGAGATTATGATCCCGAACCTTCCTGACAATCCCGAAGTTTCGGGACTGGAACGACCACAATCCCGGGATCCCGGGGCTGATCCCAGGATTAGAAAAAAATTGGGAATCTTCCAAAATTTAAAGTAAAAGTAGGTAGTTACTGTAATAAGTAGATAAAATAAAAAAACTAAGTTTTTAACTTGAGAGATGTGTGTGGAGTCCTTTTGTGGATCAACCAAGAGTTTTCAGAATAGCATCACATTTTTTACACATTGTATTTTTACCGTCTTTGGACACTAAAAAATGACTCCAAACGGATGAAGGATCTGAATCTTTTTTGTGCGATATGAAACTGTCTATTTTAAAGTCCAACTGAGCACAAAAGTAGTTGCGTTCAAAAAAGATGTTAGAATATATTAGAACATTAAAAATTAAGCCATTGCACACTTTTACAAGTCTTTTGACTATAAAAGAAACTGAAACAAGTGAAATACCGACTGCTTTGTATTTACAAAAAGGCTAGGTACCTATTTTTAGATAATTCGCATGAGTCATACAAACAACACATCGATCAATATCGGTCATCCGTTCATTCGGTCTACACAAAGAAGAAAAGGATTTAAAAAAGTCTTGCATTTTTTTATTGCATGGCAGATGGCAGCATATCGACTTTCATGTAACATTCAAGGTTGATGTATTGGGGCCCCATTTTCAAATTCAATAAAAAAGTATGATTTTTGTTCGTTTTTATATATATCAATGTCAATCCCGAAAATCCCGGGATTAGATGGCGAATCTCGGGATCAAAATTTCAGCCATTTTCGGGCGGGATCCCGGTATCCCGGGACCCGGGATCGTAATCCCTAATTGTTAGTCATATGAGAACTCGTGTTGATTGTCGGAATAACATAACTTTGTCCTTTATTATTATTTCAGCAACACAAATCCCTTACAGGTGGTGTAAAAATTGCAGTTATGCTTTGTGTAGCTATTAAGAAAAAACTGAAAACTTACTATTGGAAAAATAGATCGTTCATTGACCATAAAGATATTTCTTTAAAAGATGTACCTAGTACTGTGTCATACTGCAAGGACAAATTAGTGGTGGGATTCAAGTTTAGTGACTACATGAGTTATGATGTAAGTAGAACTATATTGTGGTAATTTCAATTCTATGCCGCTCATGATCATGTTCTTCAATATATTCATTCATTCCAAGTTGGATTACTGTTCTCTCATCTCTGGTAAATTAAACATTACCAATCGCATCAATGTTCAAAGTAGATTTCTGGGTTTGTTCTATGATGGGTTTCTCTATGGTAAATTTCTCTACTCTTACGATAATATCTGCTTCCTACTAAATATTGGAAAACTCAGAGATCGTTGCGATCTGCACGCTTCAAAATTCCTTTTTAATGTTCTTCAAAACGGGCTGCGGAGCTGAAGCCCGGAGCCAAGGAGCCGTGTGATTTTGTATAAGAAGCCGGAGCCCCTTTTTCTTATAAAGAGGAGCTGGAGCCGGAGCCAGAGTTTTTGTCGACGGCTCCGCAGCCCTGCTTCAAAATAAGGTGGACTTCTCTTCCATGGTTTCTTGCATAGGATTAACTGTGAGAATTTATTCGAACAGACTTTTTAACAATACTTTTAGCATTAATAATATCCTTTCTACTACTCACTCTCTGTGTCTAATCAATTTGTGGCTGCTGGTGTTGATTTTTTCAACAAAAATAAAACAAAATTTAACGCAAAATGGAACAAAATTTTGAATTTAGCTTTAATTTCTGACCATTTCATCCAGGTATAATTTGTAATATATTAAGAAAACCTTGATTGTTAATTGTATCTTAATAAAATAAAATAAATAAATGACAAGAGCAGTATTTGAATGATGTTCTGAAAGTTTCATGAAGTTATCTAGAATGGTATTACTGCCCATCAGGGAAATAATTCCAAAAGGGTATTTAGAATCCAAAAATTGAATTTAAAAAAAATGTATTTGATAGGGCGTAAGCTGAGACGCAAGCGGCGCAGCGCATGCAAGTCACGTTTTGCGACGCAAACCACACAACACACAAATTTGATAGGGCGTAAGCTGAGACGCAAGCGACGCAGCGCATGCAAGTCACGTTTTGCAGCGCAAACCACACAACCCACGATTTTTTTACCAGCGCATCCTGGACGTAGCACACAGAACACGCATGCCATTTTTACAAGTACAACATTCACAGGCCCTAAAAGAACTGATAGGAACAATTTTACCATTAAAACACTTCAGTGTACATTTTCTTACAATCCCTTATCAGTTAAATGGTTTTATGTTTTAAACTTACTCGAAACCTCCCAAATCAGAATCTTGTAACTGAACATTATCCCTGACGGTTCAAAAATGTATCTCAGATAGCAGAATAAACATATTTCATGATGAATGTTCCATTGACCACACAAAAGTTGACATGATAGGTACCCAAACACTGAAGAGATACCTTATTACAATCAAACGTTCATTTAACGAGATCTTGGATCCCTAGTGTCGTCAAATCTGTGTCTGTGCTACAAACTGTGATATGCCGGCACGCGAGTGTTCCAGACATAAACACACGTGCGACTCATCTTACGCGGGGCTGTGTGAAAATATGGCGACACAGTTTTCTGCCGTGTGTTGCGTTGCGTGCGCTGCGCCGCTTGCGTCTGAGCTTACGCCCTGCCTTTAGGTTGACTGATTTTAATTTTTGCTTTATATGTCCCATTTGAGATCTAAATGGGACATTTGAAACATTATCATCTCTGAAGTAACAGTTTTTAACAAAATTGGAACACGCTTTTGAGTGTTATATTGGTACAAAATAAAACCGGTGAAGATAAAATATGGATCACACTTTGTTTGGTCAGTGAATTGTTTGTTCCCAAGTGCCGCGCCTTATCTACTCGAAAGGCCCCCAAGATGGTTGGTTCTTCGTAACGGGGCTACCTGTGCCCTCGAGCACGGCCAAAGACCATCAACACCGTTCTGACGACAACTCACTGTGTTTTTCCTGCGTTGGACCGAGCCGTGCTACTCCAGGTACTTCCTCAAAGAGTTGGTATATAAATCTTTGCTAAACCCCGAAGTATCTGATCGTTGTCGTCTATGTATGCTGGCTGCTCATGATGTAAATCATGAGCAGCCGTTAGAATTATGGACAGATCCTGTTGCAGAGGCCGCCTTTCTTGGCCTGGAGACACAGTGAGAGTCATTGAGAACGTTAACAACAACATCTACTCGAAATATAAACTCGTAAAATAGACGAGCCCATGAATTATTAAAAATTGATACACTACACTAAACATACATATTATTATTACAGGTTACAAATGACAAATCTACTGAACATTTTTCAATTGGTAAAGATGGCGAGCCAAGTGTGACTCGAGTGTCTGACACAACAATTGGTCTTGGTAAAGATTTGCAAACAATTGTCTTTGATATTAGTAAGGAGGAGGCAGACTCCTATAAGGCTATAACATGGGACGAAACTCCTGCCAATTTGGGTAAGAAATGTCCTAGATACTTATATTGCTCTTAGCGGTAAGAAATGTTCTATATACTTATATAGGCCCTAGCGGTAAGAAATGTCCTGGATACTTATATTGGTCCTAGCGGTAAGAAATGTCCTAGATACTTTTATCAGTCCTAGCGGCAAGAAATGTCCTAGATACTTATATAGGCCCTAGCGGTAAGAAGTGTTCTGGATACTTATATAGGCCCTAGCGGTAAGAAATGTCCCAGATACTTATATAGGCCCTTGCGGTAAGAAATGTCCTGGATACTTATATTGGTCCTAGCGGTAAGAAATGTCCTAGATACTTATATAGGCCCTAGCGGTAAGAAATGTCCTGGATACTTATATTGGTAGTAGCGGTAAGAAATGTCCTAGATACTTATATAGACCCTAGCGGCAAGAAATGTCCTAGATACTTTTATCAGTCCTAGCGGCAAGAAATGTCCTAGATACTTTTATCAGTCCTAGCGGCAAGAAATGTCCTAGATACTTATATAGGCCCTAGCGGTAAGAAGTGTTCTGGATACTTATATTAGTCCTAGCGCTAAGAAATGTCCTAGATACCCATATTGGCCCTATACACGATTTCGACTAATATTCTGGAATAAACATTTCGGGACTGTGACCCTTTTTGGTCTCAGAACAGCCTGAATGTTGTGGAAAACGTTAATAATAACAAGATGCCGCTACTGAGAAAGGAAAATCAGTCATTAAAGTGGATTGTTTAATCTGTTTATAAATTTTATATTTTTGATGATTCATGTAGCCACTGAGGGGAGCAAACCAGATTCATTAGGTGACAGTCCTAAGCTCGTATAAATACAGAAGTTTTGGTGTTTGGAAGGGCATCCAGCCTTTAAAAAACTCTGCTCCAAACCAATGTTCAGAGATTATCAGCGAAAAACTTGTTTCTACGCAGTTTCAATTGATACTGTGAGAAGCAAGCTAGGGTTACCGTGCCAGGAAAAGGGTTTTTACAGCTACAAATAGTAGTCACTGAATGTTGTATTTTCAAATAATTTAATACATCCATATTATTGACTGGTTGTGGATTCAATTCCATATTGTTAAACTGAAGTCTTATGTATTTCAAGTTTTCGTTCTTATAAACTATTAGACTTAAAGTTCGAACCGACTGCGCCATTATTGTATTTTCGGTACCAGACAGATACTATTAATTTTGTTTTGGAGCAGGTTACAAACTTAAAATGTGGTTTAATATAATTTAAAAAGGCTCTTTTTAGGGGTGGGAGATTAATTAATTCACTTTAATTTTAATTTATTTTGAAAAAAACTTTTCTTCCGTATTTATTGAACTATTTGAATATATTGAACTGAAGCAGACATAGTAGTACCAACATGAAAAAAGTCCAGTGCAAGTTTGTTTATTTTATCAATATAAGCGTTAAGATGAACGTCCCCCCCACCAGAGAGGCTAGGAAACGTTTTGATCGGCCATGCCTCGATTAAACTTGTTCTTCTCATGAAGTCGCTCCCTAAAAACTCTTGTACCATTCGGAAAAAAACTAAAATAAATTAAATCGTAGTGATTTTTTTTTCATGTGACCTAATCTGTTAAATACAAAAAAAAACTGCATATTTTAAAAAAATCCGAAAAACATTTGATTTCTCCAAAGTTTCGTCAATTTTCAAGCAATAAAATTGTGAATTAAACATTTAAGAGTCAGTTTTCTCGTATTTCCCACCATTTAATCGTAAAAATTAACCTTCTACTTTCAATTAATCATATTTTAAGTTAGATTAGTTGCTCAGAAAAAAATTAATAGTATCTGTCTG
>CM022880.1:2750835-2762307 GCA_012654025.1 Pachypsylla venusta | reverse complement strand
TTTTATAAAAAAAAAAAAAAAAAAATTGCGAAAGCATTTTTCCACCGAAGAAAATATCTCCCCGATTGGTGATAAACTACGTGTCGCGTCTAGTTCAATACCTCAACTGATCATCATCCCATAGACCGATAGCGCGTTTTGAGGCTCTGTTTGATACCCTTTAAAACCATGATACCTACTAAGAATATAAGGTATAATCAGTAGCGGATTTACCATACAGACAACATGGACCATGGCTTAGGGCGACAAAATATGGAGCAACTTAAATATGGAAAAAAAAATATTTTTTTGAATTTAGCTGCAATGCATTTTTCTCACTTTTTACACGATTGAAAATTAGAAAGATACTGTAAAGTTTGCATTATACATAGGCATACGCGGATATAGGGTAGGGCCCCGGGACACGTGCCCCTTTTTTTAAGCGGGCGGTGTTTCTCAAATTTCATTATACCTAATAACGTAAAAAATTTTTTTAAAAAAAAATCAAATGAATGGTGGTCCGCTGTGTCTTTTATCCCATTGAGAGGGAGGGGCGGGGGGCACGGGCCCCTAAATAATTCCCAATCCTGAGACTAAATAGAAATATGTAAATGAAAAATCTTCAAAAATTTTGTCATCCGTCATGGCAATTTTTATCGTCATCACGCTTATAAAATCGCTTATCACCCTTGGTATTTGTGGTAAGCTGTACAGATTTTAACAAATTAGGTATCTTACCTCGATAAACATTGCATTAAAAAGTACTGCCCAGGATTCGAACCCCCCGGTCTCTAGGTTACGAGTCCCTCCTCTTCCAAATTTTCTATTAGGTATATTGTGCGATTGTGCCGCCCCCCACCCAACAAAAGGGTTATATCCGCGCAAACTCCAACTGCCGTAAAGTTTTCAAATATACGCGCGTGAACATCTTGATATTGTGCAGTATTTGAAGTGTGAAACGCGTGCGGAAGGACACGATTGCGCCTGGCAACAGAGCTATTACCATGTCGGCAATATAATCGACAAAATTACTGAGTAAGCACTAACGAATGAAATTATCAAAATTGCATTTCTTGTCAAAATAGAGGCGGCAAGTTCAAAATTTCTTAGAGGCGGCGAAAGTTTAAATCCGCCACTGCGTATAATAACGCAGATAAAATACTATTTCTTCAAGTGACTATAAAAATTGAAAGGATGTTAATTAGACATGATTAGTTTCATACTCTCCTGAGTAAATCATCAGAGTGACATCGAACAATAAAAGGTGTTCTTGTGCGGAAAATGCTGACGTTATAAAAAATATATAAAAGTGAGAAGATCATATGACGTCATACGCAGAATTGGACGAATTATGCTCATGCGCGGATATAGCCCTCTTGTTTTGGGGGGGCACAATCGCACAATATACCTAATAGAAAATTTGGAGGGGGGAGGGAGAGAGAACCTAGAGTCCTGGGCAGTACTTTTTAATGCAATGCTTATCGGGGTACGATACCTAATTTGTTAAAAGCTGTAGAGCTTACCACAAATACCTTTCATAAGGGTGATAAGCGATTTTATAAGATTTTATGATGACGAAAAAAAAGTACCATGACGGATGACAGAATTTTTGACAAATTTTTATTTACGTATTTCTATTTAGTCTCAGGATTGGGAATTATTTAGGGGCCCGTGCCCCCCCCTCAATAGGATAAAAGACACAGCGCATCACTAGGTATTCATTTGATTTTTTTTTTTTTTTTTTAATTTTTTACCGAAGGCGTAATTTCTTCCAATCCATATATGACTTGCTAACTTTCCATGAGGAAAAGTAAATCATACTTGAGATTGTAAGAAGTTACTTGAGGGTGACATCCTCACGGGCCGAGTCCAACTGAGCTGATGGTGTAAAATAACGCAGGAAGCAACTCTGTAATCTCATTATGTTTATAACTCTTATGTTACTGACGTAATTATATTGCATTGATTGTCATGGTTCTGGGGGCCCATGTCAATTATCAGCCTCCAAGAACGGATGTATGATGACAATTAAAAACATAAGCAGTATACTACAACTTATCTGGAGCTGCTGTCTCATACGTCTCTCCAACATCGAATACGATGATGCCACATTGAATTAATTAATTTTTTACGTGATTAGGTATAATGAAATTTGAGAAACACCGCCCACTTAAAAAAACTGTAGGGCACGTGCCCCCCGGGCCCTCCCCCTATATCCGCGCATTATTATGCTCTCATACAGATTGCGTATCATCATCGAGATTTAATATACAAATCTCTCTAGCCATTCAAAGAGGCGAAGAATCTTGAGCACGTTAACTTCTGACCAGGCTCTGGTAGAAGTATTTCATTTATAGTGCTAAATTCTATGTTACATTTTATCATTGTTAATTTCAGAGTATATTTTACATTTTGTTTTACTCATTTCTCTCCACTAGGAGGAAATGACTCTGACATCTCTCTTTTTTTAAAAAAAAAATTGGTTTAACGTCTCTGTAACATCTATTGGTCATTCAAGACAGGGGTTTTACCCTCCATTCGCTGAAAACTTGCAACCCAGCTACCCACATTGATTTCATCCAGCCTGAGTTGGGCCGAAAAAATAGCGAGCATCACGAGGGCGCGAACCCACGTGAACATTCACATGGTACAACCTCGCTGGACATTGCTTAACTTCAGTGATCTAACGGGAACTGATGTATTCAACGTGCCATAGACGCTGGCTCACAATAAGTCTAGTGAGCAAAGAATAAACAGTGAGTGAAAATATCAATAGTGTCATCATCGTTTCCGATGGTGGTTTTTAGGTTTTTATTGACATCATACAAACATAATCTTGTAGACGAATAATTTTCATGGGTCCTCAGCACCATGTCAATCACTGCAATATATGAAATTACGTCAGTGACATAATACTATTGCAGAGTTGCTTTCTGTAAAATGTTACACCAACAGCTCTGGTGTACTCGGCCCGAGAATGTCACCCTAAAGTAATCTCGGATGTGACCTATTTCCTCTGTCGTCTTCTAGATTTTTGAAGTTATACTTCTTTAGGCGCGTTATGAAAAAATGATGAGCTTTTTTTCATAACGCGATCGAACGGGCCACTGGTGTATTCAACGTAGCATAGACGCTGGCTTGTCTGACATGTCTGAAGCGTTATTTACATTAATACTCGAAGCCATGTGGGACAACATGAACTTTCTTTTTCAAGTAGGAACGGTTGCAGGGCCTTACCCAAGATTTTTTTCGGGGGGGGGGGAGCATTGACAGCCAAGCAAGGCCTATCACCTGAAAATGATGATCATGGAAGGTGATATTGTATTTGTTGTTGTTACTGTTGTTGATATTGATGATGTTTTTTTTTTTATATTGATTTGATGTTGTTGTTAATTTTGCTGATGTTGTTCTTGTTTTTATTGATGTTGTACAGCCTCAGTAGCTCAGTTGGTAAGAATGACGGATTCGTAACCAGGAGGCTGTTGGTTCGAATCCAAGCGATGCCAACAAATTTAGTAATAACATGGGGAAGTGCATTGTGACAAAGCAATAGCTTTAACACAAATAAATTCCTTATATCCTTATTGTTGCTGTTGTTTTTGTTGATGTTGGTGTTTTTTTTTTTAATATTATAGGTCATTTTTAATATTATACGTACAAAGTAGAGTATTTTCATAAGAAAAAACGATTGAAATTTCGGAGGATCTGGACCCCATGGACCCCCCCCCGCGGGTACGGCCTTGAACGGTTGTATCGTCCGTCACCTTTTTTTTGTTTTTATTTTAAAGGACAAAAAAACGTAACGCAACGATATCGCTCTCTGTTTGATAAGGCCTTGATTTTTTTTATAGCCAAAATAAAATAATAGAATCAGCCAATGTAGAGAATGCCAGTCAAATGAGTTAAACTATCTTTTATGTAATTTTTATTCGAAAAATACTTTTCTTTTCGCCCTTGTGTGATTTTAATTATTTTTTAACATGAAATTATTTTGGGTGACAGATTTTATATTGTACTGCAAACTGTATGTAGAAAGAATCAGTCAATCAAAAAATCAGAGTAAGTGATTTTTTTTTTTTTTTAATTGAGTTTTTTAAGTAGACAAATCAAATGATTCTGACCCCGTTGGATATTAAAGAAAATATAACTAATTTTGTAGGAAATTTCATTGTTGTTAAAAGTCCAATATTTTTTTTGATAAAATTAATTACTCTTGTAATTGCAAAACAAGAACATCTCCCAAAAAAAAAAAAAAAAAAAAAAAAAAAAAAAAAAAANAAAAAAAAAAAAAAAAAAAAAAAAAAAAAAAAAAAAAAAAAAAAAAAACGATAAAAATATTAAATCAAAGTGGAGAACGATAAAATTTAAAATAGCAGACATTTCCCCAATTTACCCACCTCGGAAGTTTTCATAATATTAATAAGAGAGCTATCTTAAAATTTCATCAAAAAATTTGTATTTACTTGTTCAAAAAAAATTGATAAATGATATACATTGACTTCATAATTTTTCTTTTCTTAAAATTCCTGGGCTAATTCGATTCTAGGTTCGGGAGATCCCCAGCTATTTTAGGTGGACATACGATTTGGTTCTTATTACGTTCGATTCTAGGTTCTGGAGATCCCCAGATATTTTAGATGGACATAGTATTTGGTTCTTATTACATTCGATTCTAGGTTTTGGCGTTCTGGAGATCCCTAGATATTTTAGGTGGAGATAGGATTTGGTTCTTATTACATTAGATCCTAGGTTCTGGAGATCCCCAGATATTTTAGGTGGACATAGGATTTGGTTCTTATTGCATAAGGTCCTAGGTTCTGGAGATCCCCAGATATTTTAGGTGGACGTGATTTGGTTCTTATTACATAAGATCCTAGGTTCTGGAGATCCCCAGATATTTTAGGTGGACATAGGAGTTGGTTCTTATTATATTAGATCCTAGGTTCTGGAGATTCCCAGATATTTTAGGTGCACATCGGTCATCGTTTTGCTTATTATTGTAATGATCTTGAGTGATGCTATAATTTTACAGAAAATGTTATTCGTCAACCAGATTGCATATCATTGAAGTTCGCCATTCTAGTAATTACGTTTGGTTTAATAGTGTGGATAGTTAGCGTTGTGCCCGGTGAACTTGGCCATAAGTTTAATTACAGTGCAATTAGCCGTGCTAAGCAATGTTCTCCAAATGAGAGAATGGATCATTACGGCACAGGGCGTCTCGCAAGTGGACCAGAACGATGCTCACCGAATGAGGTAATGAATCATTATAGTAAGAGAATGGATCATTACGGCACAGGGCGTCTCACAAGTGGACCAGAACGATGCTCACCGAATGAGGTAATGAATCATTATAGTAAGAGAATGGATCATTACGGCACAGGGCGTCTCACAAGTGGACCAGAACGATCCTCGCCGAATGAGGTAATGAATCATTATAGTAAGAGAATGGATCATTACGGTACAGGGCGTCTCACAAGTGGACCAGAACGATGCTCAGCGAATAAGTATACTATTTTTCTGGGACATACTGCATATACAGTATCACACTATACAGGGTGATTCAGGTTGTTTGTATCATGGGAATAGGTTTTGTAGAATATGAAAAAATAATCACTTTTTACAGGTGTGCCTTTTTTTGAGTCCTTAGTTTGGGTGTTATCGCTAAAAACTTGATTTTTTTGATAAGCTCATAAGTCCTTTAAAAATGATCCGATTTTCAATAATTAAAATGATCTAAAAAGATAATTTTAAGCTGCATTCCTTTAGTTCTACACAGCTCCGAATCAATGTAACAAAATGGCAGCCATTTAGAATTTTCAAATTTGATTTTCTCGAAAACCACTCCATGGAATTTTAATTTTTTCAATACAAACTTTACTTCGAACACTTTTCCGAAATATTAACCCTAATGCCTTTTTTATTGCCGAACGTCTGTTAACCAATGTAAAAAGCATTGAGACTTAATCACTGATGCTAACTTATTGGCCAGCAGTAAGTAAAATTTCTATTAAAAAACTTACCTTTTGCTATTCTAGACTCCCTCGAACTGTCGTCCATCATTCGGAAGATGGGTTGGGAGGGGTGGAATCAGGAGTTGCATAGCAAGATCCCCCGATTTAAATCCCCTGGACTACTATTTTTGGGCCACATGCAATCCTTAGTTTATCAAACCGCAGTTGCATCTGAAGAAGACTTAGTCGCTAGAGTTTTAGTAGCTGCCCAAGAAATAAGTGCCAGACCGGATGTATTACGAAAAACTGTGACGCATTGGTTCACAGACGTTCGGCAGTAATAAAGGCATAAGGGTTAATATTTCAGAAGAGTGTTCGAAGTAAAGTTTGTAGCGATTTTTATTTCTACAAAAATAAGATTAAAAAAATAAAATTCCATGGAGTGGTTTTCGAGAAAATCAAATTTGAAAATTCTAAATGGCCGCCATTTTGTTACATTGATTCGGAGCAAGTCAATATGTAGAACTAAATAAATGCAGCTTAAAATTAGCATTTCAGATCATTTTAATTATTGAAAATCGGACCATTTTTGAATGACTTATGAGCTTATCAAAATCCCGTTTTTAGCGATTACTCCCAAACTAAGGCCTAAACAAAAAAGTCACACCTGTAAAAAGTGATTCTTTTTTCATGTTCTACAACTCCTATTCCCATGATACAAACAACCTGAATCACCCTGTATATTCTTTTTTCATGTTCTACAACTCCTATTCCCATGATACAAACAACCTGAATCGCCCTGTATGTCATGATTCCAAAATTTTGGCACAATTAATTTTTGATGAATATTTGTTGAATGTATGTGTTTGTTATACAATTTGTGTCCCTATCATACTATTTGATGAGACTTTCAAATAGAAATATTTACATACAAATAAGATTTTATTTGTTGTGCATTATATCATAGCAACCAAATATTTATCAGATAGCAGAAAAATAACTTTATCATATTTTGAAACTAGCTGTTTCGCCCGTGCTTCGCTACGATTCTTATATTGCTTTGTTTTTCAAGGACAATAAAAAATGGGGGGAGGTATTGGTTTGTGTCCACCCTGTATATCGTAACCATTAAAAATCAAGATTTAAACGTTTCACCAGGCGCCTTAGAGGCACGGCCATTCTTACTTTTTAGTATTTTCTAAATTTTATTTTACCCGTTCCCGGTTTCGAACTCGTAACTGTGGAATGGCTGGCCAGACCTTTGCAGAAAATGTCCTAAAATAAGGACTACATGGCCACCTAAAACTTTCTCGCTTTGAGTTGATATGTTGTCGCGACAAAATTTAAGATATCGGACCGTCCGATTTTGGAGAATTAATTAGAATTTTGGCCATAACTCGAAAACGGCTTGACATATTTTAGTTCTGATAATTTTCCTGGAGCCGTAGACCATGATTTTGGGGGGTCAATTTTTTCCTGGAGCCGTAGACCATGATTTTGGGGGGTCAATTTTTTCGCTATCTGCTACCGTTTGGGCTGTGGTATTGTAACAGACAACCCCTCATACATAGGTACATACACACAAATTTCTGATTTATATATTAAGATTTGTGATTTTCCCAATAAAAGGTTTATATATTTATTTATAATAGACATGGTTTTGTGGGTCCATGCCACTTATTAGCCTCCATGACTGAATGTAGATGACAGTTAAAAAACTCTTGTGGCAAACAACTTTACTGATACATTCTCAAAAACATCTGGCAACCGAAAGGTAGCCAGATTAATGGCCCTTCTAAAAATGCATTCACACTTTTTTTTCCCCAGTTCTTTACGATTCATATGAAAAATCTGTCCAGGCCACGTGATCATTGCTCAAAAATTTTCGACCGTCAACAAATTAGACCTTTGAATTTCATGCAAGCGATAAGATACTATGCAACATTTTGTCCATGTGCCATTCACAAGCCATGGTGAAGTTGAGTTCAGCAAGATAATAACTTGAACGCAGATAGATTATCGCAAGAAATTTGTACCATAAAGAGTATTTTACTAGTGGATCAAAATGATCAGGTGTTCACGTTAGTGTTGTAGTCATTTATATAAAAAATCTGGTGTGAACATCACACGACTTTCCTTATCTATAAAAAGAAGAAGAAAGTATTGTAATTGGCTGAAATTTTCGATGTCGAGTTTTCAATGCCAAAACACGTTTTGAAGTCCCTAGAGCGGAAATACAATTATATATTGCACTTATTGATATATTCATCCTAAGTTGTATTTTTCAATTTCTTATATGAAATTGAAAGCTCTTTTCATTCTGGTTTTAGGCGGAACCGCCTAAAAGCGGCCTTCAACCTCTAATTAGTGGCCAACAATATATTACACTTCAACCTAAGTTGTATTCTTCAATTTCTTGTATGAAATTGATATGAATAGGTACCAAGTTTAAATTTCTAGCTACTACCGTTCTCATTTTAAGAAGGATATGCAAAAACCGCTAAAAAGCGGCATAAAACCGCCAACGATATAATGGATTTCCACCAAAAGCTTATTTTGCCCTTCATGGCATAAAACTGAAATTTCAAGTCTCTAGCACTGGCCGTTCTTGAGATATCTTGTTCACAGGCAGACAGACACACACACACACACACACACACACACGAACCAATGGCAGAAACTCGAGAATTGGGCTCTGGGGACCCCAAAACGTGTTTTGGCATTGAAAATTTCAGCCGTAATGGGCTTTTTATAGGATAAGAAACTAAAAAATAGCGTAATCAAATTTTAAAAAAAATATGGCAAAAGAAAACAAATAGGGTCATTACCTTTGGAACACACTGTACATACATTAAATCATAAATAGATATTAGATTACGTTTACCCTTGAACCCCTTGATGGGGTACATTTTGGTTTATGAGGTCATATGGCAAAAGAAAACAAATAGGGTCATTACCTTTGGAACACCCTGTACATACATTAAATCATAGATAGATATTAGATTACGTTTACCCTTGAACCCCTTGATGGGTACATTTTGGTTTATGCGATCATATGGCAAAAGAAAACAAATAGGGTCATTACTTTTGGAACACCCTGTACATACATTAAATCATAGATAGATATTAAATTACGTTTACCCTAGAACCCCTTGATGGGGCACATTTAGGTTTATGCGATCATATGGCAAAAGAAAACAAATAGGGTCATTACTTTTGGAACACCCTGTACATACATTAAATCATAGATAGATATTAGATTACGTTTACCCTTGAACCCCTTGATGGGGTACATTTTGGTTTATGCGATCATATGGCCGCAATGAGAGAAAACAGTAGGAATAAAAATAAAAATTATTTTATTTTTACAAACATAGTCAAATTATTTTATTTTTGCAAACATAAATTCAATTTTCTTTTGAATTTCAGTGTCCAATCATTAAGCGATCTTCCTGGATCCCTTTTATTTTTATTGAGGATTTTTAGGCTTTTGTCCGCCAATTACGCCAACTATTGCTCCTTTTGATCCTCTCCCTCCTCCTCCTCCTCCGCCTGGTCTAGCGTGCGCCATCTGTAATTAAAAGGTCAAAGAAATAATTAATACCTAACAAAATACAGGGTGTAACAAAAAATCTGATGTAAACATCACACGAATTTTCTGGTCTATAAACAGAACTAAATAAATGGTACGGAAAACCATACTGGACTTTCTCTTCCTTAATCATTCCATCAGACTACCATCGAATGTAGATGTTGCTCTTCTAAAGTGATATTATTATTGTATTTTTTTCTGCTGCCGTTAACCTTTATTTTAAAAAGAGTTTGCAGCCTTCGACTGTGGACTTTGCTCTTTAGTTATGGTATTATTTTAAACTAGCTGTTCTCCCGTGCTTCGCTACGGTTACAAAATTGAACAACAATTTCGAGATCACGAAATTAAATTTTAGATTTTTGGTGGAACCGACCCCCTAGAGTGAGCACCGCTCCTCATTAGAAAATTCAATATTTTATTCAAGGATATGACTTTTTGTACTTCGAAACACCTTTGTATCAAATTTCAGCTTTCTCGCTCATCCCGAAGTAGTACTTCTCAATTTCGATAAATTGGGGAGAAACCGAATATTTTCAAATTTTATATTTTTAGATTGAACATTCAATATCCATTTTAAGTGAGTGGGTTCTACAATTGACAAGACTACAGCTCAGTCAGTCAGTACGTAAGTCAGTACAACAACTGGACTTTTCGTTTTATAAGTATTTATAGATTGAACATTCAATATCCATTTTAAGTGAGTGGGTTCTACAATTGACAAGACTACAGCTCAGTCAGTCAGTACGTAAGTCAGTACAACAACTGGACTTTTCGTTTTATAAGTATCTATAGATTGAACATTCAATATCCATTTTAAGTGAGTGGGTTCTACAATTGACAAGACTACAGCTCAGTCAGTCAGTACGTAAGTCAGTACAACAACTGGACTTTTCGTTTTATAAGTATCTATAGATTGAACATTCAATATAACAGGTGCCGCTACCCCAAAATAAGCTAGTTACGTACTAGTATATGAAATAGAAATGTTATAAAAAATAAGGTTGTCAAAAAGCTGCTGAAAAATACCAACCTCAATTGCCATCAGAACAGCAATAACAATAGCCATGATTCTGAACTTCATGTCGACCACTTATTTGGAATGAGCGGACACTCAAACTCGACTTATTGAACCAAGTTGTTTGATGGATGAGATGAGAGCTGTATGTAGAACAGTTAGGTTATGAATAAAAAATGGTCCGAATCCCATTTAAATACCAATTTTTTAAAAAAATATAATGAGCGGAACCTGCTTTGACTGTTTACACAGTTGTACATAATGGATTATGTATCCGGTACTTATTCTTTCAAGTAATATTAAAGGTTATACGTAATACCTCTAAACAAGAGCCAATCAAGTAGATTCTGACATATAACCCCCCCCCCCCCCCCCCCNCCCCCCCCCCAATTGGTTGATAATTTTCTTTTTTCGTTGGCCGATTTTTATAAAAACTGGTATTTTCATTCAATAGTGGCATCATCGCATCCGATGGTAGCCAGATTTATGAGACAGCAGCTTTAGATAAGTTGTAGTATACTGCTTATGTTTTTAATTGTCATCATACATCCATTCATGGAGGCTGATAATTGACAAGTGCCCCCAGAACCATGACAATCACTGCAATATAATTACGTCAGTAATATAAGAGGTATAAACTTAATGATATTACAGAGTTGCTTTCTGCGTTATTTTACACCATCAGCTCAGGTGGAATCGGCCCGTCAGGATGTCACCCTCAAGTAACTTCTTACTATCTCAAGTATGATTTATTTTGCCTCATGGAAAGTTAACAAGTCATATATGGATTGGAAGAAATTACGCCTTCGGTAAAATTGATATGCAGATCCTATTTTGGAATTGGTGTCTAAAACCATGTACAGATTGGTTTAATATCTTCTTCTTGAAGTTCCTCTCCTATTGGAGGTTGGAAATCATCATAGCAACTTGAT
>CM022880.1:2709667-2721600 GCA_012654025.1 Pachypsylla venusta | reverse complement strand
TAAATGTTTTTGTTCAGTTGATAGTAAGGAGTCACTTCGTGTGGTCGATGTGTTAGATTAAATTTATTTTGTTTTCTTCTTCCTCTTGGCATTGTGCGTACATATATGTGATATGTGTCAGTAATTTTCATAATCTTCTAACAACGGGTAGCGTTTTTTTTTCGTAATTTCATCTGTTAAAAAAATCCTATCATAAGGTTGGAAAACAAATACAGGACCACAATGTCGAACTGTCGAGAAGGGGCGATCGCTCCCCCCAGAGGCCAGGTTTTTTTTTCATTGAAACAAAAAAAAAGCACATTCTGGTATTATTTTCCTAATAATTTGTGTATAAAATTGTACGAAAATGCATAAATATCGTCTACGCCACATAAAAATTATCAGCTGAATCGTGGCTGACTTTAATCTTCTCCCCTCTAACAGCCAGTTTGGCTGTTACACAGGGGCGTCCGAAAAGTACAGGGTGCGGCAATTAGTATTTCCACATTTGAAAGAGCTGGCAAATAAAAACTACATGAGATATTTGAAAAATTATTTTGTATTCTGTAAGCTTGGGTATTCTAGTTTTTTTTCATCTATGTTTTGTAAATAATGTCGTCCAAATGATGGCCTTGGCAAGAAATACACTTTAGGAGTCTTTCACGGAAGTTTTCCATGACTCTCATCAGCATATCCACATCAATTTGGATGATTTCTTACAAAATTGCCTCCTTTAACTCTTCAAGGGTCCAAGGCCGAAGTTTGAAGACCTCAGCCTTCATGTAACCCCACAGGAAGAAGTCACAGGGACTCAAATCCGGCGACCGGGTAACATGTCCTGCGGAATCTCACAAGAACGATTGGCTGCATGGGTAGCCCCATACAGCCTAAAGCTGATGATGTGGTCCTAAAGTGAACTCAAAATTGTTTTTCTGGATCAGAAACTGGATCCGTGGAGTGCAAACCATACCTTGTGCAGAACGCCCTCTGAGTGGCTATAATGGTTCACTTTTTTAAAAAAACAACTTGACAACGAACGCACGATGCACGCTCGACCAAACCATTGCGACACCTAAAAACAAGATGTCATATCGTGTTGAATATCACAAACCCCTCGCTTCTCCCGCTCCCCCTCCCACGATTTTTTGAAAAGTGGAAATACTAATTGCCGCACCTAAATTTGAAGTTTAAATAATAATTATGTCTTTTTGTAATCATGAAAATGTCTGCAATGTTGTTCTGATCTGGCCAAACTTGGTATTGATAGAAAAACTATGGGCCAACGACTATGCGTGCTCGTTGAATACACCAGTTCTCGTTAGATCACTGAAGTTGAGCAACGTTCAGCGGGGTTGTGCCTTGTGGGTGTCCCCTATTTAGATTTTCAAACCAGACAGGGTGAGGTCAATGTGGGCAGCTGTTTTGCAAGTTTCCAGTGAATGGAGGGTAAATCCCCCGTCTCGAATGAATAATACATGTTAAAGAGACGTTAAGCCAAAAAAAAAAAATTGACCTACTTAATTGTCGTGTAAGGTGTAAAAACATTACGGGTGTAAGGTGTAACCTAAATAATTATGGCCTTGCAAAAAATCCTAGATTTACGAAATGGGACTTCCGAGGTTTTTGTTCATTAGACCGCCGTATTTCAGCGTGAACACCTTAATCGAATACGGTAAATTCGTAATCGAATACGGTATATTCAGCGTGAACACCGTAATCGAATACGGTAAATTCGTAATCGAATACGGTAAATTCGTAATCAAATACGGTAAATTCGTAATCAAATACGGTAAATTCAGCGTGAACACCGTAATCGAATACGGTAAATTCGTAATCAAATACGGTAAATTCAGCGTGAACACCGTAATCGAATACGGTAAATTCGTAATCGAATACGGTAAATTCGTAATCAAATACGGTAAATTCGGAATCGAATACGGTAAATTCAGCGTGAACACCGTAATCGAATACGGTATAATCCCCGTGAGTATACTCACCTTGTGTTTGATATGATTTCCAGAAATGCTTATCAGTTCTCAATAATTATTTTATCGAAAAAAAACAAAAAAAAACAAACAAACAGGACTAACAGGAGCGATAAAATTTTAATGAATCAATAGTTAGGTGATTTTAAATTTTAAGGAATCACTAGTTAGTTAACTGTAAATTTGAATGAATCAATAGTTAGGTGACTGTAAATTTTAAGGAATCAATAGTTAGATGACTGTAAATTTTCTATTAAAAGTTCAGACAGGGCTGAACCTACCCCCAAGTTTTGAGTCAAATCAGATCAAGATGTAAGTTGTTGGTACATATGTCCAAATAGATATTCGATGGTCTGCATATGACTTATAAGACCTACACTTATAATCGACAATCCAGGTGCGGTAAAGGGGGGGGGGCGATCGTCCCCCCCTCCTTCCAGACCGGAAGAAATTGAACGTCGAAACACTTTTCCCAAATTAGGTGTTTATAAAATAGCCGATCTCCGTGGCCGAGTTGTTAAGAGCATTGACTCTTGGTCCAAAGGTTGTGGGTTCGAATCTCACCCGGAGTGAAGATTTTCTGATCGAATTTTCTCGTTTCCGGAATGGCATGGCTGTAAAAAGGAGTGCCCTGAAGTAATGTGAAAGCGGTTCCAGGGCATATTTAAAACTAAGTACTTTAATGTCGATTATAATTTAAAGCATCGATCGCCCGCCCCCGCCCCCTCAACTGGAGACCTGTATCCGCCCCTCTCTTGGAAACCACTAGAAAGTGACCACAGACCGACGTGGAACCATATTTGTTCCTTCATATCTGGAACGCTTTTTTCGAGCAAACGTTTCGAGTTGTTGAATATAAAACTTGGGGAAAATGTTTGGGAAATTCAATTAACTCTTTAACTGTAGATTCTGAGGTTTACTGGGCAAATGGAGCTATCGGAATTATTGCTTATAAAATAACTAGCTGTTTCGCTCGTGCTTCGCTATAGCTTGGCGCTTAGAGGCATGGCCGTTCCCATGCTAATATAGTATTTTTTCTCTTTTTTTAAAAATTGTGAAAGTAAGCGTGTACGCTGTTGTATGTATGTATCTACATGTATCATGCTATCTCTCTCGCTCCAATGTATATCTTATGGGGATTGTTTACTTTTCGCAATTTCTAACCTCTAAAAATAAAATTTTGCAAAATCCTTTCTTAGAGCACACTTACATGGTGCAACGAAGGTCCCTGCCAAATTTCAAGTCTGTAGCATTAATAGTTTCGGCTCTACGTTGATCAGTCACTCAGGACATTGCTTTTTATATATAAAGATTCGAAAATATTATTAATTTTTTTCTCTTTATAATTTGAGCCAGCGTCTATGGTACGCTGATCACACCAGTTTTCAATATGGCCGCAATTTCGACCTTACCGTGGGAATCCCTATACAGTCGAATAACATGACTATTATTTCTAGAAAAAGTATCAAACTTGAATATGGTGAATAGCATTGAGTTGAATGCAACTTATCAACGTTGATATCTGTGTCTGTTTAAAGTCTATAATATACAGGGAGGAGACGAAATTATGCTCTCACCCCGTAAAAATAAGAAATTCAAATGTTTTTCTCCCCGATTTATCACCACCAAAAAATCGGAATTGAGAAGTACCACTTCGGGATGAGCGAAAATGCTGAAATTCGATACAAAGGTGTTCCGCTGTTCCAAAAGTCATATCCTTGAATAAAATATTAAATTTTCTAAATAGGAGCCATGCTTTTCCTGGGGTCTGTACCACCAAAAATCCAAACTTGAGAAGATTTTATGCCACAATCTCCAAATTGTTGTCGAATTTCACAACTATTTTCATAGCCAACGATCATACCACGTTGAATACACCAGTTCCCTTCAGATCACTGAAGTTAAGCAACGTCCGGGCGTGGTCAGTACTTGGATGGGTGACCGCTTGGGAACACCACGTATCGGTGGTTTTTTCCGGCCCAACCCAGGCTGGGTGAGGTCAATGTGGGTAGCTGGTTTGCAAGTTACCAGCGAATGTAGGGTAAAACCCCCGTCTTGAATGACCAATAGATGTTAAAGAGACGTTAAGCCAAATTAAAAAAAAAATCTTGTGTCGAAGAGGGAAATGGAGTTGGATTCGAACCAACTGCCTCCTGATTACCAATCCACCGCCTCAACCAACTGAGCTACTGTAGATTCTCCGATACGCGTCAGCTATTCGGTGATATTTTTACTGACCGAATCATTATTATCCTCTTTTACTTTATTGCCTCGTAATAATTGACCTTGCAATTTAATTCCCATTAATTAAATTCAAATATTGATGGCCAATACTTTATTAATCTCAAAGAGAAGGTACATACCAAAAAGAATTCAACCGTTAATGCTTAGTTACACTGGTGAACATAAAATTTGACTCAACTCTATCTAGCATTAAACAATATTTTAGAGCTCCGAAATACTTGCGCCTAAAAGCCTTAAGCTACCCATATATTAGGCGACGTGGTCGCTCATAGACCAGCAATCTGATTGCCGGCAATCACATCGACAATCGAAAGGTGTCTTTTTGTCATAGCAATCAAGCAAGCAATCTCGTTTGCCAATCTTCTGCTTAGAATATTTTTGGATCTGCCTGACAACATCAACTAGGGGATGACAGGAAGAACCGTGGACTGAGATCGTAGTGTGCATGCGCGGACCTCGGATATCGCCCATGACGGTCGCTTGACGCCACACTTGGCAATCTGGTCGTCAAGCGATGTCCACATTGCCATCAATGTGGTGGATCGCCTGAAATTTTCGAGTGATTTTGGGATCGCTGGGCGTCCTCGAGATTGCTGGCAATCTGATTGAAACGGCCCCATACATTCTGCGATATTCGAGCAATTTGGTCGCCGGCAATTAGATTGCCGGTCGACGAGCGACCGCGTCGCCAAATGTATGGGTAGCTTTAGTTTGCTATTGTGTTAAGAGATTGCTTCTAGTGGCAATAGATTGTTTGTACACTTGAGGTTTGGGCATTGTAGATTCGAGATAGTTTTGATAATACTTAGATGAATTAGTAGATACACTAGACACATTATAAGTTCATTGAATGATAAATTATTTTCTGCCTGGTTGTGACAAACTGAGAGGCTCCAAAGTCTCCATCCACCAGCGTTCTCTAATCTTCTCTCTTTCTGGCGTAAGCTTCTCACAGTTTGTTTTTACGTGACTTGATATATACACAATTGGCCGCAAGTTTCATTAATGTTAATGACCCGAGCCGTCTTTGGATGTAAAATAGACTTTACTTCCAGCGCTTATAAAGCTTTGCAAAGTCCCCTTTAATATGCAAACAATAAAGTCTATTCAGGAAATGAATACAAAGGAAAGATACTTAAAGTTAACGAATGCCGTTCTGCAATGCAGCAAATTCAAAGGACGGGCTTAGTATGGTGCATTTTTCTTATTGTACTCTTTTTTAAAAAATGAGAGGGATAACCTCTCATTTTTTTTTCTGTAGTACAACCTGAGAACTATTCAAAGATCGCCGAACCTACATGGGCGGATATAGCCCTCTTGTTTTGAGGGGACACAATCGCACAATATACCCAATAGAAAATTTGGAGGGGGAGAGGGAGGGATTCGTAACCTAGAGACCGGAGGGGTTCGAGTCCTGGTTTTAATGCAATGTTTATCGAGGTACGATACCTAATTTGTTAAAAGCTGTAGAGCTTACCACAAATACCTTTCATAAGGGTGATAAACGATTTTATAAGCGTGATGACAAAAAAAAAAGTGCCATTATGGATGACAGAATTTTTGGCGATTTTTTAAATACGTATTTCTATTTAGTCTCAGGATTGAGAATTATTTCGGGGCTCGTATCTGACTGTATAAAAAACCTGGCGAATTGTTTCGTGTAAAGATACACTGGTGCTTTCTGGAACTTGGCCTGGCGCACTGCCGTGCGCTCAGATTTTGTTAAATTATAATAACAATCCATGTAGATTTCAGAACAATAAACCCATACAGTGACGTAACAAGACTAGTCAGCACCCTCTGAAAACGAACTACGCCCGTTTTGACGCCCTAGTAACATCCCTGACCCATAATCCATAATATTAGATATTTTAATTTCTTTTTCACCGATTTTTTCCAGTGTAAACAAAGTTCAATTAAATTCATAAATAAACATAAAACATTTAAATAAATATGCCTTCTGTGATATCAAAATGTGTGGAAAATCTTTCACCATTTCAAAAACAAATTCTAAGTAAAGCTATTTTAGCAAGTGCTTTAACATATTGGGGATATAAATTATCATCACAAAGTTCAAAGACAAACTATAAGCAAAATAAAAAAACCTCTTGCAATGGTAATATTAACAATAACAACAATAAGAATGTCGATTTCGACGAGAATTGTGTCGATAATTTGAACAACAATATCGTTCCTGTGAACAAAGTTCGATTGAAAAATACGTCGAAGAAAGTGAATGCACGAAAAACACCTGAATTTAATAAAAGATTTATACTTCAATTAATGAATTTAGTTCAGCTCATGATACCGTCTGCGTATAGTTTTGAAGTTGGATTATTGATTTGTCATACGGTTGCATTGATAACGAGAACATTTATGAGTATTTATGTTGCTTCAATGGAAGGACGGATGGTACGCTTTATTGTACAAAAAGATATTAAAAATTTTGCTTTCATGTTAATTAAATGGTTAGGAATTGCAATACCTGCAACGTTTTTAAATTCAACAATCAGATATTTGGAATGTAAACTTGCTCTTTCTTTTAGGTAAGTTCTCGTCTTTTCTATTGTAATTGTCTTTTCTATTTTTTTGTCCTCTTCTCTTGGAAATTGCTCCCTATAGCCTACAGGAGTTCAACAACTAACTTTTTTTTTCTTTTTTAGGTACCTACTAATAACAATTTCAGTTTTCTTTACAGGTCCTTTTAATTTTGCAGTTTCATAAATTTTGTTAATCTATGTTTCTGTTTTGATTAACTTTTTTTTAATATGTATATTGTTGTAGACTTAGGGCCCGAGGATTAAGTTGTCGTGAATTTAAAACGCGTTGACTAACTTTAAAAAAAAAAAAAAAAAAAAAAAAACTAAAAANAAAAAAAATAATTTATTAAAAAAAAGAAATTACAATAAAATAATAAGAAAATGTAACACAAAAATTCGAATACTGTTCGCAAACACCGTATTTAAACGCTCGTAAATACACACGAATTAATCACTCACTGAACGAAATTATCACGTAGAAAACTCAACGATCTCGCATCCAAAATTATACTAATTTCGTTTATCACTCAATTAGTACTGACTGTGTTTCTACGCGTGCCCTTCTATTTATACCTACATTCAAAACGTTCTAGAAGGATCTGGAAAAGGATTTTTCTAGTACGCAAACAAACTACGCGTTCTATAAGTAATAATTAAAACGTGAAACATCCATCCTAAAATGTAAACAAAACAATGCTCCTCTGTAATGGGAGAGCAATAAAATATGTCATTCATATTTTCCCCCTTCACCCCGACTACCCTCCTAAACAACCTGAATGGTATAGTAAATGTACTCATTCATTCCCCTCTTTATCTAGACCTCTCTCCCACAAGTCTCGATTCATTGTAAAGAGAAGGAGAAATCAAAAATAGAAAGGAGAGTATATAGGACGTTTACACAACATTCCATATACAGGTTGATCACTTCAATATATTTATATTTTTGTTTGAATGTTAGTGGTGGGGGGGTATTTTGGTTACGAAGGGTATCCTTCCGTGATAACCTTCGTAACCAAAATAATGATTTTTCTTTAAATAAAACCTCACATGATTGTAACAAGCTTCAAGAAAACCAAATTCCTTTTTATTGAAGATGTGAACGCTTCTTTGTGCAAATCCAGTTTGATGATCACTCGACTACGAAGGTTATCCTTCCATGATTGTAACAAGCTTCAAGAAAACCAAATTCCTTTTAATTGAATCTGTGAACGCTTCTTTGTGCAAATCCAGTTTGATGATCACTCGACTACGAAGGTTATCCTTCCATGATTGTAACAAGCTTCAAGAAAACCAAATTCCTTTTAATTGAATCTGTGAACGCTTCTTTGTGCAAATCCAGTTTGATGATCACTCGACTACGAAGGTTATCCTTCCATGATTGTAACAAGCTTCAAGAAAACCAAATTCCTTTTAATTGAATCTGTGAACGCTTCTTTGTGCAAATCCAGTTTGATGATCACTCGACTACGAAGGTTATCCTTCCATGATTGTAACAAGCTTCAAGAAAACCAAATTCCTTTTAATTGAATCTGTGAACGCTTCTTTGTGCAAATCCAGTTTGATGATCACTCGACTACGAAGGTTATCCTTCCATGATTGTAACAAGCTTCAAGAAAACCAAATTCCTTTTAATTGAATCTGTGAACGCTTCTTTGTGCAAATCCAGTTTGATGATCACTCGACTACGAAGGTTATCCTTCCATGATTGTAACAAGCTTCAAGAAAACCAAATTCCTTTTAATTGAATCTGTGAACGCTTCTTTGTGCAAATCCAGTTTGATGATCACTCGACTACGAAGGTTATCCTTCCATGATTGTAACAAGCTTCAAGAAAACCAAATTCCTTTTAATTGAATCTGTGAACGCTTCTTTGTGCAAATCCAGTTTGATGATCACTCGACTACGAAGGTTATCCTTCCATGATTGTAACAAGCTTCAAGAAAACCAAATTCCTTTTAATTGAATCTGTGAACGCTTCTTTGTGCAAATCCAGTTTGATGATCACTCGACTACGAAGGTTATCCTTCCATGATTGTAACAAGCTTCAAGAAAACCAAATTCCTTTTAATTGAATCTGTGAACGCTTCTTTGTGCAAATCCAGTTTGATGATCACTCGACTACGAAGGTTATCCTTCCATGATTGTAACAAGCTTCAAGAAAACCAAATTCCTTTTAATTGAATCTGTGAACGCTTCTTTGTGCAAATCCAGTTTGATGATCACNCCGTTTTGGAGCACTTACAGTTAAAAAGTTCAATTTTTCGGATTTTTCCCTTTACGTGGATGTCAATTGCTAACTTCATGCAAAATTTCAGCGCTCTAGGTATACGGGAAGTGCCTGAAACTTTTGATGATGAGTGAATCAGTCAATATGTCAGTCAGTCAGTGAGTATCCAAAAGTGCAAACTTTGAAATTACCCATCTCCTACCCGGGTTAACATTAACTTTTGAAGTTTATCCTGTAGTGTTGTACTACACTACAGAATGTATGTTCAAAATTTCAATGACCTATCCCCTGTAGAACCGGATATCTGACGGTGTGAAAAACCTGGTGAATTGCTTCGTGTAAAGATACACTATTCCTTTCCTTGGCCTGGCGCACTGCCGTGCGCTCAGATTCCTTTTAATTGAAGCTGTGAACGCTTCTTTGTGTAAATCCAGCTTGATGACCATTCGACTACGAAGGTTATTCTTCCATTCTTCAGGATTGCGATGATAGTTACGTACAAAGTGACCATATAATACGTATCTACGTAACTTTATCAAAGAAATGCGAAATAACGTTACGTAAATATGTACATTTGTTGCTATTCTAGCAACACTTATACAGATATATCTCATAACATCATATGGTTACTTAAATCTTTTAATGATAAATCTGAACAAATTCTAGAAAATCTTCCGGTAACTTAAGATACCTAGTCTATCTATTTCTGTGAGCAATGGCAGTGTCGCATAAGACTATGCAGAAACCAGTTACAAAATGGTCTGGCTCGATCTTTATATAATGTCAAGGAAAAAGTACAATATGGTATGTTATGCTTCTTGAGAGTCTAACCTAATAAATAATTTAAAGCAGATCAACTTTCTAACAATTTGGAGATCTTAACCGGGGTTCCCACTGATCGCCCCAGAATGGGAAGATTTTTTTTATACTTTCAGAGCAACAAGCTCGGTTTAAGGTGACAAGTGAGTCATTATATACAATTTATAAAGTACTAGCTGTTTCGCCCGTGCTTCGCTACGATTCTTATATTGCAGATATTGTTTTTCAAGGAAAATTGGGGGGGGGGCCGTATAGGTTTGTGCCCAGCCTGTATATTGCAACTTCTAAAACCCAACATTTAAACATTTTGCCAGGCGCCTTAGAGGCACGGCCACTCTGACTATTAGTATTTTCTAAATTTTATTTTACCCGTTCCCGGTTTCGAACCTGTAACTCTGGAATGACTGGCCATAGCTTTGCAGAAAATGTCCTAAAATAAGGACTAAATGATCACCTAAAACTTTCTCGCATTGAGCTGATGTGTTGTCGCGACAAAATTTAAGATATCGGACCGTGACTGTCCGATTTTGATGAATAAATTATAACTTTGGCCGTAACTCGAAAACGGCTTGACATATTTTAGTTCTGATAATTTTCCTGGGGTCGTAGATCATGATTTTTGGGGGGGGGTCCATTCCCATCCATTTTTCGCTATCTGCTACCGTTTGGGCTGTGGTATTGTAACAGACAACCCCTCATACATAGGTACATACACACAAATTTCTGATTTATATATTAAGATTTAGAACTAATAAATAATTTAAAGCAGATGAACTTTCTAACAATTTGGAGATCTTAACGGGGGTTCCTCCTGATCACCTGAGAATGGGAAGATTTTTTTTTATACTTTCAGAGCATCAAGCTCGGTTTAAGGTGACTAGTGAGACATTATATACAATTTATAAAGTATTTAGAACTGTATCATGAGTGTAGTCATGGTCACTAAACAAACTTCAGGTCTTCTCGGCACGTAGACCCAACCATCGACATCATTAGCCTAGTCCACACTGCTGGTCTCTGAACTCCTTCTCTTAGTCTCTGAACGGATATGGTAAACTCCAAGTTGTTTTAGCACGTAGACCCAACCATCGACATCGTCAGCCTCGTCCACACTGATGGCTTCTTCCTTCTTCTCTTAGTCTCTGAACGGATATGGTAAACTCCAAGTTGTTCTGGCACGTAGACCCAACCATCGACATCGTCAGCCTTGTCCACACTGATGGCTTCTTCCTTCTTCTCTTAGTCTCTGAACGGATATGGTAAACTTCAAGTTGTTCTGGCATGTAGACCCAACCATCGACATCGTCAGCCTCGTCCACACTGATGGCTTCTTCCTTCTTCTCTTAGTCTCTGAACGGATATGGTAAACTCCAAGTTATTCTGGCAGGTAGATCCAACCATCTACATCGTCAGCCTCGTCCACACTGATTGCTTCTTCCCTTAGTCTCTGAACGGATATGATAAACTCCAAGTTGTTCTGGCACGTAGACCCAACCATCGACATCGTCAGCCTCGTCCACACTGATGGCTTCTTCCTTCTTCTCTTAGTCTCTGAACGGATATGGTAGACTCCAAGTTGTTCTGGCACGTATACCCAACCATCTACATCGTCAGCCTCGTCCACACTGATGGCTTCTTACATAATAAGAGCACTCGTGTATTATAGTCTGATATACTGGCCATCATTATATCTCATTGTTGTTCACTCGAGCTGACGCTCCAATTTACTTCGCATGAGAGAATGTTCGGCGATCCATAAAAATGGACGAGTGTGTTCGAACTAGATTAAATATATGTTCGTGTGCTACAAATTGATTGTTAGTAATGTAGCACTCTATAGCAACGGTTTCAGTTCAATACGCCAACTGATCATACTAGCTGACAGTACTTGTGTTGCTTAACCCTAGTATTGCCAAGCTCTATTCAATTACGTGCATTGCCAAGGGGGGGGGGGGGGGGGACAAAGTACCCGCAAACAAAATAAAGGATAAAATGATTTTTTTTATTACAATAAGTCGCTATTACTTTATTATAAACTAAAAAAATATAAACTAAATCAATTATTATCTTACATAAAAATAAAATTAAATCCCAGGAATAAAATAATGTAAATGAAAATAAAAAAAAAATCGCTAGACC
>CM022880.1:2681439-2708388 GCA_012654025.1 Pachypsylla venusta | reverse complement strand
AAATCTTTTTAAAAGAATGGTCAACATCAACAGAAAATAGAAATATAACAATAACTAAAATATATAACTAAAAACCTTAAAACTTTAGAAGAACAAAATCTGCATTCGGTGGTAGTCTGATGGAATGATTAAGGAAGAGAAAGTCTAGTACGGTTTTCCGTACCATTTATTATATTAGAGTTTTACGGCTCAAATAATATTTGATCTACCATCAGCAAACAATATTTATAATATGGCACTGTGATAACAAATCAGCAAAATTCAAAAATATAAACAAAGTTAACGTTTGCTTGATTTTGTTAATTCTTATCAAAATTGTTTTTTATTTTATAGAAAATCTATTTTTTGCAACCAATTTCGACTTTTTTCCTATTTGGAAATAACCCTAATTAAATAAAAAGTGTTTATTCATTTAAATTCTGTTGGAAAATAATGGCATTCATTTAATTTAGCAATATTTCCTTGACAAATTATATAGGTAATTATTTAGATTGTGCCTCAATAAATACCTAACCTTTTACCATGCAAATTCCAAAGCCTATCATTGGAAGAGGAATTAAATGGAAACCAAATCTAAATAAAACTCAAATTTCGATATATTAGTCAGGTAAGCCACAAAATCGAC
This sequence comes from Pachypsylla venusta, assembly GCA_012654025.1. Classification (NCBI taxonomy): domain Eukaryota; kingdom Metazoa; phylum Arthropoda; class Insecta; order Hemiptera; family Aphalaridae; genus Pachypsylla; species Pachypsylla venusta. The sequence goes on along the minus strand of CM022880.1, from coordinate 2,707,763 downwards.
TTCTATTGCATTTTTAGCAATGCCTGGGGGGCATGTAGCCCCCCAGGCTAAATATTAACGGGCCGCCACTGCTTTTTCCATCAACTAAGTGAATTACCTACTTTTACTTTCATTACTGCCCATACGGTGATTTTAGATGAAAGAATATTAGTGGAACCCGTAAATTTTTCCTCGCGGCCCGAATTTTCTGTCTACGGCCCTACATATCAGGCTACGATTTTGATCTCATCTTTAACATCTGTTGTTCATTCGAGACGAGGGTTAACCCACATTGAGTTCACCCTAGTATGGGTGGTGCCAAGAATATCTAGCATATAACCTACGTAGACACCCTCTTTGTAAACCCTCACTGGACGTTGCTGAACTTCAGTGATCTAACGGGGACTGGTGTATTCAACATGTCTTATTTTATTTTATATTATCATAATAACTCGCGTGATAAAAAATAGATTAATTTATGGATAGGGGGGCTTAAAAAGAATACTTCAAGGCACCCAAGTCAATGCCAGTTGTGGGAGGCGACTAAGGGAAGGGTCGGAAAAGACACCCTTTCCATTACCCATGCAGAAAGCAAGGAAAAGCTACTGCATTATATCCTTCCTATGTCCCCTGTGGATAGGGGGACATAAAAAGAATACTTCCAAGGCACTCAAGTCCATGCCAGTCGTGGGAGGCGACTAAGGGAAGGGTCGGAAAAGATACCCTTTCCATTACCCATGCAGAAAGCAAGGAAAAGCTACTGCATTATATCCTTCCTATGTCCCCTGTGGATAGGGGGACATAAAAAGAATATTTCCAAGGCACAGCAGTCCATGCCAGTTGTGGGAGGCGACTAAGGGAAGGCTCGGAAACGATACCCTTTCCATTACCCATGCAGAAACCAAGGAAAGAGAAGCCACTGCATTATCCTTAAGGATTCTCTAGTATAAACAATTCTTGGCGACTTGTTGCAAACCAGTCACTCAAGACACCATCCTCCGAAAAGGACGAATTTTGAAAGGCGGAAGATGATAGCCAAGTAGCATGCATGCACTACAAAATGTAATATTGGTACAAAAAAAATGAAAGTATGGAATTACAAATTTTGGACCCCGAAGCAAAGGGGATTTAAAGAACCTTTAAATCATAACGCTCTCCCCGGAATACGCTAACAAAATAAACGACTTGACTAACCAAAAACATTAAAACATTATTTTGTAGATCAAGGCAATCCACCTTACCTGTCAGAGATTCCTAATTACTTGTTTTTTATGAAAACCTCTGGCAATCTGTCAAATAATATAACTAGGGGTCATATTATAAAACTCCACTTGAGTGTCTAATTTGTATTTTAAAAAATGTTCTGACCAAAAAAATTACATGTAATTTTATTATAATATTATTTATTTATTTATATTTTTTTTAATTTGGCTTAACGTCTCTTTAACATCTATTGGTCATTCAAAACGGATTATTATAATATAAAAACAGAAATTTAGCCAGAGTCTATGGCACGTTAAATACACCAGTTTCCGTTCGATTGCTGAAGTTCAGCAACGTTTAGCTAGGTTGTACCATGTGGGTGTTCAGGTGGGTTTTGCGGCCCCGTGATGCTGGCTATTTTTCCGGCCCAACCCAGGCTGCGTGAGGTCAATGTGGATAGCTGGTTTGCAAGTTTCCAGCGAATGGAGAGTAAAAACTCCGTCTCGAATGACCAATAGATGTTAAAGAGACGCTAAGCCAAATTAAAAAAAACAGAAATTTTACAACTGCGAGTGGCCACTTTGCAAATTTGTAGTCGGAGTGACAACTCAGACTTAAGTGGAGTTTTATAATATGGCCCTAAATTTAGTTAAGGGAGATCTATTGCAATAAATATATTCAATTTAGAGAATTGAATATATTTATTGCAAATAATAAACCCATGTGTCACATTGGCAGAGTTTTTTACTAACCTAAGTAAAAAAAAGTCAATATTTTCTGCACGAATACAATACTTTATCTTCTAGGAAGAGAAAGTAAAAACAGGCCCCTTGACTGTTATAGAATATGTATTTAGCGTTCTTTACAGAACGTTGTTATCCTACGTAAGATTGATGAACCATACACTTGTAACAAATCGTCTGAATGTCTTGACTTGTATTTTTGGTTCCTAGTCTCATATTATCATCAGGGAGCCATCAATATCAACACACCCTTCTAATCTCTCCATTGTTCAGTCTATACAAAGCAATGCATGTGGTTTAGAAGTACGGTCAAATGGGGTGAATAGAATCAGATGTTGAGTCTAAACAAAGCAATGCATGTGGTTTAGAAGTACGGTAAAATGGGGTGAATAGAATCAGATGTTGAGTCAAAACAAAGCAGTGCATGTGGTTTAGAAGTACGGTAAAATGGGGTGAATAGAATCAGATGTTGAGTCAAAACAAAGCAATGCATGTGGTTGAGAAGTACGGTCAAATGGGGTGAATAGAATCAGAGATGTTAATACTAGTGTATCAAGATGAAAATGTGTTTAATATCAACACACCCTTCTAATCTCTCCATTGTTGAGTCTAAACAAAGCAATGCATGTGGTTTAGAAGTACGGTAAAATGGGGGTGAATAGAATCAGAGATGTTAATACCAGTGTATCAAGATGAAAAGGTGTTTAATATCAACACACCCTTCTAATCTCTCCATTGTTGAGTCTAAACAAAGCAATGCATGTGGTTTAGAAGTACGGTAAAATGGGGGTGAATAGAATCAGAGATGTTAATACTAGTGTATCAAGATGAAAAGGTGTTTAATATCAACACACCCTTCTAATCTCTCCATTGTTGTGCCTAAAACAAAGCAATGCATGTGGTTTAGAAGTACGGTAAATTGGGGTGAATAGAATCAGAGATGTTAATACTAGTGGATCAAGATGAAAAGAAAAAAATATCTTAATCAAATTTTAAAAAATCATTTTCAAAAAACAAAATATTGGGCCACCCGGGCCCCTGGGGGGGGGGAGGCAGGGCCACCAAGAACTAAGGGTGAATAAAATCAGATGTTGAGTCTAAACAAAGCAATGCATGTGTTTTAGTAGTACGGTAAAATGGGGTGAATAGAATCAGAGATGTTAATACTAGTGTATCAAGATGAAAAGGTGTTTAATATCAACACACCCTTCTAATCTCTCCATTGTTGAGACTATACAACAAATTTCCTTCATGTCCTAAACATGTATAACAAATTTCGTCAAAATCGGATGAAAATTGTGGCTTGTATCGCGTAACAAACAAACACACATATACCTGCATACACTTATACAGGGTGCGGCAATTAGTATTTCCACATTTGAAAGAGCTGGTACATAAATAAATATTAAATGAGATATTTGAAAAATTATTTAGTAGTCTGTAAGCCTGTGTATTCATTCTAGTTTTTTTCACATTTATGTTTTGTAAATAATGTCGTCCAAAGGCGATTGATGCACTTTTGGAGTCTTTCACGGAAGTTTTCCATGACTCTCATCAGCATACCCGCATCAATTTGGATGATCTCTTCCAGAATTGCCTCCTTTAACTCTTCAAAGGTCCAAGGACAATGTTTGAAGACCTCAGCCTCGAGGTAACCCTACAGGAAGAAGTCACAGGGACTCAAATCCGGCGACTGGGGAACATGTCCTGCGGAATTTCACGAGAACGATTGGCTGTATGGGTAGCCCCATACAGCCTAAAGCTGTTGATGTGGTCCTAAAATTGTGAACTCAACTCAAAATTGTTTTTTCGATCAGGAACTGGATCCGTGGAGTGCAAACCATACTTTGTGCGGAACGCCCTCCGAGTGGCTATAATGGTTAAAAAACAACTTGACAACGAACGCACGATGCACGCTCGACTAAACCATTGCAACAACTAAAAACTAGATGTCATTTCGTGTTGAATATCACAAACCCCACGCTCCTCCCACTATCACTTCCCCTCCCAGGATTTTTTGAAATGTGGGAAAACTAATTGCCGCACTCTGTACCTACACATATCCTAAAAAAAAAAAATTTTAAGGAGTTTTTAAGTAAATTTTTGTATGTATGAATTCACCCCATTGTACGATACTATGATAGAGTGCCATGAAAATCAGTCTCGGCGAGCGGTTGCTCAACTTCTATCTTGGAAACGCCTATCTAATCTATGTTAGATATCAATAATTACTTTACCGTCACGTCATGTCATGCCTGAGCGGTTCATCATTACCATCGCTTGGAAACTTACCATTAACATAACATAACAACCCAGGTAGACTCTGCCTCTCAGCATTGTTCTAAAGAATCCTTATAAGTATATACGGGGTCATACAAAAGTTTGGAAACGGTTAAATATAAATATGATGCGAACACAACAGCAGAAGACCTTGGCCAGTTTAGCACGGGGGACGTGGGTTGTTTCTCTATTTTTATTGATGTAGAAGATCTTGGCCTGTTTAGCACGTGAGTTGTTTCTTCTATTTTTATTGATGTAGAAGATCTTGGCCTGTTTAGCACGTGAGTTGTTTCTTCTATTTTTATTGATGTAGAAGACCTTGGCTATTTTGGCACGTGAGTTTTTTCTTCTATTTTTATTGATGTAGAAGATCTTGGCTATTTTGCACGTGGGTTGTTTCTTCTATTTTTATTGATGTAGAAGACCTTGGCTATTTTGGCACGTGGGTTGTTTCTTCTATTTTTATTGATGTAGAAGACCTTGGCTATATTGGCACGTTGGTTGTTTCTTCTATTTTTATTGATGTAGAAGATCTTGGCTATTTTGGCACGTGGGTTGTTTCTTCTATTTTTATTGATGTAGAAGACCTTGGCTATTTTGGTACGTGGGTTCTTTCTTCTATTTTTATTGATGTAGAAGACCTTGGCTATTTTGGCACGTGGGTTGTTTCTTCTATTTTTATTGATGTAGAAGACCTTGGCTATTTTGGTACGTGGGTTGTTTCTTCTATTTTTATTGATGTAGAAGATCTTGGCTATTTTGGCACGTGGGTTGTTTCTTCTATTTTTATTGATGTAGAAGATCTTGTCTATTTTGGCACGTGGGTTGTTTCTTCTATTTTTATTGATGTATATTATAGATTCTTCCTATTATAAAAATCTAAAAATATATGTTTTTTTCTGTTTTGTCGTAACCACTCTGTGCAGGAGCGCCTTATCGCTCCGCCCCAATGAGTGTTGAATACACCAGTTCACGTTGGATCACTGACGTTAAGTAACGTCCAGCGAGGTTCTATCATGTGGGTGTCCACTTGGGATCACGCCCTCGTGATGTTGGTTTTTTTCCGGCCCAACCCATGCTGGGTGAGGTCAATGTGGGTAGCTGGTTTTGCAAGTTTCCAGCGAATGGAGAGTAAAACTCCCGTCTCGAATGACCAATAGATGTTAAAGGGACGTTAAGCAAAAAACTTCAAAAATACTTGGAGATTTATAAAGAGGTGAAATATCGGCACACTCCAATAGTGGATATGAAAACTATATATGAGTAACAGTTGCCACTCTTCTGTAAGACCCTGTAAGTAGAGTTGGATGTTGTCAAGGTACCAAGGTTAATTGCAATTACAGTCCTATCCTTTCCTTCCTCATTAATGAATGGTTGACAATGAGTTCACAATCATAGAAAATACTACAGGCTCTATCAATATCATTTTCGGTTTATTCGTTTGTCGGATCGCACTTTTTGAGGTTATCCGAGATTATGGTACGGAATTTATTATTTTATTTACTTAGTGGTAGAAATGGTTGTTGCTTAACACAAACGCAGAAGAAGAAGAAAAAATATTGAACCAGGCCACCGGAGGTAGAACCGGTTCAATAAATAAAGTTGACATAAAATTCCCGGCTGTACAACTGGTGGTATAACAGGTCTTCTGATTGTTCAAAATATTATTGAACCAAGCCACCGGAGATACAATCGGTTCAATAAATAAGGTGGATATACAATACCCAGCTGTACAACTGGTGGTATAACAGGTCTTCTGGTTGTTAAAAAATATTATTGAACCAAGCCATCGGAAGTACAACCGGTTCAATAAATAAAGTTGACATACAATACCGGCTGTACAACTGGTGGTATAACAGGTCTTCTGATTGTTAAAAAATATAAGGCCACCGGAGGTACAACCGGTCCAATATATAAAGTGGACATACAGTACTAGCTGCACAACTGGTGGTATAACAGGTCTTCTGATTGTTCAAAATATTATTGAACCAAGCCACCGAAGGTACAACCTGTTCAATAAATAAAGTGGACATACAATACCAGTTGTACAACTGGTGGTATAACAGGTCTTCTGATTGTTCAAAATATTATTGGACCAAACCACCAAAGGTACAACCTGTTCAATAAATAAAGTGGACATAAGTTGTACAACTGGTTATATAACAGGTTTTCTGATTGTTATAAATTTGGTGCAAACATAAAACAACTTTCCTTACCTACGAGTATAAAAAAAAGAAAATGTACTGGGCTCGAAATTTTGATGTCGAGATTTCAATGCCAAAACATAAGTCAAAGGAGCAATAAGGTAGGATTTGTCTTGTTCTAACATTGTTCGAAATTTCAAGTCTCCGGCACCTGCTGTTCTCTTTCTGGGTAAGATTGATGAAATTCGACTAAAACGGGCAAAAGTGATAAAAATGATAACGGTACATTCGATATTAATTAAAATTTACGTCATGCGTGCCATACATACAATTGACATATAATATATTATTTAATATCAAGATTTCAATTCTCTAGTACTTAGGTGCTCTTTTTTTTTAGGTAGGATTCGTGAAAATCGACTAAAAGCGGCAAAAGTCCTCCAAGAAAAAAATCGATTTCATCCAAAAGTGTAGAGGCTCATTCCATACATAAATACATATTTTAGTTTTTACCCTTCTATTTCTTGGCAGGAACCGCTAAAAAGCGGCAAAAAACAACTACTTGAGTTAATTCGTGTTTGTCATAAAATTAACATACGTAGGTACATCTAATATACCAAAATTTCAATTCTCTAGCACATACCGTTCTTGATAGTGTTTACAACAAGACCATATAGACAAATTATACACGGACCAACAGAGCTGAAAAGTCGACAGTGAAAATTTCAGCCCATTGCAATACTTTCCTTTTTATAGGATTAAGGAAAGTAAAAAATGTTGGACTGGTAATGACTGGTCAGGTACAAAACCTTCCAAACAGGTTCCACACTTTGTCTATCAACTATATCGTTTTAAAGCAGAGGTTCTCAAAGTGGGGGGCGTGAAGGCAAGCCAAGGGAGGCGCGAGTTCAGTTGAATTATTATCATTTAATTAAATTATATGTACACAATTTTTTTACAAAGGTAATTTTATTGAACATGTTGTTTAGAAAATTGAATTGAAATAGCATTCAGCAACACATTAGCGTTTTGAATGAGATAGCATTCAGCAACACATTAGCGTTTTGAATGATATAGCATTCAGCAACACATTAATGTTTTGATTGAGATAGCATTCAGCAACACATTAGCGGTTTGAATGATATAGCATTCAGCAACACATTAGCGTTTTGAATGATATAGCATTCAGCAAACATTAAGCGTTTTGATTGAGATAGCATTCAGCAACACATTAGCGTTTTGAATGATATAGCATTCAGGAACACATTAGCATTTTAAATGAGATAGCATTCAGCAATACATTAGCGTTTTGCTTAAGATAGCATTCAGCAACACATTGGCGTTTTGAATGAAATAGCATTCAGCAACACCCATGCCCATTGATAATTTGTAATGTAAAGGGGAGGGGGGAGGGGGCGTGAGAGGCTTTCATTTCAAGAAAAGCGGGCGCGGTAACGAAAAGTTTGGGAACCCCTGTTCTAGTGAATGCATTTTTTAATATTTATTTTAAAAATCAGCAAAACCACATAATATTTGTTTGCATACGTCAATGATGCATTCCCTGTTGCTGACCTTGACATGAAGTAGTTGACCAAGTAAAACTTGATGACCCTTGTACCTAATCGAACTGGTACCTGAAAGTTCCCGCCAGAGAGGGAGGTCAACTGCCTAACAATATTTATGTGAGTTTTAATATTTTAGTTTACTGCCAAAATACTTATTTCCATTGAAATATTATCGTCAATATACATCCGATGATGTTATTTTGGCACTGTCAGCTATAAAAAAAAAAAAAAAAAAAAAAAAAAAAAAAAAAAAAAAAAAAANAAAAAAAAAAAAAAAAAAATTACAAATTTGACAAACATTGGAGCAAGGATAAAACTCCGTCAATGTGACAAATGGGTTTACTCGCTAATAAATTGAACCCAAAAGTTTTGATTGCACCCAAATATACCGAATTTCATCCAAATCGATCTACGGCGGACGGCGGACAAACGGATTTTTTTTTATTCGATTTTTGGATTCTACGTACCTCGAAACGTAAAATATCAAAATTTGAGGGGGTGGGGTATTTTTTTTTCTTTCTCGAGCCGATTCCAAAGGTTCATTATTGAAAATAATAAACCAAAATAGACCCCCATTCAAATCAATTTAAAAAAAAGAAAGATAAAGTGATCTTTGTTAGTGTACGTAATATGTAAATGTGAAAAAAAAAAAAAAAAATGTAGAACTTCTTTGTGGTAAGAAACAACGGCCTTTTCACAACTTTTGTGGGTATCACAGCATTACAAAGATCCTCATGAACTAATAATCTCTTAAATCTTCTGGTCACTACTCACATTAAAGTAGCATCGCATTTGTCCTCACGAGGCTTAGTGAACCCCGAAATCACAAGCACGAATTTTTCCGACACCGCCGGAGATTGGCAAACCGGGTCCGACAAGTGCAATGGCAGTGTGAAATCCACTAGTGTATTTAATATACAGGTTGCGGCAATTAGTATTTCCACATTTGAAAGAGCTGGCAAATAAAAACGAAATGAGATATTTGAAAAATTATTTTGTATTCTGAAAGCCTGTGTATTCTAGTTTTTTTTCATCTATGTTTTGTAAATAATGTCGTCCGAATGACGGCCTTGGCGAGAGATACACATTTGGAGTCTTTCGCGGAGGTTTTCCATGACTCTCGTCACCAAACCAGTAACAATTTGGATGATTTCTTCCAAAATTGTCTCCTTTAACTCTTCAAAGGTACCAGGGCGATGTCTGAAGACCTCAGCCTTGAGTTAACCCCACAGGAAGAAGTCATAGGGGCTCAAATCCGGCGAGCGAGGGGCCCACGAAATGCCGTAAGGAGATCACGTAACCGGGAAACATGTCCTGGACAATCTCACAAAAATCCTCTATGGTGTGCTCTTACCCGTATTCCTCAAGCTTTGGATTCAAAAATTCCTCTAACATGCTGCAGTATCGTTGGGACGTCACGGTAACTGTAACGCCACATTCCTCAAAGAAGTAAGGGCCTATGATGCCAATGGCGAACACGACGCACTAAACCGTAACCTTTGGGCTGTGAAAATGTCTCTGATAAAGCTCTTGAGGGTTTTCGGGTGCCCAGTAGCGGCGGTTTTGCCTATTGACGCTGCCCGACAGGTGGAAATGTGCTTCGTCGCTCGTCCATAAAACTGCAGTGGGTGGCACTTCCTAAAGAATTGCTTTGCAACAATTCCGTCGTCTGCCCCAGTCAGCTGGGGACAAATCATGAACCATAACAATCTTGTACGGGTGTAACTTGAGGTCGCAGTGTAAAATTCTTCTCAAGGTTCTGTCCGATTTGAAGAGCAGCCGCATGTTTCCGTGCAGAGCGCCTTGGGGACTGCACAATGGATTCCCTCACTCTGACGATGTTTTCAATGGTCCTTTTCCATTTTAACGAGCCTTTCCGTTTCAAACCTAAAGCTGATGATGTGATCCTAATGTTGTGAACCCAACTCAAATTGTTTTTCGGAACTGGATCTGTGGATTGCAAACTTGTGCGGAGATCTCTCTGAGTGGCTATAATGGATTCACTTTTTTTAAAAAACACCTCGACAACGAACGCACGATGATCACGTGACCAAACCATTGCGACACGTAAAAACTAGATGTCATTTCGGGTTGAATATCACAAACCCCTCGCTCCTCCCGCTATCACTCACCCTTTTGAAATGTGGGAAAACTAACTGCCGCACCTTGTATTAATAGTGCTCCCTGTTCGTAATGCATACTCGCAAATCTAATACCATCTGGGTACCAACGTATATATAGCTTTATTACTTTGAAATACCTACTTTATCCTTTTACTTTTATTGCCTCATAAAGTAAAATTTATTAAGATATAGGTAGTTATACAGTATGAAACCACATGAATCGGCACATGAAAAAACATCAGCAATCCATTTTAAGTAAACTTTTGGGAAATCGAAATTTTGACTTAAATCTACTCTGGATGTTTTCTCTTACCTTTAACTCAAGGATATTATAAATAAATTATTATTTACTTTATTTATAAATAAAATAATAATACATAAAAATAAAAAAAAACACACAATATTAATTATTAATATTTTTTTTTAGTATAATTTTCAATAAAATATTGTGTATCAACTACAAATAATAAGGCGAGTCACGAGCGCTTTCGTCTGTTACAACATTCTCAAGTTTTTTTAGGTTATGTATACCACTTGAGAATGTCGTAACAGACGAAAGCGCTCGTGACTCGCCTTATTATTTGTAGTTGATACACAATATTTTATTGAAAATTATACTAAAAAAAAATATTAATAATTAATATTGTGTGTTTTTTTTATAATAAGGAAAGTAANTGTTGAGAACACGGTTTGGTTTTATAGTTCTCCACCACATTATGTGGTCTATGTCTGGAGGAGGATTGATGTTGAGAACACGGTTTGGTTTTATAGTTCTCCACCACATTATGTGGTCTATGTCTGGAGGAGGATTGATGTTGAGAACACGGTTTGGTTTTATAGTTCTCCACCACATTATGTGGTCTATGTCTGGAGGAGGATTGATGTTGAGAACACGGTTTGGTTTTATAGTTCTCCACCACATTATGTGGTCTATGTCTGGAGGAGGATTGATGTTGAGAACACGGTTTGGTTTTATAGTTCTCCACCACATTATGTGGTCTATGTCTGGAGGAGGATTGATGTTGAGAACACGGTTTGGTTTTATAGTTCTCCACCACATTATGTGGTCTATGTCTGGAGGAGGATTGATGTTGAGAACACGGTTTGGTTTTATAGTTCTCCACCACATTATGTGGTCTATGTCTGGAGGAGGATTGATGTTGAGAACACGGTTTGGTTTTATAGTTCTCCACCACATTATGTGGTCTATGTCTGGAGGAGGATTGATGTTGAGAACACGGTTTGGTTTTATAGTTCTCCACCACATTATGTGGTCTATGTCTGGAGGAGGATTGATGTTGAGAACACGGTTTGGTTTTATAGTTCTCCACCACATTATGTGGTCTATGTCTGGAGGAGGATTGATGTTGAGAACACGGTTTGGTTTTATAGTTCTCCACCACATTATGTGGTCTATGTCTGGAGGAGGATTGATGTTGAGAACACGGTTTGGTTTTATAGTTCTCCACCACATTATGTGGTCTATGTCTGGAGGAGGATTGATGTTGAGAACACGGTTTGGTTTTATAGTTCTCCACCACATTATGTGGTCTATGTCTGGAGGAGGATTGATGTTGAGAACACGGTTTGGTTTTATAGTTCTCCACCACATTATGTGGTCTATGTCTGGAGGAGGATTGATGTTGAGAACACGGTTTGGTTTTATAGTTCTCCACCACATTATGTGGTCTATGTCTGGAGGAGGATTGATGTTGAGAACACGGTTTGGTTTTATAGTTCTCCACCACATTATGTGGTCTATGTCTGGAGGAGGATTGATGTTGAGAACACGGTTTGGTTTTATAGTTCTCCACCACATTATGTGGTCTATGTCTGGAGGAGGATTGATGTTGAGAACACGGTTTGGTTTTATAGTTCTCCACCACATTATGTGGTCTATGTCTGGAGGAGGATTGATGTTGAGAACACGGTTTGGTTTTATAGTTCTCCACCACATTATGTGGTCTATGTCTGGAGGAGGATTGATGTTGAGAACACGGTTTGGTTTTATAGTTCTCCACCACATTATGTGGTCTATGTCTGGAGGAGGATTGATGTTGAGAACACGGTTTGGTTTTATAGTTCTCCACCACATTATGTGGTCTATGTCTGGAGGAGGATTGATGTTGAGAACACGGTTTGGTTTTATAGTTCTCCACCACATTATGTGGTCTATGTCTGGAGGAGGATTGATGTTGAGAACACGGTTTGGTTTTATAGTTCTCCACCACATTATGTGGTCTATGTCTGGAGGAGGATTGATGTTGAGAACACGGTTTGGTTTTATAGTTCTCCACCACATTATGTGGTCTATGTCTGGAGGAGGATTGATGTTGAGAACACGGTTTGGTTTTATAGTTCTCCACCACATTATGTGGTCTATGTCTGGAGGAGGATTGATGTTGAGAACACGGTTTGGTTTTATAGTTCTCCACCACATTATGTGGTCTATGTCTGGAGGAGGATTGATGTTGAGAACACGGTTTGGTTTTATAGTTCTCCACCACATTATGTGGTCTATGTCTGGAGGAGGATTGATGTTGAGAACACGGTTTGGTTTTATAGTTCTCCACCACATTATGTGGTCTATGTCTGGAGGAGGATTGATGTTGAGAACACGGTTTGGTTTTATAGTTCTCCACCACATTATGTGGTCTATGTCTGGAGGAGGATTGATGTTGAGAACACGGTTTGGTTTTATAGTTCTCCACCACATTATGTGGTCTATGTCTGGAGGAGGATTGATGTTGAGAACACGGTTTGGTTTTATAGTTCTCCACCACATTATGTGGTCTATGTCTGGAGGAGGATTGATGTTGAGAACACGGTTTGGTTTTATAGTTCTCCACCACATTATGTGGTCTATGTCTGGAGGAGGATTGATGTTGAGAACACGGTTTGGTTTTATAGTTCTCCACCACATTATGTGGTCTATGTCTGGAGGAGGATTGATGTTGAGAACACGGTTTGGTTTTATAGTTCTCCACCACATTATGTGGTCTATGTCTGGAGGAGGATTGATGTTGAGAACACGGTTTGGTTTTATAGTTCTCCACCACATTATGTGGTCTATGTCTGGAGGAGGATTGATGTTGAGAACACGGTTTGGTTTTATAGTTCTCCACCACATTATGTGGTCTATGTCTGGAGGAGGATTGATGTTGAGAACACGGTTTGGTTTTATAGTTCTCCACCACATTATGTGGTCTATGTCTGGAGGAGGATTGATGTTGAGAACACGGTTTGGTTTTATAGTTCTCCACCACATTATGTGGTCTATGTCTGGAGGAGGATTGATGTTGAGAACACGGTTTGGTTTTATAGTTCTCCACCACATTATGTGGTCTATGTCTGGAGGAGGATTGATGTTGAGAACACGGTTTGGTTTTATAGTTCTCCACCACATTATGTGGTCTATGTCTGGAGGAGGATTGATGTTGAGAACACGGTTTGGTTTTATAGTTCTCCACCACATTATGTGGTCTATGTCTGGAGGAGGATTGATGTTGAGAACACGGTTTGGTTTTATAGTTCTCCACCACATTATGTGGTCTATGTCTGGAGGAGGATTGATGTTGAGAACACGGTTTGGTTTTATAGTTCTCCACCACATTATGTGGTCTATGTCTGGAGGAGGATTGATGTTGAGAACACGGTTTGGTTTTATAGTTCTCCACCACATTATGTGGTCTATGTCTGGAGGAGGATTGATGTTGAGAACACGGTTTGGTTTTATAGTTCTCCACCACATTATGTGGTCTATGTCTGGAGGAGGATTGATGTTGAGAACACGGTTTGGTTTTATAGTTCTCCACCACATTATGTGGTCTATGTCTGGAGGAGGATTGATGTTGAGAACACGGTTTGGTTTTATAGTTCTCCACCACATTATGTGGTCTATGTCTGGAGGAGGATTGATGTTGAGAACACGGTTTGGTTTTATAGTTCTCCACCACATTATGTGGTCTATGTCTGGAGGAGGATTGATGTTGAGAACACGGTTTGGTTTTATAGTTCTCCACCACATTATGTGGTCTATGTCTGGAGGAGGATTGATGTTGAGAACACGGTTTGGTTTTATAGTTCTCCACCACATTATGTGGTCTATGTCTGGAGGAGGATTGATGTTGAGAACACGGTTTGGTTTTATAGTTCTCCACCACATTATGTGGTCTATGTCTGGAGGAGGATTGATGTTGAGAACACGGTTTGGTTTTATAGTTCTCCACCACATTATGTGGTCTATGTCTGGAGGAGGATTGATGTTGAGAACACGGTTTGGTTTTATAGTTCTCCACCACATTATGTGGTCTATGTCTGGAGGAGGATTGATGTTGAGAACACGGTTTGGTTTTATAGTTCTCCACCACATTATGTGGTCTATGTCTGGAGGAGGATTGATGTTGAGAACACGGTTTGGTTTTATAGTTCTCCACCACATTATGTGGTCTATGTCTGGAGGAGGATTGATGTTGAGAACACGGTTTGGTTTTATAGTTCTCCACCACATTATGTGGTCTATGTCTGGAGGAGGATTGATGTTGAGAACACGGTTTGGTTTTATAGTTCTCCACCACATTATGTGGTCTATGTCTGGAGGAGGATTGATGTTGAGAACACGGTTTGGTTTTATAGTTCTCCACCACATTATGTGGTCTATGTCTGGAGGAGGATTGATGTTGAGAACACGGTTTGGTTTTATAGTTCTCCACCACATTATGTGGTCTATGTCTGGAGGAGGATTGATGTTGAGAACACGGTTTGGTTTTATAGTTCTCCACCACATTATGTGGTCTATGTCTGGAGGAGGATTGATGTTGAGAACACGGTTTGGTTTTATAGTTCTCCACCACATTATGTGGTCTATGTCTGGAGGAGGATTGATGTTGAGAACACGGTTTGGTTTTATAGTTCTCCACCACATTATGTGGTCTATGTCTGGAGGAGGATTGATGTTGAGAACACGGTTTGGTTTTATAGTTCTCCACCACATTATGTGGTCTATGTCTGGAGGAGGATTGATGTTGAGAACACGGTTTGGTTTTATAGTTCTCCACCACATTATGTGGTCTATGTCTGGAGGAGGATTGATGTTGAGAACACGGTTTGGTTTTATAGTTCTCCACCACATTATGTGGTCTATGTCTGGAGGAGGATTGATGTTGAGAACACGGTTTGGTTTTATAGTTCTCCACCACATTATGTGGTCTATGTCTGGAGGAGGATTGATGTTGAGAACACGGTTTGGTTTTATAGTTCTCCACCACATTATGTGGTCTATGTCTGGAGGAGGATTGATGTTGAGAACACGGTTTGGTTTTATAGTTCTCCACCACATTATGTGGTCTATGTCTGGAGGAGGATTGATGTTGAGAACACGGTTTGGTTTTATAGTTCTCCACCACATTATGTGGTCTATGTCTGGAGGAGGATTGATGTTGAGAACACGGTTTGGTTTTATAGTTCTCCACCACATTATGTGGTCTATGTCTGGAGGAGGATTGATGTTGAGAACACGGTTTGGTTTTATAGTTCTCCACCACATTATGTGGTCTATGTCTGGAGGAGGATTGATGTTGAGAACACGGTTTGGTTTTATAGTTCTCCACCACATTATGTGGTCTATGTCTGGAGGAGGATTGATGTTGAGAACACGGTTTGGTTTTATAGTTCTCCACCACATTATGTGGTCTATGTCTGGAGGAGGATTGATGTTGAGAACACGGTTTGGTTTTATAGTTCTCCACCACATTATGTGGTCTATGTCTGGAGGAGGATTGATGTTGAGAACACGGTTTGGTTTTATAGTTCTCCACCACATTATGTGGTCTATGTCTGGAGGAGGATTGATGTTGAGAACACGGTTTGGTTTTATAGTTCTCCACCACATTATGTGGTCTATGTCTGGAGGAGGATTGATGTTGAGAACACGGTTTGGTTTTATAGTTCCCCACCACATTATGTAGTCTATGTCTGGAGGAGGATTGATGTTGAGAACACGGTTTGGTTTTATAGTTCTCCACCACATTAATAAAAGTGTCGTGGTGAATTTGTTGTTTTAGGTTCCCGCTGCTGAGATATATCATAACCCCGTAGATCTCTGTACACCCCGTAGACGCAGTTTCTGGTACTGACCTACGCCTTGGCAATGACATTTGAACGATTTCCCCCCCAAACAGCTTCATCTTTGTTTCAATTGCATTACATAAACGTTCGGTCAAGACGCTAATCCAATTGTTGCTATATATGACTCATTGTAGAAATACTTAATCAATAAGAAGCAATAGTGCAATTCATTATAGAGAGAGAAGTGGTCACGTGATACAGCGTGAGTCATGCTATAGGACACACTGCGCACACGTGTGAGCGTTTATTGAGTTTGGGGTGTTGATCAACAATGTTGTTGCCAAAAAAAAAAAACGTCCCCAAATGAATTTGTCGAACTTCTTTAATTACACTTATAAAACGCAAAGCCCAGTTGGTATACTGACTAACTCATAATCAGCGTAACTAAACTATAGCTAAACTCAGAAACTTGAAAATTAGCACACAGTTTCATATCAGTATCAGTAAATACGTAAAAAATATAGGTCGGGCTATTTGCCCAAAGATGACCTGTGCCAAATTTCATCAAAATCGTACTAGTGGTTTGTCTCCCAGAGCTCTGCACACGATTCCGTACTTACGTGGAACGTCATGCGTCGGACATATCGGTTTTTTGGACCTCAATGGCTCCAAATACTTTCAAAACTTCAAAAATGACCCAAAGTAGCGAAAATATGGCCCAATAGCAATAGGAAATGACATATTTGATCTTTATTTTGGCTTTAGGGTTCCCGTCAGACGTTTTTTTTTCTCCAGAAAATGTCCAAAATTTCTGCACGATTAAAATACTTTATCTAGTTATAATAGGAAGAGAAAGTACAAATCGTAAGTTCAACTTGAAACGAATTATCGCCAAGAAGACACTTTTTAGCGATACAAATACAACAGTAAGGGATGTCAGAAAATGGACGAGAAAACACCAACACTAAACCGAATCCAAAATCGTCAGGAAAAAAATTCGTTTCAAATACTTGGTTCATATCCCAGCAATTGAACATTTTCCGATATTTCCACTAAAATTTTAATAAAAAAGAATTCTATAGCCCCAAAAAATTCAACACATACGAAGTAACGGGCTACAGCTAGTTTCTTATCGGTATCCTTACCGAAGTAACGGCCTACAGCCATGCGCTGATATAGCCCTATTGTTTTGGGGGGGCACAATCTACCTAATAGAAAATTTGGAAGGGGAAGGACTCGTAACCTAGGGACCGGGGGCTCGAGTCCGGGGCAATACTTTTTAATGCAATGTTTATCGAGGTACGATACCTAATTTGTTACAAGCTGTAGAGCTTACCACAAATACCTTTCATGAGGGTGATAAGCGATTTTATAAGCGTGATAACGAAAAAAAAAAGTGCCATGACGGATAACAGAATTTTTGACGATTTTTTATTTACGTATTTCTATTTAGTCTCAGGATTGGGAATTATTTAGGGGCCCCCCGGCCCCCACTCAACGGGCTAAAAGACACAGAAGATCAATTTTTTATTTTTATTTTTTATTTGATTTTTTTAAAAAATTTGATTTTTTTAAAAAAATTTCATTTGATTTTTTTTAAAAAAATACGTGATTAGGTATAATGAAATTTGAGAAACACCGCCCGCTTAAAAAAACTGGGGGGGACACGTGCCCCCGGGCCCTCCCCTATTATCTGTGTTCCAAATTTCATCTTTCTAGGTTTAGCCTTGGTAGAACTTCGTTGATTATCAATTAGTCAATAGTTATACCAACTGGTTTTTGAGTTTTTTTTAAGTACCTATAGAATCTCTAGAAGAAGCTAATAGCTAATAATAATGATGAAGTATAGAGAACTACTGCAGTACTGCAAACCAGTTGGTCAACTGTTAATTTATTAACATGAATGAATGTTCAATCAATGTGTTGTGTGGCTTCCCCTGAAGGTTCGTTGCAATCAATTATTCAATCGTTACACACGCAGGCTTCTATGTCCACAAACAGCAATTTAATTTTCCCTGAGATATGAACTGCCTCGTCAATCTGAGAGTTTCTTTTTGTGACAACTTTTGAAAGACTCGCTTCACACGCAGGCTTCTATGTCCACAAACAGCAATTTAATTTTCCCTGAGATATGAACTGCTTCGTCAATCTGAGAGTTTCTTTTTGTGACAACTTTTGAAAGACTCGCTTCACACGCAGGCTTCTATGTCCACAAACAGCAATTTAATTTTCCCTGAGATATGAACTGCTTCGTCAATCTGAGAGTTTCTTTTTGTGACAACTTTTGAAAGACTCGCTTCACACGCAGGCTTCTATGTCCACAAACAGCAATTTAATTTTCCCTGAGATATGAACTGCTTCGTCAATCTGAGAGTTTCTTTTTGTGACAACTTTTGAAAGACTCGCTTCACACGCAGGCTTCTATGTCCACAAACAGCAATTTAATTTTCCCTGAGATATGAACTGCTTCGTCAATCTGAGAGTTTCTTTTTGTGACAACTTTTGAAAGACTCGCTTCACACGCAGGCTTCTATGTCCACAAACAGCAATTTAATTTTCCCTGAGATATGAACTGCTTCGTCAATCTGAGAGTTTCTTTTTGTGACAACTTTTGAAAGACTCGCTACACACGCAGGCTTCTATGTCCACAAACAGCAATTTAATTTTCCCTGAGATATGAACTGCCTCGTCAATCTGAGAGAATGTTCTGATGGCGGCTTTAGAATGACTCGCTACACATGCAGTCTTCTATCATTGTGCATAGCAATAAAATTGTTCCTGAGGGAGAAAGATATGAACTGCCTCGTCAATCTGAGAGAATGTTTTGATAGCGGCTTTAGAATGACTCGCTACACATGCAGTCTTCTATCATTGTGCATAGCAATATAATTGTTTCTGAGGGAGAAAGATATGAACTGCCTCGTCAATCTGAGAGAATGTTCTGATAGCGGCTTTAGAATGACTCGCTACACATGCAGTCTTCTATCATTGTGGACAGCAATAAAATTGTTCCTGAGGGAGAAAGATATGAACTGCCACGTCAATCTGAGAGAATGTTCTGATAGCGGCTTTAGAATGACTCGCTACACATGCAGTCTTCTATGTCCACAAACAGCAATTTAATTTTCCCTGAGATATGAACTGCTTCGTCAATCTGAGAGTTTCTTTTTGTGACAACTTTTGAAAGACTCGCTACACATGCAGGCTTCTATGTCCACAAACAGCAATTTAATTTTCCCTGAGATATGAACTGCCACGTCAATCTGAGAGAATGTTCTGATGGCGGCTTTAGAATGACTCGCTACACATGCAGTCTTCTATCATTGTGCATAGCAATATAATTGTTCCTGAGAAATAGGCTATGAACTGCCACATCAATCTGAGAGAATGTTCTGTTGGCGGATTTAGAATGACTCGCTACACACGCAGTCTTCTTTCATTGTGGGCAGCAATATAATTGTTCCTGTGAGAGAGGATATGAACTGCCTCGTCAATCTGAGAGTTTGTTTTGATATTACATCACTCGATCATGTTTACTTTCACTCTTTCTTCTTCTGAGATGTGTCCTGCATGAACATTGAAGTCATTGCATGATTGCCATTGTGTTTATGATCGTTCATTTGGGTTCTCTTTCATAATGTTATCTAAGTTTTACTTTCAACTTCTCTCAATGTGCATCGTCTATAAAATGACTTGTACTAATTTACGCTAGGATAAATTTAGCGTTAAACTCTTCGCGTTCAAAGATGTAGAAATGTAGACAAATTTTTTGCAGACTTCAGAGCATAATTTGTGCAGTGGAAGGAAATTCAAGAAAACGACAAATTCTTTGTTGTAACGAGTGTCGTTCAAAGATGTAGAAATGTAGACAAATTTTTTGCAGGCTTCAGAGCATAATTTGTGCAGTGGAAGGAAATTCAATGAAAACGACAAATCCTTTGTTGTAACGAGTTTTCGTTCTAGGGAGTGTTTGTTATGTCAAGTGCCGTATGGATGAAATCTCGTTATATCAATCTTCAACAGCGGAGTAATTTAACTTTCGGGCGCGACACAAGGTCCGAATGGAGCAATAGTTTTTCCGAATGGTGCAAGGAGTTTTTACCAAAAAAACAACTTCATCATCGAGGCATGACCGATCAAAACGTTTCCTAACTTCTCCGGTTTGGGGGACGTTCATCTTAACGCTTATATTGATAAAATAAACAAACTTGTTCTTCTCATTAAGTCGCTTATCCCCAAAAACTATTGCTCTATTCGTACCGTGTGCCAAATACTGTAACATTCAACTGTCAAAGTCCCAAACTATTCCTGAAAACGTAACTCAGTGAAGAAAAAAAAATCATCCCCCCCTCCCCCCTTTGAACGGCTTGGAATCCTTGATTTCAGTTAAATCTTAGGTATGGAAAAGGGGTCACGACCAATTGAATCGTTATGGTGAGATCCAGGTTCGAACCCTTTATGAGAGTTTTTGACAAAAAACTCTCATAAAGGGGTCGAACCTGGATCTCACCATAACTCGAGAAATTTAAAAAATGGTACAAATGTTTTTTATTTAACTAAAAGAAATATAACGATGAATAACATTCATTTTTTAATAATAATCAGGGGTGATGCTAGAGGGTTCTAAATTATAATTTTTTTTATTCGACTTTTGGATTCTACGTACCTTGAAAGGTTCAATATTGAAAATAATAAACCAAAAATGCATATTTCTATTATTATCAGTGCCGTAGAAAAAAGTCAATTTCCGGATCTACTCTTTAGCTCAAATGATCTTGAAACATGATTTTTGATTTATTATTTTCAATAATGAAACCTTGGAATAGTCACGAAAAAAAAAAAAATACCTACTCCCTTTTTTTGGAATAATAGAACTAACAAAATCCATTCTGTTGGTTTTCTCAATGGATACAACTCTAGTAATTTATAGTTATCTTAATTATTAGAACAAGTCGCAGGGGACAGGGGCGAATCCACGGGGTTGGGGAAACTGGAGGAGAGTTTCCTCCCCCCAAAAGTTCTTGCAATAGGTGAAACAAATTGTTGAATGCTGAACCTTCCTCATACCCACATTATTTTCTCATGCGAATACTACCTCAAGTAAGAGTTGTGCTGTTCGTAATATTCTGAATTATAATCATATCAATATCTAATTTTCAATTAATTTTTCGCTGCATTACAACACGGCCGAGATTAGTTGAAAATCTCTTTTCGGTTCTAAATATCAATTATATGTTATTGGTGTAACTCTGGAAGAAGTGATGGAAAAATGTTCTAAAATGGGACGACATCGCTTCGATTTTAATGTATAATATTGCAGTTTATATGCACAAGAAAAACATTATCATTTAATGACACATTATTACCAATAAATGCATTTTATTTCCTTATTCCTCCCTCCCCCCCCTCCCTCCCTCCTGCAATTTTAACCAAGATCCACCCCTGCCAAGGCGTCACGTTTGGTCGGACCAGATTGAAAATTGATAGTCGCAATGCTTTGCCCCTGACATTGGCGTCGATTCAAAAATAATTATCATCATGTCGCTGCTTGTCATTTGCAAAATACTAAAATTTCAATGCCGCATTAATGAAGAGGATTCACGAACAATTAATAGGCAAGGCAAGTTCCTCTTCAAAATTTACAATAATTTCAAATTTACAACAAATCCTGTACAAAAAATTTTTTGTACAGGATGTAACTTATCTATATCAGCTATCGTCACTCTATTCAATCAAATAGACTCTGTCACGAACAATTCATAGGCAAGGCAAGTTCATCTTCAAAATTTACAATAATTTCATTAAAATTTTGTACAGGATGTGGCTTATCCATATCAGCTACCGTCACTCTATTCAATCAAATAGACTCTGTCACGAACAATTCATAGGCAAGGCAAGTTCATCTTCAAAATTTACAATAATTTCATTAAAATTTTGTACAGGATGTGTCTTATCTATATCAGCTATCGTCACTCTATTCAGTCAAATAGGCTCTGTCACGAACAATTCATAGGCAAGGAAAGTTCATCTTCAAAATTTACAATAATTTCATTAAAATGTTGTACAGGATGTGGCTTATCTATATCAGCTATCGTCACTCTATTCAATCAAATAGACTCTGTCACGAACAATTCATAGGCAAGGCAAGTTCCTCTGCAAAATATACAATAATTTCATTAAAATTTTGTAGAGGATGTGGCTTATCTATATCAGCTATCGTCACTCTATTCAATCAAGTAGGCTCTAGTACCGTCAGTTTGATATTACATATCCTTACTTGGAGTGTGATATCGATTGTGCCAATATTCTCCAACTTCTTTGGCAACACTTCTAGCTTCTGTGTCAGTGTATTTACAGTCTTATGCGGAACTCTACCGACACTATATTGAGTGGTCACCTCCAACTTGACTCCTTAGAGACGAGAAGGAAAGACGCACAAATTTTTGCAAAAAATTTGGGAGGGGTTAGTCAATCATCAGTATCTGGTAGAAAATGTATACTTGAGGATACCAGATCATAGGATCAGATCCCCTGGTGGTATTTCGTTCAAGATCCCCAATAGTAGAGAGACTTATATGTTCAAGTCCCATAAGGGCAATGGCCCTATACAACAGAATACCGGTGAAGCCGGAAAATTTCTAAGACATTGGGGTTTTCTTGAGAGCGTCAGTAATTGATGCATTGGTGTCTGAATCTCGCCAGCATTAATGTAGTGCAGACGCTATAATTAAAAAAAAAAACTCTCTGTCATTTTAAACAAGAAAAATGCATCCAAGAAAGAAGAAAACTAGAAATTGAGTCCGTTTGGTCCCAGAAAGATATCTAAGTGGTTAAAAGAGAATAAAAATGAACTCGATATATGCACCGAAAGTATTCAAGTTGGATGGACCCCCACTTTAAATGGGTTACTTTCGAAAATGAAGTTGCCGCAAATATTTTTGTATTTTTTGGGGGTACATTTTCATTCAATTTTTGGTATCTTTGTGGGTTCAGCCAAAACCTATAAAATCAAATGACCATTTTAGTATCATTCTTCGCTTTTCCTTTATTTTTAAACCTTCCAACTCCAAAACTACCTCTAATAAACATCTTGATGGAATTACGAGAGTTTTCACACGTAAAACGTTTATAGATGATGATAGCAATATGTGCTGCCATGTATTTATAATTCTAGATTTAAAGATTTGAGACTCCTGTGGGAGAATATTATCATTCTGTATTCTTTGATGTAATCTCAGCGAATAGTTTCAATATATTCTTCTATTTTCCCAGTGGTAACGTGGACATTGTTCTGTAAAATGTTAAACGCTCCTCGTGTTAATCGCGCACGGCATCTTCATATATTTATTATTGCCATAGCTATACATATGGCATACTTCCTTATAACTTATAATTAATCATGGATTGTTCTAACGATGTCATTATTTGTTTCCACATACTCATACAGGGTTTCTTAAAAAGGGAACGGAGCTCAAAACAGTTTCAAATTTCGAAAAAACACTGAAAGAAAAATATTTTGAAATTCATTTGAGATCAGTACCTACACAAAACCGAACCAGAGTTGAGCTGTATACTTTTGGTTTGACATTATCTTTTTATTAAAAGAACTCCCTTTCGATCATTGAAATTCTACCCCATACAGGGTGGGGCAAAGTCTGGAAACCCCTGACTATCTTCGGAAAGGCTTTGAAATGAGAATTTGAAATTTTGCATGGTAAAGTAAGGTTAGAAAAAATTCTTTTAGAGTGGGGCCAAATTTCAGGGCCTGCCCCCATGTCGGGGCCATGGGGGGGCCAAGTTAATTTTTTCAAATAAGAACCCCCGCCTTGCAATACATTTTTGAAAAGGTCTGACACGAACTTTGGTTCAAATTTTAGCCTTCTATTGTTTGGCGTTAGAGAATGGCGATCAATTTTGTTTAATGAACGCCAATAGTATTGTATTAGAAATTGTGGACTTTGAAATAGGATTGCGCTGATTGAAGGTTTCATTGAAAAGATTACGAACTTCTTCATAACAGCGCACTCTATCCCACAGAACCACGCATCATCAGAACAGTGATTCTCTCTCTTTCACTTACATAACTAATCAACGAAACTGGGATGTAAACCAACAGATAAAGTCGACTCAAATTGACTCGAAATGAATTGTGCTTAGTAAAGAAGGGAAAATTCCCTTTTTCAAACAAAAGAAAAAAAATACTGGCCCTTATTTTAAACCTAGTTGAAAATTTAGGCAATTCTTTATACACAATTGAACGCCATTTGCAAACGGTAAATGATAAAAAGTTGAAATTTTTATCAAAGTACTTGTAATTAAAAGACCTTTTCAATAATGTAACGCAAGGTGGGGGTTCGTATTTAAGAAAATTGACATGGCCCCCCTGTCCGCGACATGGTAGCCGGCCCTGAAAATTTGCCCAACTCTAAAAGAAGGTTTTGTAACCTTAGTTTACCGTGCAAAATTTCAAATTCACACATAAAGCCCTTCCAAAGATATTCAGGGGTTTCCAGACTTTTGCCCCACCCTGTATATGATACTAGCTGAGTACCCGAACTTCGTTTCGAGAAGATGAGAGAACATGGGGACTTCGTTCATTATTTAAAATAATAAACCAAAATATATAAAAATGAGAAAGTTTGTTTTCCTGAATAATAATTGTAATTATTTTCTTTTTTGTTTGATTTCAGATCTCGCCTTGTCAACCATGCCTATAGTTTTGTCTTCCTGAATAATAATTGTAATTATTTTCTTTTTTGTTTGATTTCAGATCTCGCCTTGTCAACCATGCCTTTAGTTTTGTCTTCCTGAATAATAATTGTAATTATTTTCTTTTTTGTTTGATTTCAGATCTCGCCTTGTCAACCATGCCTATAGTTTTGTTTTCCTGAATAATAATTGTAATTGTTCTCTTTTTTGTTTGATTTCAGATCTCGCCTTGTCAACCATGCCTATAGTTTTGTCTTCCTGAATAATAATTGTAATTGTTCTCTTTTTTGATTGATTTCAGATCTCGCCTTGTCAACCATGCCTATAGTTTTGTCTTCCTGAATAATAATTGTAATTGTTCTCTTTTTTTTTTGATTTCAGATCTCGCCTTGTCAACCATGCCTATAGTTTGTATTTTAAAGATCAAACCTATTATCGAGTGTCCAATATGGATGGCCGAATAGAAAATGCCGATCATCGATTAACCGATGACATATCGGCCTTTACAAGTTCTGTTGCTCATCTTTACTCATCCATTACCAAGCCTTTGTTTGATTGTGCCTTAATAGGATTTGCTTTAATGAGATCAAGTCGACAAATGGGAGCCGCAATTGTGCCTGGTAAGGTTTATTATTTACTGAACGGAGTATGGATGAGATCAAGTCGACAATTGGGAGCTGCAATTGTGACTGGTAAGGATTATTATTTACCGAACGGAGTATGGATGAGATCAAGTCGACAAATGGGAGCCGCAATTGTGCCTGGTAAGGTTTATTATTTGCTGAACGGAGTATGGATGAGATCAAGTCGACAAATGGGAGCTGCAATTGTGCCTGGTAAGGTTTATTATTTACCGAACGGAGTATGGATGAGATCAAGTTGACAAATGGGAGCCGCAATTTTGCCTGGTAAGGCTTATTATCTACCGAACGGAGTATGGAGTTTGTTGTACAAGGCCGGCGGAAGGCATTTCTTTCGATTCTATGTACCTTGTGACAATACTAGAATCTTTTTAAGTAACTAGCAGACTCCTTTTGCTTGTGAAATTAGAAATTGAATTCAAAATTAGGGCAAGCAATTTTTTGAATCTCGATCCCGAGATCCTGAATCCGATTTTTTAACTAAAATGTTGTGAGCGACAATTAAAATTGTTAACTTATTTGTTCATTTGGTATTTTCTCATTATCTTCGTAATTTTTTCATGCACAATCGATTCTAATATATCGACTTGTTACTGGGCTACTAAGGGTGCTCGCAGACAGCTGCCTACTTACTTATAGCACAATATTTTTTAAGTAAGGGAAAACAAATGCACATGCTTTTATGGGAATCCACAGATCGAGCAATTAGCACACTCCCATAAGAACCTGCGTATATGTTCTTATGGGAGTCCGCAGATCGAGCAATTAGCACAATCCCATAAGAACCTGTGTATGTTATTATGGGAGTCCGCAGATCGAGCAATTAGCACACTCCCATAAGAACATGTGTATGTTCTTATGGGAGTCCACA
>CM022880.1:2645485-2664061 GCA_012654025.1 Pachypsylla venusta | reverse complement strand
ATGTCATCTTATAAGGTAATAAAAAAAGACTCATGTCATCTTATAAGGTAATAAAAAAAGACTCATGTCATCTTATAAGGTAATAAAAAAAGACTCATGTCATCTTATAAGGTAATGAAAAAAGACTTATGTCATCCCTTGTAAGGTTTTATATTGAAAACTCGTTTGTTTTTATAGCTTCCAAACTGAAGTATAGCTTCTCCCGCCTTTTCACTGCAATCAACTAGTCAGTTCTCCTCAGGAGACTGTGCGTACCCAGAAAAGCCAACAGCACGTGGCGTCATGAGCGGATTCCCATTTGAGTATTCAACGCGCACGATGTTGCTTAACTACAGGGTGGTTCATTTTAAGTGACGCAGTCGATTTTCTTGGCCCCTGTAGAAGATACAAAAATTCTATTCTGAGATTAGATCAAAGGGGGACATGCTATAGGCTATAGTGACTTTGCAAATCTGTCCAGGTTACCCTTGAAGGTTATTTTAAGGTCAAATTCATTTTCTTGCGTAGTGAATAAGAAATATGTTTGGTGGTTCAGTGCAGTCTCAAAACCAGAAAATTGTTATTCCCTATGAAATCATTTTGACAAAATCGGATATTTTCCAAAAAGTGTTTTAAACTTTTTTTGCTCCCCTGAAAATTTTCGTTTTTCCCTTTACAATTTAAGCGACCTTTGAACGGCAAAGATCGGAACACCTCTGCTGTAACAATTTGATTCAAAAATGTTTGCAGGAGATTGTAGAGTTGGCAGGATACACATCTCGAGTTGCTGAAATGTTTGAAGTTTTCAATAATGTTAGCGAAGGGAATTACAAGAGAACAATTGTAATGTCCGCCAAACATAGGGAAGCACAATTACATATCTGTGATGGACAAATTCAAATTAAAGGTAACGCATATACGTTTGCGGAAGATATCTCTATAGAAGAATGCTTTCGAAAAAGCATTCTTCTAAACTGGGACAGATTTTTGGGAAGTATTGTGAGAGGTCTGTGAGATTTCTTTAAGAGGACCCTTGTCTGCTGGATACAGTTGTTGGAAGTTTGATGTAACACTTGATCAGATCTTATAATTGTGGTGAAACAGGTGCTGTTCTGATCTTAGGAAATCTCCTAGGACTTTATATTGCTATCGACCTTCATCTCTGGCAATATGATTTCTCTTGATTATGTTCCTTGCCATGTTCATTGTTCAAGATGACGTCGTACAGTACTTTCCTATGTTAGTTCGGCAGTGACCGGGTGTCTCTGCTTTACTGATACTTAGGATCATGTTTTGCTAAGGTTTATTAGGTTTGCCAGAGGGAGTCAAGTTTCCCTCTGACAGTTATTTACAATTAAGTTAACTAAGGTGTGGCCTCCCATGCCGTTACCTCACAATTAATATCATTTGTCCTCACGAAGGAGCATCCCCAACAAAACGTGATGTACCCCCAGCGGACTCCTAAAAACATCCAACGTTGGCTTAACTGCAGTGATTTGACAGTAACTGGTAAATTTAATATGACAATACCATATTGAATTGTTAGCTTGCGAATAAAAGCATCGACGTAATAATGAGTCCTATTTTTTACCCCCCGGATTTTTTTAAAAAATTAAAGTGTTTTTTTGTTTTTCAATTGCGTTTATCAACCAGCGCAATGTTCTGGCTCCTTCACAAGAGCGAATCTCACCGTCACTCTGTTCCTGAAATTTTCCAAAACTTTTCGAAAGCGACTGAATTAATTAGAACGACTTATCGCATAATCGGCATCAATTCGTTCTGTATAGGCCTAGAGGTGTCATTTGGGGGAGGGGGAAATAGCCCCCCCTGGATTTCAGATTCATTATAAAAATTGTGAATTCAATAGTTATGAAGGGGGGAAAAAAATTAAAAATGAATTAAATAAATAATAGTTCATTGATTATGCGAATTAATTTGAATATTATAGACTAATGTAAATTTCCACAGAATTAAGTTGTTGTTTTTTTGCCGCTCTGCAACACGATCAGATTTTAAAAATATATACAGTATGTCCCAGAAGTCCTGCCCGGTGCCCATAACTTTTGAACCGCTTGGAATTTTGGAATTCTGTTTGTTTCTAGGGATAGAAAAGGTTCCTTATTGAGGCCACTCCCCATTTTAAGTCTTAAATCATATACTTACTTCAGACCTTCTAACCCAAAATGGCCGTTTTCTAAAAGACGTCATTTTAACCTCTGGTAGAAATACGCGATTTGGTTTTCCCAACCTGCGGCACTGATAAAAAAGTTGTTATTTTTATCACTTATGTAGATGGAAAACCTTTTTTGAGCCACTCTTAATGAATTTCTACATCAAACTAATATTAACTATTAAATAAATTAAATTTAAACAAAACACCAAAAACACTATTTATATTAATTTACGAAGAAACTAGTTTCGAATCATTCGATTCATCATCAGTCTAGTCGAGTCTAAAGATGGAAGTTGACTGAATATTATTCACCGCGTGCTGTGTAGGGTCGCGCGATGTACCATCAAAATATCTATTGTCTATTTCTAAAACTTTTATTTTGATGGTACATCGCGCGACCCTACACAGCACGCGGTGAATAATATTCAGTCAACTTCCATCTTTAGACTCGACTAGACTGATGATGAATCGAATGATTCGAAACTAGTTTCTTCGTAAATTAATATAAATAGTGTTTTTGGTAAGTGTTTTGTTTAAATTTAATTTATTTAATNTCAAAAAAATATTTGTACCATTCCATTTAAATTTCCCGAGAAATCGACTCTTTGTGTCAAAAAAAGCCACTTCCGGGATTCGAACCTGGATACTGATATTACCATTCGAATGGCCATATGCCCTTTCCTATCCCTAGAAACAAACAGAATTCCAAAATTCCAAGCGGTTCAAAAGTTATGGGCACCGGGCAGGACTTCTGGGACATACTGTATATTATTGTCCTAGGTCAGGAACAAAAAAAGTGTAATCTTGAATCTAAACATTCGGCTCAGATATGAAAATTTCAAACATTGCATGAATGATTTTGTTTAAAATGTAGAATAGAGATGTTTGTGACGACCAGTGCACAGGTGTATAGAGATTGAGAGAAAGAGAGAGAGAGAGGGAGAGAGAAAAGGGAGAACGAGATAGAGAAAAGAAAAGAAATGGAAAGAGAAAAAGATGAAAGAAGGGGAGAGAGAAAGAGAGTGAGTGAGTCAGAGAGATGAAAGAAATAGAAAAAAAGGAGATCGAGATAAAAAGAGAAAGATGAGAGAAAAAGAAGAAAAAGAGAGAGGTAAAAAGAGAAAGGGGAGAGAGAAGAAAGAAAACTAAAGCGAACATAGTGAAGGCATAGCCACAGTTTTATGATCGCTTTGAAAGCATGCTTTCATGTTGAATGTCGTAAATTTGCTTGCCCTCCCCCTGCGAAGTACCGAAATGACGCCTCTGTATAGGCCAGATTTTAAGAAACCTATTATCTTTTCTTTCAGGCGTTGTGAAAGAAAGTCTTGATGGAAGCTTTTCTCTCAGGAATGTTCCAATTGTTACCCCAAATGGCGATGTGGTGGTACCTTCTCTAACATTAACAGTTAAACCAGGAGATCATTTACTCATTACGGGTCCAAATGGATGTGGTAAAAGCTCTCTATTTCGTGTTTTAAGTGGACTATGGCCTGTTTATTCGGGAGAATTGTATAAACCCCAAAAATGTTCAATGTTTTACATCCCCCAGAGGTAAGTTCTTTTGTAAGTACAGAGTGCGGCAGAGGAATAGGGTGTTTCTGAAAAAATCATAACTTTGTTAATTCTGTTTAAAAAAAGTTTTATTGATATCAGGATGTTTGTAAGGATTTACCATTTGAGAATATTAGGTACGGAAAATTACATCAGACATGTGACGCCCGTTTTCGTCAACGCAGTTCTGAAGCCGTTTCTGGAGAATGCCGTCTACTTTTTCCAATAGGTCTGCACCGATGAGGGTGATTTGATGTTCGATTGACGCCTTCAGTTCTTGCAATGTGCGTGGTTTACTCTCATAAACATGTGACTTAAGGTAGCCCCATAGAAAAAAAATCACATGTGGATAGGGGACCGAGGCGAGGAGACCATAAAACATTACCGAATATTGAAATGACGTGTTTGGGGAATAGGGGACGGCGTTCAACATTTGCGGGAGTTCGCACAGTTCGTTGAACACCTGGAGGTTTTTTTTTCACTAAACTGCCACCTGTTCGAAGGTTGTTAACCCATTGAAGAATTGTGTCACATTTAAGTACACTATCGTTTCGAGCAATATTGAATTTGCGTCGAAACTCACGCTGAACGGCGATGATGAACTCGTTATTCCTTACAAAACGATGACGGAGGGTCCATTGCTCCATGATGAGAACTGGCAAAATAAAAATAAAAAATGGGGTTAATGCGTGCAGCCTCCACTCCCTCGCTTGCATACCGCCTGAGTTCAGTCCGTTTCAAAAACACTCTATGCCTCTGCCGCACCCTGCATTAGTAGTAGTAGCGGTTTTTCTCATGAAATCAACCATTCTTCTCATTTATAGATGCATGATTAATTAAAATGGTAGAAAAAGATTGATATGAGTTTACCGAAAAGATTTTGATGGTCCTTGGCTGGAACTGTGATGGTCTGTGTTCCAGGTCGTCCTCGTGCGTAGAACCGGCCATCGTGATGACGGACAATTGAGTAGCTATGATAATAGCGACAAGTGGTAGCATTATAAGGAAATTGTTAATGTGTAGTTTGGGCTTAGTGATATTGGGGTTATTGATGAGAATACCTTGTGATACTCACAAAAAGTGTGTTATAATAATACAAAGAAATGTACATTTACATTGCAGGTGGTACACAATTCATTTACATGTATTTAAATTGTCCAGAAATGGCTGCAAAAAAACCTTGGAAAGCGTTTTGCACATTTTTTTCATAGAATATTTTTTTCGCCCTCTAATTCAACCCGTACAATAGGGCGTGTTTTCAAGGAACGCTTTTTCTCTGTTAACGCCCCGCATATGATAACCTTCTCTTTACAGACCCTACATGACACTGGGCTCATTACGAGAACAAATCATCTACCCCCATACATTGGAGGACATGCATAATAAGAATATTACCGATGAAGACCTTTGCAAATGTTTGGAACGCGTTCATTTGTCACATTTAGTTTCTAGAGAAGGAGGATGGGATTCGTGCGCAGACTGGAAAGATGTGCTCTCAGGTGGAGAACACATCAGAGAGGAGGGTGGGAGTCATCCGCAGACTGGAAAGATGTGCTCTCAGGTGGAGAAAAACAAAGAATGGCAGTGGCCAGATTGTTCTATCACAAGTAAGTATGTGTCATTCACATCGCGGAGGAGGATGGGAGTCATCCTCCTTTCTGATGGACTGGAAACTGGAAAGATAACCACAGTTGAGGTGTACAATATTCCATGGTGTCTACCACTGAGTATGTGCTGTTGAGCGTGCAGAATAAACTGGACAAGCAATTGGAACTTCCTACCAAGTCCACACGGGAAAACTATTCGATCAAATATCGCCATTAGCCAGTGTCTATGGCACATTGAATACACCATTTCCCGATAGAGCACTGAAGTTAAGCAACATCCAGCGAGGTTATGACCACGTAGGTCCGCGCCCTTATGTTGTTGGCTATTTTTCCGGCCCAATCCAGGCTGGGTGAGGTCAATGTGGGTAGTTGGTTTGCAAGTTTCCAGCGAATGGAGGGTAAAATCCCCGTCTTGAAAGACCAATGTTAAAGAGACGTTAAGGCAAATTAAAAATATATATATATATCGTCATTATTTTGTCGAACAGATTTGAGAAGCATTCTATTATTAAATAAAAATAGATGAACTTACTGCAATATATTTTCCCCTGACGTTTCGCTGCAACGTTCAACAGCTGCTCAGTTGTCCTCACGAGGCTGCAATAAAAGCAGAACACAAAATGTGCTTTTTTGCTCTTTAATATACAAGCTCCTTCGGGACGGTGGTTTTTACCATTCTTTCGCTTACAAACGAGCTACCAGCATTAACCTTACCCAGCCTGGGTTGGGCCAGCATTACGAGGACTCAAACCTACGTCGACCTCATCACCACCATGTAAAACCTCGCTGGACGTTGCTTAACTTCAGTGATATTGACGTAGGTACCTAATATTTTTCATTTTACTTCCAGACCTGCGTTTGCATTGCTAGATGAATGCACCAGTGCGGTTAGTATAGACGTTGAATGCAATATGTACCAGGCCGCCAAAGATGTTGGCATTACTCTCTTGACAATAACTCATAGACCTTCTTTATGGTAAGTCCCATCGAAGCGTCGAAAACTTAAAAAAACTCTGCCTATCTAGCACATAGGTTTATCATTTTACTTTTACATACTAAGTGATCCAATGTGCCGCTTACGGTGGGCGATACATACTAAGTGATCAAAAGTGTCGCTTACGGGGGCGATACATACTAAGTGATTAAAAGTGCCGCTTACGGTGGACAATACATACTAAGTGATTAAATGTGCCGCTTACGGCGGACGATACATGCTAAGTAATCAACAGTGCCGCTTACGACGGACGAACAGATTTTTTTTATACAGAGTGGGTCAAAAGTCACAATGGGGTTTAAAAACTTTTTCTTTTATATATATATATATTATATATATATACGAAAAAGTTATTAAATTTTTAAAACCCATGGTGACTTTTGGCACACCCAGTATTAAAATTTTTAGATTCTGCGTATTTTGAAACGTAAAATATCGAATGTTGCAGGCAGAGGCGTTCTGGAAGGACGGAAATACAATTTTGTGTTGACATATTTTAGACAAGTTATTTTTATATTGATTATTTTTCCAGGAAATTTCATTCCCATTTGCTCCAATTTGATGGACAAGGCGGATGGAAAGTTGAACCTTTGAATGATGAGGTAAGATCCCAAGTCATCTCTTTTTGGTGGAAGTTGGTGTAAAATAAAAATCGGACCAAAAATAATTTTGTGCCACTTGCTTATTGTGTAGAAATCTTAAAATCCAACACCACGTGGTGCCCCGAGTGGGTTCCCATCCGAGTGTTGTTCAGACGGGAATTCAGTGTTGTAAAATCGCTTGCAATGATATTGTAAGTTTTATATTTTTTGGATTTTTTCTGTATTTCCTGATTGTTTTAACCTTATTAAATCGTGAAATCATAAAACTATCGTGCAGGGGTCCACAGTTCGAGACCATGGATTAATCTAAATAAAAAAAGATTGTTCAGAGTTTTGGACAAATAATTCTGACCGATCAAATCTTTCTTTTAAGTTCAACAATTTCGCGCCAATTTGTCTGTTTGTACCACGATAATTCTTCCCCCCCCCCCTTTGTAGGGATTTTGTAGGTACATAAAAATGCTTTGTAGGGATTTTGTAGGTACATAAAAATGCCTTGTAGGGATTTTGTAGGTACATAGGGTCACTTGTAACCCCCCGCACTACTTTATTTTTTAATCAAAATTTTGCATTTTACATTGTTAACTATTAAAACGAGTAATTTGTATTTACATTTACCTTATTTAAAAAGGGAATTCCTGGTTGAGCGAAGTCTACTATTAATTAATTTGAATTCTGTTTGTTTGTTTTGTAGAATTGTCCACCTTAAATGAAAGCTTAATACCAACCAACAGGTTCTACCTACCCACAAAAAGAAGCCAACAAGCTGTTCTGTCAAAATCTTGCCATTCAGTTTAAAACACATTTTAAACTGGCCGGGCCGGATTAACAATAGTAGCACCTGTAGCACGTGCTACGGGCCCCGCGCTTTGACAACTTACACTAGATATTTCGACATTTCTGGGTTGACAATTGAAAAAACATATCATTTTGACGGGGCCCCAAGTCTTCGAATTAGGAAGTAAAATCTAATTTAGGATAGTACAAGTAGGTAGGAAACGAGTATTGCAACATAAGCAAATTATTTTTTTAGCATGAGCGTTAACCATGTTTTATCGATGTTGGTGTACTCAAAATTTAATTTTACTTTTCTCTACCAGCTGTAGGTACTAGACCAAAAGGCCAAAAGATAATCAATTTTTGTACTGACTCCAAAAAGTAGACTACTTAGACGACGCCGGCGGGGGGTGGAGGGGCCCCACTCTGAGAAAGTGCTACCGGCCCCGCGGAAGGTTAACCCGGCCCTCGCAATATGACAGTTGTCACGCAAGCTTAGATCGAGTTCAAAAAATTGATGAACCTTACAAAAATTGAAGAAACAAAAAAAATCAAAATAAAAAATAATCAAGTGATTCATGGGGAGTTGCTTAAAGGTGGCATCCTGCCGATCTCCGTGGTCGATTTGTTAAGACTATTGACAGATTGACTCTTGGTTCGGAGGTTGTGGGTTCGAATCCCGCCCAGAAAAAAAAATATTTGAAAAAAAAAATAATGAAAAACGGGGTAACATCCTCACTGGTCCAGTCCACCTGATGTGATATTCCAGTTATTGACATGATTTTGGGTGCGCATGTCAATTATTGGTCTCCAAGATTATGATGATGACAATCAAAGACTTGAGCAGCAAATAACAAATTATTTAAAGCTACAGTCACCAGTCTCTGCCTACCATCGAAAACAATGATATCACGTTCGATGATTGATAGATATGCTCATGAATTTGAGATATTTAGCATATAATAATAGCGCCCAAAAAACTGCCGCTGTAAAGATATTCTTTAGTCCTATTCGGGCAGTATAAATTTAACCCGTGAGTGGTCGCGTTCTGCCGCAGAACGCAAACGGTCCATTGTAGAGATTTTTTCTCACACCTGATTTTGCTGTGTTTTCCCTTCTTTTCGAAGAAAATAACTGATTTTTTTTAAAAGAATTTGTTCAAAATCTTCTTTGATCTATATTTCAAGAGATTTCAGCAAGTTTATTTTCCAATAGTGCCCAGTTCGATCCCCTATTTTGGCACTTTTTTTCTTATATTATTTTATGAAATGTTAGAAATGTACTTAAATAATTAAAATAATTAATTATTTAGTTCGTTATTATGTTTACATTAATATGTAATTAAAGTAATTAGTTAATTAAATGTAATTTGATAAGTTAAATTTTAAACTAAATAAAAAGCCACACAAAAGACGAGAATATTTTGACGAAAAACGACTGGTCGCGATGTGAGAAAAATTCTCACATCGACTGCCTCCGACAACTGAAATGTAATTTATGTCGGCAATTTTTTGTGAGCACAAAGTAAATCATATTTGGAACAGCTACAGAGAGACCCGACAAGTTGGAGCCAATAATTACCAAGTTATTGCGTTTTGCCGACAGTGTGAGAAAAATTCCCTGTAGGAGACCACTCACGGGTTATTAAGGACCATTATTTTTTATTTAGGTTGTTCTTCTGGAACACCGTGTTTAGGTTAGTTATATTTTATTTAGTGTACCCGATCATTGCTCA
Organism: Pachypsylla venusta; assembly: GCA_012654025.1. NCBI lineage: Eukaryota > Metazoa > Arthropoda > Insecta > Hemiptera > Aphalaridae > Pachypsylla > Pachypsylla venusta. The sequence continues at coordinate 2,654,643 of CM022880.1, read as the reverse complement.
TAGAATAGAATTTTTTTTAAGTTTTACATTTTGTAGTTTTGTTAAAGCTAAGTCATTTTTATACATATTATAGGGGTAAATACATGAACAATTTTATTATTGAAAAGCAAAAACCTCAAGGCGTTCTTTTTATTATTCAGGTAACTGAATTATTTAATGGAGACTAGAAAATTGGTTCACGTGATTTTGTTTTGATTGTTGAAAACAAACGACGCCATTGTTGAAGAAACCTGTGACAATGGCGCTTATTAGATATTGCTTGTAAATCTATGGTGAAAAATTAAAGAAACTCTTCCGAGTTCACATATGTACTCGGGAGCACAGGGTTGGGAATGTGAAAAACAAAAAAAAAAATCTATTTTGTCTTACTGTTTTGAATAAATTATTCGCTTTTTTTCGTTATGGGTAATTTAGTTAATTCGGGCGTTATGCAAATTGACCAAATTTGGTCAATTTGGTCTTCCAAAACTTCTGATGATCATGTCTCGCCATGCTGTTATAAGTTGGTACCAGTTTCCAACATAATCAGGAGGTTTATGTTCCCTGAACTATTGGTCGACACCATCCTTCCATCTTTCTCTGGTTTTCCTCTTTTTCTGGGGTCGTTGTAAGTGAGGTGCAGTGCTCTTTTAAGGATTCCTTCGTCTTTTACTCTACGAACAAATTCCGCCCATATCTGATGTTTGATTTAAGTACATAGGTAATCAGTGGGTTGTCGCACCTGTTCAAAATTTGTACGTTCTTTCTTATCGTCCGGGTTTCATCGTCTGCATTTCTCAAGGGCTCATTTTTTTAATACCCTACGAGTGCCTACTTTCCTAAAATATAAAGTTAAAATACAAAACGCATAATTGTAATATTAAAATTGAATAACGAAAAATATATATTATTTCCAAAACAAAGTACAAACATCATGAATAAATTAAATACAAATTTGATTTGCCTTACTGTGCGAAGTCTTTACTGTATTTCACAATTCAGTTTGTACTTCCTTGCAAGGTATTTGATAGAATCATGAAAATCATATATCTTTGTTTTTTGGTATTTAAAAAGGATAGAGCTCATTTTTACACAGGATCCAGATCGCAAAGAAGATGAATACGTAAACATTATTTAACCACAATTATTGAATTTGTAGGTTTTCTAGATTTCTAGCAACCTAGCTGATATCAATAACTCTATAATAGTCAAATAAATCAGGTTAATAATGTTATAAAACGAAGAGAATGCGATCTATGATGGTGGAATCTTTATATATATATTTTTAATGTGGAAGTGTTCCACTTGTATTGGTTACTCAAAAGACAAAAGGAATTAAAGAATAAAAGGATGTAACAATTATGATAGAAAAGGAAAATTTTGAGAGCACATGGCGACGAGGAAACAATTCTTCATTGGTGATTATTTACATACTGATATTTTTATATTGATTCTTTATACTGATATTTTTATATTGATTCTTTATCTCAATGTTGACATTCATCTTTGCGAACAGTAAAGACTTCAAAAAATAAATAATTTAATATTTTCGGTTAGGTAGTTATTTAAAAATCAAATTATAATTTTATAACAATTAAAAATAATTGACTATGTTTCACCCCTCCTTCATCTTTTTTTAAATATAAAATATTGCACAATAAGTAAATTAAAAAAAAAAAAAAAAAAAATACTCATTTTTAAATGATACACGTCAAAACGTATTCATTATTTCTCATAAACAAAGTCCAATAAATAAATAATTCTTTGACATTTAATATAATACTGACACATATGATATTGACAAATATTTCATAAAAATGTCAAAATTCAAAACATGTTTTAAAGTATACCAAGTTCACAAATTTCAAATCTCAAAATTTCTGTATTATAGACAATTTCCTCGATTTCACAAGGTTTAATATTTCTAATACCAATAAAAATATTTCTTATTGGTAAGGTAATACAGAAAATTCTAAGTTTTGTAAAACAGGGCTCAATCTATCTCTTTTTGTACAATAATTTTCTTAAATTATTTTATTGTCAATATATATCAATCACAGCCAATATATATATAAAAAAATATAAATTTCGTCATAAATCGAGTAAATAAATTCGTCATTTTTTCGATCGTCTAAATCTAGCGACCAAAAAATTAATCATAATATTTACATATATATATGATTTTTATACTTAAATATAATAAATAGATTTATTTGTTTTTATTTTTGGTCGAAAAAATTCGTATCAAACAGGGAATTGAAAGAATTTTTTAGAGCAAAAATATTTTTTTGATATGTGTAATAAATATTTATAGAATAATACAGGTGTTATTTTATATAAATAAAAAGGTTGTATTTATATTTTGATAATTAAATAAAATAATTGTTTGTTACCAGCGTTTTTAACTTAAAATTAAATTTTAGTCTATTATTAAATCACATTTTTATTCTGTAATTCAATGTTTGCTTACATATTACGTATAACAAATAATTATTCAACCTAATTAGTAAAACAATAATCAACCTTTCTTTTATTTTCATTTGATTTTATATTTCAAAAGTATAATCTAATTTCTTTATTTACAGATGATCAATTCTACAGTTCTCTAACTAATCAGTTGTTATTGATCAGTCAATGATTTTTAAGCGTTTTTTGTTTGTCTGTAAAATCCGCCTGTTAGTCATGAGCTAATCATACACAACTGTTTATTGGACAACTCTAGCATTGACATATATTTTCACTTAAATTTTTAAAATATAAAATAAAACAAAAAAATAAAGCCAGTATTTTTAAAATAATTTATGCATTAGTGACCACTTTCTTATGTACAAAATGTAAAAAAAAGTGGTCAGTAATCCATAGATCATATTGAAAAAACAATATCAGTTTTTAAATAAATGCCTATTTTGCGAATTGTTGAGTGCCCGACAATTTTATAATAATATAAAACAACTCTAAAAATCGATCCCACAATTCCCGGGTAACAAATTTTCAATGATCAGCTGATAATTAACAATTAGTTACCAAAGAATTGTACAATCGACCATACTTATAATAATTACAAATTTAAAGACAATAATAAAAACAAACGTAATTTTCTACACTTTTACCTTAACATTTTTTAAACGGTATTTATGACGCATGTGTACAAACAAAACAATAAAATGTTTTTATTAATACGCAGGCGTAAAGAACCCATTCAAAACTGTTAAACTAAATTCATAAAAAAAACATTGAAAATCCTTTGTTTTATTTCATCAGGGATATGAAATAAAAAGGAATAAATTCACGACTTTAATTCAGGGACAACTAAAATTGTAAATTTAATCAAAAAAAAAATAAGGATATAAAATTGTATTCAAATATGTAAATATATCTTTAACGGTCAGATTAAAAAAAACATATATATTAAAATAATACTTTTTTTTTTCATTTTCATTCTGGTGTTCTGATTGGTCAATATTTTTCAGATCAAAAATTTAGAGAATTACTAACCAATAACAATTTCAGAATAAAAATAAAATTTATATTAATTTTAATTTAATATTAGTTAAATTGACCATCAATGAATGAAGTAATAGAGGTTGTTTTAAAGGGCACCGGCCTGAGGATTTTTTTTTTCAAGTATAAAAATCATATTTTATGTTTTACAATTTAAATTTCATTTTTTTTCTTTGTCACATCTTTTGATTATTATTATTTTCAAGTTAAGTATAGTTTCACCACAACAAATTCTCGATTGAGTTTTTTATTTGAATAGACTTCTTGCGTAGTACCAAATCTTGAAGAAATATTCACTTCTTCTCAATAGACTACTATGTGCATAGGAGTGAATATCTGCGTCCATATTATGTTCTCTCAACCAAGACGAATTGGTTTCTGTGCTGATTGTGGGAATATCTTTTTCAGCAAAAGTGTCATCTTCAATGTCTTCTTCTCCTTCTGAAAGTCAAAGGCAAATCATTTGAGATTTTTGTTTCTAAATAAATAAATGAACTGTATCATCAATCGTGGCAACATCCTTTTTTGATTTTAGCCAGATGTATCCGTAGCTCCAATTAGTTTGTTATTTGCAACTAAAGTCTTAGGCTATGTTCAGATGATTGCGTAGTACCGCGCGGAATCAACTGAATAAATCGATACAAGTTTGTATAACAATATGCACTATTTAGATCAGAGATTCCCAAACTGGGGGGGCGCGACCCCTTGGGGGGCGTGAAGGCAAGCCAAGGGGGGGGGCGAGACCAGTTGAGTTATTATCATATTATCAAAATATAAATGTACACAATTTTTTTACAAAAGTAATTTTATTTTAGGAAATTTGAATGAAATAGCATTCGGCAACACATTAGCGTTTTGAATAAGATAGCATTCAGCAACATATTAGCGTTTTGAATAAGATAACATTCAGCAACACATTAGCGTTTTGAATGAGATAGCATTCAACAACACATTAGCTTTTTGAATAATATAGCATTCAGCAAGACATGCGTTTTGAATGAGATAACATTCAGCAACACATTAGCGTTTTGAATGATATAGCATTCAGCATTATCATTTTGATAGCATTCAGCAACACCCATACCCATTCACAAGTTATAATGTAAAGGGAAGGGGAGCGTGGGAGGCTTTCATTTCATGAAGGGGGGCGCGGTGCCAAAAAGTTTGGGAACCCCTGATTTAGATAGATCTTGTGCAGCGCGGTTCGTCGTACCGCGCGATCATCTGAAGATAGCCTTATTATACATCTAATATTGGAGGCTCCCCTGAACTAATGCGAAAGCGGTTCCGGGGCATAACTTTTTTTAAAAAAAAAAAAAAAATAATGGAGGCTGATATTTGCGGAATCATATCAATCACTTCAATATAATTACATCAGTAGCACAAACATAATAGTTAAATATTACAGTTGCTTTCTATGCTATTGTACCACCATCAGCTCAGGTGGATTCAGTTCGTGAGGATGTCACTCGCAAGTAAGATATCAAAATCTCTGACCTACTTTCACTTTGTAAGTTAGTAAGTCATAACTAAAATGGAAGAAATTAAGCCCAAGGGATGGCTAACCCTTGGGACGTGCCCTCCAGTTATCATATTTTTCAGAGATTATACCCCCTCCGAGTTACCCCAAAAACATGTAGTTCCAAGGAATGCAGAATTTATTTTTACACCCTACTATCTCGGCTTGATCCATCCCAAATCAATCATATAGGCGCGTCGCGTCGGTACAAACTTCATTTACTCTGTCCCAAGACCAATGTTTAGTCCTGAGCGCAGCTGGGCCAATGTTTTTCTGGTGGATCAAGGCCAGNCTTGCAGAGGAGATAGAGTGACGTGTTGAGTGTTGATCACTTCTTCAATTGTGCTGAATGAATTGGGTTGTACCTAAAAGAAAATAATTAAAATAATCCAAAAAGAACAAAAAATAAACTCTATATCTGTGAAAGAGGAAGTGAGAATACCCACGGGCCTCCTCACACGTCATAACAGGGTGTAACTGAAGACAGCGAAACTATTATTAAAGATTGAACGCTTCCGAAGGATGATTTTAACACCTAAGGTGGTCAAAATAATCAGTCCTAGGGAGGTCCTAAGGTTCATCAAGAGTGAAGAGATTAGCTCTCTTTTAAATTAACAAAATGGTAACTCTCTCAAGTTGTGGGGTCTATCTTAAAAAGGACTTAAGGGGCTATCTTCATCTCAGGTCCTTTATGGCACCAAACGGAAATTGGGGTCATCCCTCTAAAAGTGGCAATAGAGCTCCAATTTTGACTCTGTAACTCTGAAACAGATGAACAGGGAAACCAAAATAAACCCAACAAAAGATATCGTTTCCGACCCTTCCTTTAGTCGCCTTTTGCGACTAGTATGGACTTGGGTGCCTTGGAAGTATTCTTTTTAAGCCCTACCAATACAAAAAATGACGACATTGAAATTTTACCTCATAGCTTTCTTTCATACACAAATCAGCACGCATTACATTGTCAGCATTGGTGATTCTTTTTAGTTGATGATCTCGTTCCAACGATTGTAGAGATGAATCCAGCGCCCGATAATTCCGTTCCAGCAATTGTTGGGTTGAATCCAGTGCCAGATATTTCTGTTCCAGTAATTGTTGAGTTGGATCCAGCGCCATATAATTTTGTGGTGTGTACTCTGTGCTTGTGATTTCATTGTTTAAGGAACAGCCTTGCAAAGGAGATAATTTTATGTGTTGATTGGTGACAGACTTTTCTATGGTACTGAAACATTTCGGCTGAAATCAGATAGAATGCCACCTAGTTATGCAAAACTTTACAAACGCTTAGGACATGAATGACAGTATCGCCGAGCTTTGATGGTCAAAGGCAGGTCAGGATTAACCCTCAACGGGGCCCTAGGCAACCATCAATTTGGGGGCCCTTTTTTTCACGTCCGTTCACTTTTTTCGATTAAGATAAAAAATCGAAAAAAAGGGCCCCCAAGCTTTCATAACTTATAGCTTTCATAAAAATTTGACTGTCAAAACGTAATAATATCAGTAAAATTACCATCTACATTATAAACATGTCGTTTTCCACATTTGTTTTTGGCAAATTCATCAATTATATCATCAATATCAATTTTGTTCAATAAATCTGACTCAATGTAAAGTATACCTATCATGTCTAGTCGCTCTTGTCGCGTTGTAGCTCTTTCAACAGCTTTGATTCTTTTTAATTGCGAGAAGGATCGTTCGGCAGAACAATTTGTGATCATCAATGTTAAAATAATCCGAAGAGCTATTTCTATGTTAGGAAATACATCTGCTAATTGATCTTTCATGAGAATCTTATACAAATGACTATGAGTTTTTTGTGCATCAGTGTATCTGGAGTAAACGAAAAATGAAAAATTCCTCCAAATCTCTAGAATAAAAACGAACTAAGTTTCAAGTGACGTTTGTGATTTCACTTTGTTTGATTATTTTGTATTTTTTCAATTATTTTCAGTTGTGATTATATTTTCATTTATTTCTTTGAAATTTTATGTTTGTAAGAGAATTTTCAAAGATTTTTTCATTTTTCGGGGGCCCCCTAAATTTGGGGGCCCCAGGCAACTGCCTATTCTGCCTCATGGTTAATCCGGCCCTGAGGATGATGCATAGTGGACCAGGAGATCAAGAGGCAATTCCCTATTGTCGACAAACACCAGATTGTTTCAGAACAGACCAAGTAAACCAATCGAATTCTCCGTTGGATTAGTTTTGCATTGCTGCGCTTACTTGCTTTGTTTTCTTTTTGAGTGTGCGTTTGATCATGTCTTACTTCAGATTGTTTGGGGTCTATGGGTCGGTAAAAAATATCGCTAAATGATTGTCTGGCCGCCTGATATGTTAGTATTACCCGGGGTACATCACGTGGAGACAAACTTTCATTACAAAAAAAAAAAAAAAAAAAAAAAAAAAACAGAGACTAAGATCTTTTCCTCTACGGTTTGCGGACCTAATGATATCAAAAAGCTACATTATTTTTACACGTTATTTTCACAATAACCTCTTATTACTAATCTTGTTCGTTATCACAATAATCTACAAGTTCTTATTACTAGTCTTGTTCGTTATCACAATAATCTACAATTTCTTATTACTAGTCTTGTTTGTAATCATAATTTGTACAATTTTGCATAGAAAATACAAATTCAGTACAAGACTAATAATATTAATTTGAAGTTATTAGGAAGTAAGGATCCTGGTCCAGTTCAAAATAATTCTTACTTGTAAGTCCTTGACCGTCAATTTCTGAACACCCGCTTTAACTCGTCCCACTTGCATCCACATAGTTTTCTTAACATCGCGCATGACAACTTCATATCCTTCAAGAGGAGAGCCACCATCTGATTCTGGAACGCCCCATTCTAATATGGCAGCGTTGGCACTCAGACTTCGAACTTCTAAAGGTGCTGTGGGAGGTGATGGAACAGCTGAAAATTGTTTTAAAATATTTCGTAATTAAAATGTGTTCTTTTTAAAAACAAAAAAGGATAGGTCGCCTTAGCAAAAAAAAAAAAAATCTTGGTGAATCAAAAATGTGAAATCTCAGGATGAGAGCGTTCAATTTGGCTGTTACCAAATATGTTACTTAATTAAAGCCATCAAGGTCAGGTAACATAATTCTTCTTTCTTGCTGCCTAGGATACTCCTTTGGAAAAGATTTTTTTTATATAAAAAAAAAATCATTGGTATATATAAAACCATGCTTCAGAAAACCATACCTTTAACTGATGAGCCTACAAAAATAACAATTCATTTTTTTTAATGCATGACCAGCGATTAATTGAGAAAAACCACATTTGCAACAAATGACATGCTTGAAATATATGCTGATATAAGCAAAGAATAAATAATTGAGAAACTTAATCGAAAAAAATGCAGGTTTATTAAACTAATGGTCAGTGCATGCACCCTATAAAAATAAGACCACTGGCCAAACATAAGTAAAATAGAATCCAACTTCGACAGTTTTTCAGTGAAAAATTATAATCAGTGCTTTTGTATTGGAAAATATCTATAAAAATCTCAAACGTTTTATTCAGAACAATGAAAAGGATAGAAACATCGGGGTCAAACACAAGCGAGACGGTCAAATATTCTGATACTGACCCCAGAGTAGACTGAAGTAGACGTTGATTAAGAAGGAGTTGCAGAATATAATCAACACAAGGGAGATATACTTGGGTGGAACAAAAAGAGAAGTGGATAATATATAAAACACGGTGGAACATCTATCTGGTGGACCACATTTGAAAGATATACAAAATACGGTGGAACATCTCTCTAGTGGACCACATTGGGAAGGTAAACAAAACATGGTGAAACATCTCTCTGGTGGACCACGTTGGGAAGGTAAACTAAACATGGTGGAACATCTCTCTGGTGGACCACGTTGGGAAGGTAAACTAAACATGGTGGAACATCTCTCTGGTGGGCCACATTTGGAAAGTATACAAAATACGGTGGAACATCTCTCTAGTGGACCACATTGGGAAGGTAAACAAAACATGGTGGAACATCTCTCTGGTGGATTACATTTGGAAGGTAAACAAAACATGGTGGAACATCTCTCTGGTGGATTACATTTGGAAGGTAAACAAAACATGGTGGAACATCTCTCTGGTGGACCACATTGGGAAGGTAAACAAAACATGGTAGAACATCTCTC
>CM022880.1:2608861-2627881 GCA_012654025.1 Pachypsylla venusta | reverse complement strand
TTTCACAACCATTTCAACTGGGTTACTTCTTATTCTGTTACCATATCTTCCTGTTTGTTTCGACTATGGAGCGGCTCATTTCTGTCGTATTATTATTTCACAACCATTTCACCTGGGTTACTTCTTATTCTGTTACCATATCTTCCTGTTTGTTTCGACTATGGAGCGGCTCATTTCTGTCGCATTATTATTTCAGAACGATTTCAACTGGCCTACTTCTTATTCTGTTACTTAGATCTAGCATTGAAAAACTTAGGATCAACCAAGCAATATAAAACAATCTCCCAAAAAACATATCACAAAAAAGCCATCTATTTGACAGAAGACCTTACCAACCAAAAATATAATATAATATTCTGTAGTGATCCTTATAAAAATCTGGAGATCTTTATTCTAAAAACAATATGCATCTCGCCGAAAGCGATAAAAAATAGAAAATAATCACGTAACTAGCGGATGAATCTGAAACTCACTCAAACCGCCGAGTTTGCGAATGAGAGAAAACACGGCCTATGTTTCCTATGAACTTGGTTTGTTGTTACCGTCTGTATAGGTACTCGGAAGAATAAAATTTCCTACCAGTCCTGAGTCGCCTTCTTTGACCGGCATTTGGTCTGAAAACAACGTAAAAGTCGTCGGAAACAACAACTCTATCTATAATTAGATAAATGTATTTACCTCTAACAGTGACCGTACATTTGGTTTCTTGATTTTTCACCGAACATGAATAAACGCCACCATCAACTGTGCCAACTTTCTTGATAACTAATCTGTGTACATGTCCTTCTTGAGACAATTCTCTGTGGTCCATACCAGATATTTCCGTGCCATTCAATTTCCATTTGGTAGACACGGTGTGCGAGGTTTCACATTCTAAAACTAACATATCTCTTTCATCGATGGTTATTTTTGATTCTAAATGTTTTGTAAAGGTTCTGAAAACAAAACACAAAAATCGTCATCAAAATTATTCTGTGTTACAATCAAAGAAGAAAGAGAGAAAGTAACAATATCGGAATCATATTATCTCTTTGATTTCAAGTGACACAAAAAATTATGGAAGCCTTTGCTGTAGCGCTGTTTCAACTTTGGCATACTTTGATTCATTGAGGAAAGATTTTTTTAAGTTTTAATTTTCGTAGATTGACTTTTTTACTTTAGAGAAAGAAAAGTTTTTTTTTTCTCCCTTAAGTGAAAAAGTCAATCGACGAAAATTAAAACTTAAAAAAAATCTTTCCTTCATAAAAAAAAATATCAAGTCTCAATAGACATTTATATGTTAAATAATAATTTGATTAATTGAGATTTGAGTAAAAAACAAAAATGTTCTTGACTGTGAAATAACTGTCAAAAAGTTATTTTAATTTTGAAATCAAAAAATCTCTATAGTTTCCTGGTCGTAGACAGAAAATCCGGGCCGGGGGGGGATTTACGGGTCCCCCTATTATTATTTCATCTAAAATCACCGTATGGGCAGTAATAATAGTAAAAGTAGGTAATTCACGTAGTTGATGTGAAAAGGCGTGTACGCTTCTTTTTGGCAACGAATAATTTGATTTTGAGATGTTAATGTTTACGAAATATACCCATATTTATGATTGCTGTACAAGCGCAAAGGTCGCACTGTATTTTGTCCCATATTAGCCCACTAGCGCTAAACTTCTGATTTTGTGTGTTTGAAATTTTTCAAAACTTTTAATTTGATTTATTAATTATTCAGAAAAAAACTTGAAAAAATTCATTATGATAATTTTCTCACCGGGCCTCTTAGGAAATCCTGAGCCTGGGGGGGGGATTCACCCCATTTCCCCCCTCTCGTCGGGTCTGATAGTTTCAGTCAAACACCATAAACTATTTGGGCCATTCCAAATAGACTGAATTGGAAATCAAATCCAAACAAAAACATTGATAAACGAAATTGGCTGACATTCCAAGTCAGGTGTAACCTTGACAAAGGTAATTCTTTAGATTCTTTCTTTACTCCCTTATTACGTTGGTTGCAATACATTACTTTCATATGCTTCGTTCGTATGGGGAAGATAAATTCAAATTTACCAATAACCAATATTCTTCTATGCTGGACTTTGCGGATCGCATGGACCACTTTAAAGAATTGGCCAAAAATTTGTGTCGGGCCAACTTTTGATTTGTAATATTGTTTTATATTTTTGTATCTTTTCTGTGTCTTAATTATCATTTTATCGCGCACTTTTTCAATTTAATTTTGAACCACAAACCTTATTGACTATGTAAGAGCCATTAGTGATAATGGCGTTTAGTCAATTAAAAAAAAAAAAAATGTCGACTGTCGTTATTTCATAAGAAATAAATATGAGTATATACTTACATTTTTTCCACGTCCACTGTAACTCTCGCTCCATGTGTGGCACTTCCCAATTCATTTGTAACAACCACTAAGAAATAAATATATACTTACACTTTTTCTTCGTCCACTGTAACTCTCGCTCCATGTGTGGCACTTCCCAATTCATTTGTAGCAACCACTAAGAAATAAATATGTACTTACACTTTTTCTACGTCCACTGTAACTCTCGCTCCATGTGTGGCACTTCCCAATTCATTAGTAGCAACCACTAAGAAATAAATATGTACTTACACTTTTTCTACGTCCACTGTAACTCTCGCTCCATGTGTGGCACTTCCCAATTCATTTGTAGCAACCACTTTATAATCCCCGGAATCGGTTTCCGAATCAGCTTCTTTAATCTCTAAAATAATATTTTCACCATCGAATATTTCTCGTTTGTTTGGTGACGTCAGAAGAGGTTTGTTATTTCTAAAATAAAACAGAATAATTTTATGGAGAATAATAAATATATACCTACTTTTCACCAAAGCGTGGCATTCTGGTGTCATTTTTTGGTATTTAGGTTTCATCTGGGCTCTAATTGTGCCCCAAAACTTTTAGGATCAATCAAATATACCGCTGGCGGTTTTTACCGCTTTTAAGCGGTTTTCACTAATCTTGTCTAAAAAGAGAATGGTAAGAGTCAGAGACTTCATATTTAGCAGGTATGTCAAATTTAGGGTCTAATTAGGTCCCAGATTTGGAATCGCCACGAGAACCCCCCCTCAACTTTTTGCTCCCCCCAATTTTTTTGGTGGGGGGAGGAGGCAAAAAAGTTTTATTATTTTTTGCCAGAAAAATAATAAAGCCATGTGTCACATTGGCAGAGTTTTGCATATATGCAAACATTTTCAATTGTTACATTTTAATTTAAGGCGAGACCGAACCCGATTTCTTTCATCATTTTAAAAATTCGGCTCAAGTGTGAAAATCTCGGATCAGGCAACTGGGCAGATTTATAAAAAAACTAGCTGTTTGCTCGTGCTTCGCCACGGTATCGGCATCTAGTTTGGCGCCTTAGAGGCATGGCCGTTCCCGTGCTAATAGTTTTTTTTTATATATATTTTTGGCTTAAGCAATCTGACGATCACTACTGGTCATTCTCTTTATTTGCATATATCTTTATAACATTATAGCTGTTAGCCCGTGCTTTGCTACGGCTTGGCGCCTTAGAAGCATGGCCGTTCCCGTTAAGGAATATAAAAAATAGATAAAAACCTATTCGCAGTCCTATCGAATGTACATACAAAATTTCAATAAAATCCGTTAAGCCGTTTTGGAGGAGTATGGTGACAAACACCATGACATAACAGAGAATTTTATAGATATAGAGAAGAGAGAGAAGATTATAGCTGTTAGCCCGTGCTTTGCTACGGCTTGGTGCCTTAGAGGCATGGCAGTTCCCGTTTAGGAATATAAAAAATAGATAAAAACCTATTCGCAGACCTACCGAATGTACATACAAAATTTCATTAAAATCGGTTAATCCGTTTTGGAGGAATATGGTGACAAACACCATGACATAACAAAAGAATTTTATAGATATAGAGATTACTTACCTAAACCACACGATACTTGGTACTGGACTGCCTTTAACTTTTGCATTGAGACGAATGGTTCCTTTTTCTTTTACAGTTTTCTCTTCAAATCTTTCAATAAATAGAGGCACCTGACCAGGAGAAGCTAGAAAGAAAAATATTCAGGCATTATTAAACATTTGTTAGAGGAGGCTGTGTTGGTATTTTAAATCTTGATAGAGAACAACACTAATATTATCGAGCGGTACTAAAATATCGCCCGAAAAATGCTCGGATCAGGATCCGGGGAGGAGTAAATTGGCACATTTTTTTAAACAAATTTTAAACCAATTAGAGAGGTTAGGAAATGTTTTCACGAACATTCCTCTGTCGCATAAGTACAACCGTCCAACAAGCCAATAAAAAAGCGAGTTTAAAAATTTAAAAAAAAAAAAAAATGAAAAATATGTCAATTTACTCCTCCCCGGATAGAGATCCAAAATGCTGATGTTTTTTCACGTCACGAAAACGTTTTTACTGACATGACGGTTTTCGTAAAAAAACAAACGACTTGTCGAAGACTGGTCACGTGGTGAAAAAAATAACGGGAAATAGGGGAAAAAATGTAAACAGTTTGGGTCCTTTTAAAGTATGCGAAATTCTCAAAAGCACATGAGAAGAAAAAAAACACAAAAAAAAAACAAAAAACATCTAACTCAAAGGATTCATTGGAATTACATATGCAACTCTACATAAACTACTAAAAGAACACGGCATTATTAATGATTTCCCCCACACGATATTACCTCGTTTGAAATGGTTCTCAAGCAATGCAACCGAAACATATTTTCCTACATTTGAATTGTAACTACAAAGTCTTTGAAGTTAAAGTGGATTCAAAGCAAAAAAAATATATATACAAATAATATTTCGGTAAAAAAAAAATGTTACTTTTTAAAACATGTAGAGGGTGAGGGATCAACAGTTCAGTGCTGAGAAATTACTTCTAGATTTGTAGAAAAACAAAATGACGAAAAGAAAATGTTAGATAGAACAAACAGCATCCAAATACATCCATCATCTAAAACATGCCTGGAAAAAGAAAACTCCAGCAATAAAGTGCCATAGTTATTGCTAATATTTATGAACAAAGAAGAAAAGCAAATGTAATGTTAGTGGACGTTGCATCCATCATCGAACTGAAAGCTATAATTACCAGAATATACGCAGAAGAAACAACTATCATTCCCGAGAATATAAAATTTTAGGATTCTGTTAGCAGTGGACGGAAAGAGGTATGTAAGATCAAATATTATAAAACACCTATATTTATTTATTGCTAATGTTTTTATCATGCCTTCAAAGCTCGCACTGAAAATTTGACTTCTGCAATAGACAAATTTTATATCGACCTATGAATTTATGGCTGACTGCGAGTGAAGGAAAATTGTATTCAACAGAAGATCGATGGATAAAATAATTCGGATAAGTTTTACCTAATACATCGGTATACAATGTTCTAACAATGTCATTGGTCTGATCAATACTTTGGACTGAATGGATTTTTACTTTAGTCCAGCTGCACATAGTTTGGGTTCATTAAATTTTAGACTGGTTGTATATCATCAGGTCGACCACATTTTCGGATTGGGTGGGTATTGGGGTGACAAATTCTTTCATACTCGGCTGAATAAAAGTTATATGATTTCAAAGTGCGAACAGTGCGACGGGAGCTTTAAAATAATTTGAAAGAACAACAAATATTTTGAAAACTAAGATTTTATTAACAAACAAAAAACTCATTTGCTTGTGACAGTAGGGAATTAATACTTTCACTGTTATTTTATAATTGATCACTTATCACATTATTAATTTGATAACAATTTCTCTCTGATGTTTTTATACTATGATTAGCTGTTTGCCCGACGGTTTCGAAATTCAACAACTTCTTGATTGCGACATTAAAACTTCTCAAGTTTGAATTTTTGGTGCAATCGATTTAGAAGGAGTAATAGGTATCTAATATCCTTTTGTACTCCGGAACACCTTCGTATTAAATTTGAGTTTTCTCGCTCATCCCAAAGTAATACTTATCAATTATAGAGTTTTGGAGGAACCGACCGCCAGGGTGAGCTTGGCTCCTACTTAGAAAATTCAATGTTTTACTCGAGGATATTACTTTTTGTACTGTGGAACACCTTCGATTAAATGTCAGCTTTCTCGCTCATCTCGAAGTGGTACTTCTCAATTCCAATTTTTCGGTAGTGAAAACCGTCCATAAATCGGGGGAGAAACAGGAAAAATAAGAAAGGGGATAGGATAGTTAAAATTATAATGAGCAATTATTATTTGTGAATATATTTTTAAGCTAATTTTTTTGATTTCTTTTTTAAAGGAATTGTAATTTGTAAAGGCTCGTCCTGTTCAATATTTGGAGGAAGAACATACGCAGGTGATGGAGATCTGGATGCTGCAGCTAAAAATAGGAAAATGCCAAAACACAAAAGAAATTGTTAGACGTCTGAAAAGATTAGGTAGGCGTTTCCAAATTAATCGATAATAGCAAACAAAAATTCGAGCTTTATGTATGTACAAAATATTTACATTTTTTTTTTGCAACAATAAAATCCTAATGGGGAGCGATTTAATCGATCATTATCAATCAAAATGGGGACAGTGAAAAATATATAAAAAAACCTTCTTATACTAAGCAGTAGTTCTGTAAACTTAAAATGACACTGATCTGGTCCCGAGTAGCCCGATAGAACCCCAAAAACCAATCAGACAGTTCCATGGAAGACCATTACAAAATTTCGTCAAAATGGGATAAGGCGTTCGAGGATTATCGTGGTACTAATTCATTCATAAAATAGTGGCATCATCGTGTTCGATGGTAGCTAGATGTATGAGACAGCAGCTCTAGATAACTTGTAGTCTACCGCTAAAGTTTTTAATTGTCATCATACATCCGTTCTTGAAGGCACATAATTGACATGGGTCCCCAAAACCATGACAATTACTGTAATATAATTACGTCAGTAACACAAGACTTACAAACATAATGATATTACAGAGTTGCTTTCTGTGTTATTTTACAGCATCAGCTCAGGTAGACTCGGCCCGTGAGGATGTCACCCTCTAGTAACTTCTTACAATCTCAAGTATGATTTACTTTTCCTTATGGAAAGTTAGCAAGTCATAAAAATGGGTTGGAAGAAATTACGCCTTCGGTAATTTCTTCCTGGTATTTCTTCACGGCACTAATAGACAAAAAAAGTAAAATCGTGATGTTAAAAATTAACCTTTTGTTCGGTCAGATTCGTGAGAAGATCAGATCCTTACATCAACTGAATTTCAGCAAATGTCACAGATCCCTCCCCCCCTTTTTTAAAAAAATTATAGTATAATATATATATTTAATTAACCCTTTCAATTTTTCGTTAGGATGGTTTCTATAAAGTATGAGTGTAAAAAATATCATCCTACCATCAATAGTAGTTGCTTTCATCCTGCGTTTAATAGGTATAGTGATTTGTACAGGGGACTCTTCTGGTTGAATAATATACGGCGTTGGTGATGGTGAACGAGCTACAGAGAAAGCATAGAGGTATTAGAGCAGTTAGTTAAGCAGAAATCAAAAAATAATAAAAACAATGTTAAACGATATATCTACAGAAATGTATTGCAACACGGACGAAGACAATAGACCAATTTTTCATATACGTGTTCAGCTAAGGGCTCAGTAATAATTTTTCGACCATAGATTAATACTGAGTAGGTATGCGTACTTTACAGGGACGGATCCACGGAGGGAACTGGGGGAGAGTCCCCCCTCAGAAAAGTTTTTGCAATAGGTCAAACAAATTGTTGAAAACTTAACCTACCTCATAGCTACATTATTTTCTCATGCACATACTACCTCAAGTAAGAGTTGTGCTTCGTAATATTCTGAATTCTAATACAAATTGTTGAAAGCTTAACCTACCTCATACCTACATTATTTTCTCATGCACATACCACCTCAAGTAAGAGCTGTGCTTCGTAATATTCTGAATTCTAATACAAATTGTTGAAAGCTTAACCTACCTCATACCTACATTATTTTCTCATGCACATACCACCTCAAGTAAGAGTTGTGCTTCGTAATATTCTGATTTTTTCTCATGCGAATACTACCTCAAGTAAGAGCTTATTTTCTCATGCGAATACTACCTCAAGTAAGAGCTGTGCTTCGTAATATTCTGAATTCTAATCGTATCAATACCTAACAATATCCCAAATAAACTCCAAAACATCTTGACTTTATTTTTTTCAAAGATTTTTTGTATTTTTTCGTGAAAAGTACATGACATTGACTGTTCGGTTGTAAGAAAATGTTGATTAAACACCACGAATTACACAGTTTGAACTCAGAACTTCTTATCCTTGTGATCAGGGCCGTAGACAGAAACTCCGGGCCGGGGGAAAAATTTTGGGTCGCTCTATTATTCTGTCATCTAAAATCATCGTATGGGCAGTAATAAAAGTAAAAGTAGGCAATTCACTTAGTTGATGTGAAAAGACGTGTACGCTTCTTCTTGGCAACAAATAATTCGCTTATCAGATGTTAATGTTTACGAAATATACCAATATTTATGATTGCTGCACAAGCTGAAAGGTCGCACTATATTTTAAAATCAGTGTCCTGCAATAGCCATTGTCCCTTATTAGCCCACTATCACTAAACTTCTGATTTTGTGTGTTTAAAAAATTTTCTAAACTTTTAAGTTGATTTATTTATTATTCAGAAAAAAAACATGAAAATTTTTATTACGAAATTTTCTCACCAGGCCTGGGGGGATTCCCCCCATTCCCCCAACTTCTCGTCGGGCCTGCTTGTGATGTAGGTATTCTAGGTAAATAAAATTATCAGGTAAAAATACATAAAATAACATGTTTTGTTTGACTAAAATATCTTATGTAGACATTTGGGGCTCAGAAAATCGGGTTTACATGTATTTTCCCTATGACACTTACTAAAGGTGGATACTCTGTACACATTCTAAGCCTTTTGTTAAACTTACATTTTCGTCTCAATGGTAATAAAACTTGTAGGGTATCCATTTCTGAAATAGAATAAGGAGGAGGTTGCTCAACCTCTTCTTCAGAGTTTACTACTGGTTTATCTTCATAAGCTGTAACAGCGATTTAACATTCCAAGCGAAAAAAATAAGCGGATTAGTATTAATGTTTAAGAAGCAAAAGCAGCTGAAGCATATTATCCGTCGGATCTATCAAAGGCCTCGCCTAACAGAGAGCATTATAACAGCGTTTAGTGTTGAAGAGACTTAAATTGGTGAATGACATTTTGATTGTGAAGCTGCTGTTACAACAACAAGATACTTCAATCAAACAAATTAAACCGACTGAAACGACGGATAGTGACGTTTAAATGGGAAGAAATATAAAATACTCATCGAACTTCTTTTCTCCCCTCGAATAGGATTTTTTATGAGCATGGTTGTTTTATTTGTTCTAAAACTTTTAGTGAGTAAAAAAACTAAAAACCTGTTGTACTTGCATAAACTTAGTGAATTAATGAACATAATAAATATCATTTTCTCATCTTTGTCACGATATTGTTTGAGGTTGTAGTTCAAAGTTATAAGATAGTATTCCTGAAAAATATTTGAGCCAAAAGTCTAATCAAAGTGATAACCTAGACCTGGGGTTCTCAACCTTCACAATACGAAGTGCCACTTGGTATTTTTTCGAATTTTTGGAGTACCACCACCCTGGGGGAAGGGGTTGCATAAAGGAAAATAAAAAAAATATTAACATATGAGAACATAATTCCACAAAGAAGCTGAAGTTAAAAAATAATCATGCAAAGGTACCTGATAAGATGTAAAACAGAGTGAGTAGAAAGGTGGGGTTTTGAACCCACTTCCTCCTGTTCCGATGAGATTACGTACTACCTACTCTTATCAGAAACAATTGCTTCAATATCAGGCTGAATATTACTATTTTTACGTCAGATCAATAAACGATTCTTTATATTCGTCAGCAACGCCTGCATCTGAGTATTCTGCAAACGGATTTCTAATTCTAATGATATTTTGTGTACAACAGAAAATGGCTTCGCGTACCACCTGAAATGGGTCCGAGTACCACCGGTAGTACGCGGACCACCGTTTGAGAACCCATGATCTAGATAGTCTAGACTAAAACATTAGACATCTAATACAAGAAGTAAAAAAGATCAAAAATGGAAATCTCGAGTGGAAAAAATCAAATATTTGTGACGAGTTATAACGCTCTCCATACGACAAGGACTTTAAACATTTACGCAAATTGAATTCCTGATCTAAGGTCTACTACTATTAAACAAAAAATGAGATTTATCATAATTTCATATTTTATCAACTAAGAGTCTATTGAAAGCGAAAATAAAGCAGTTTTCTAAGCACACACATATTTAATAAACTAATTATGTTATTTTAAGCAGGATAGCAATGTTGAAATTCCGATATGCTAATTATTATTTTTTTTTTTAAATTTGGCTTAACGTCTCTTTAACAGATGAAAAAACCCGCCAAAGGTACATTCAATATCACCCAAAAGTTACGGAGTACAATTAGACCCCAGATGGACCTATATACCAAACCGGCACTGCTATGTGGCAAACGTGCCCATCATGGCGTACGGCTTACAAACGCCTTTTATAATTCGATTTCTGGATTCTACGTACCTTGAAACGTAAAATATCATTTTTTTTTGGGGGGGGGGGGATTTTTTTCTCCATGACGATTTTAATGGTTCATTATTGAAAAAAAATAAACCATAAGCCAGAATGCTATTCAAACTCACCCGGTGCTTTAGTCTTAGGTAAGTGAACAGACTACTTTTCCAAACACAAAAAAACAATAACTAGAGTGCTAATCAAACTCACCCGGTGTTTTAGTCTTAGCTAAGTGAACAGACTACGTTTCCAAACACAAAAAACCAATAACCAGAATGCTAATCAAACTCACCCGGTGTTTTAGTCTTAGCTAAGNGGGTTTTACCCTCCATTCGCTGGAAACTTGCAAACCAGCTACCCACATTGACCTCACCCAGCCTGGGTTGGGCCGGAAAAATGAGCCAACGATACGTGGTGTTCCCAAGCGGTCACCCATCCAAGTACTGACCACGCCGGACGTTGCTTAACTTCAGTGATCTGACGGGAACTGGTGTATTCAACGTGCTATGATTGTTGGCTTGTGCTAATTAACTTCAGCCTTTGAAAGCATGTCAAAAAGAATTAACATTCTCTATTCAGGAGAGGGATGTTTTTTGAATAAAATTATTTTCAAAGAAAAAAAAAAAACTTTAGGACACTTGGTAGGACTATAAAAAAATACAAGAAATGAAAATGATTAAAAAACACTTGACTTTATGTTCTACAATTTTAATATATTATTCGATACGCGTAATTCTGACTTTACTCCATTATCAAGAACTATTTCTTAATAATGAAGTAAAATCCGAAATACACGTATCGAATAATATATTAAAATTGTAGAACATAAGGTCAAGTGTTTTTTTAATCATTTTCAGATCTTGTAATCGTCTTCAATTAATTTTTTAAATTAAAAATGGGCCAGTAATGGTTGTAAAACTATTTAAGCCAGATTTTATATAAAAAATGTTCTTGAAAATATATATTACTGATATTCTGAAGAGAACCAAAAAATGGTGCAGCCAGCGTCTATGCGGTCTATGGCACATTGAATACACCAGTTCCCGATAGATCACTGAAGTTGAACAACGTCCAGCGGAGTTGTGCCATGTGGGTGTCCACGTGGGTTCGCGCTCTGGCTATTTTTCCGGCCCAACCCAGACTGGGTGAGGTCAATGTGAGTGGCTGGTTTGCAAGTTTCCAGTGAATGGAGGGTGAAACCCCCATCTTGAATGACCAATAAAGAGACGTTAAGCCAAATTTTCTTTTTTTTTAAAAAAAAGTGGTGCAAACTAATTCACGATGACCGCTATCTTGAGGACTTTGTTTGTTAGTAAAATCAAACTTACGTTCCACACTGAGTACAGCTGAAGACTCCACAGTTCCTTCATTATTTGTAACCTTCACCGAATATGTCCCATTATCTTTGGTACTACATTGTATCAAGGTCAAACTATGAGTATTCTTCTCAGACGATATTTGTAAATCTTTGATAAGTTTTCCATTCTTAAACCATTCGACTTTAGGTGACGGATGGCCTCCAACGTGAATTGTAAGAACAACACTTTCCCCTTCCGTAATAGAAATGTCATGAAGAGGTTCAAGTATTGATGGTTTTTCTGATTTTCCAGTGCTCACCTAAATGAAACAAATGACAAGGTTAGTTAGATCCAATACTAGCGGCGGGTTTATATGTTGCTTGGGAAAAAGAAAAACCAGGTTGCTTGGGAAAAATTTACTGGGATATCCATTTTTGCTTCTCCTTCTCTTTTCTTGGCCACCACAGTATATGTTCCTTCATGAGTCCCCTTAATTCTATCTTTCTCAGCTTTACTGGGATATCCACTTTATCTTCTCCCTCTCTATTCTTGGCCACGACAGTATATGCTCCTTCAAGAGTCCCCTTAATTCTATCTTTCTCACCTTTACTGGGATATCCATTTTTGCTTCTCCCTCTCTATTCTTGGCCACCACAGTATATGTTCCTTCATGAGTTGTCTTTTTAATATTCCTAATAGTAACTATTGAGGAGTAACTGTGCATATCGGACTGTTCTGATATCTCCACCTCGTCAGTTTGTTCAAGTGGCTCATTATTCAAATACCAAACTAGATCCGGTTCTGGTACTGCCACTAAACGAACTTCTAATGTAACAGTTGTATTTTCTTCTGCATAAACTGGTTTGGTTTTCTTTGAGAATGTTGGTGGAATACCTTCTAAAATATCTGCAAGTGATGATTCTCTGAAATTTGTTTATTAATAAAAGACATTAGATATGGCGAAAAACAAAAATTCAATTATTGATCAATATAAATCATGGTCCTGGACATTATCACTACGACCTTTGTTTAGATCTATTGTGACCAGTATTTTGAAGAGGGGGGTGGAGTTAGGTTCGAACCAACAGCTTGACGCTGAAAAAAATGAGGCTGATCCAAGATATTAAAATCATGAAAATCCTTCGAGATGTAGAAATAACAAAACCTTTCTGGTCAATAAAATGGAAAGTTGAGAGCTTCAGTAGCTATCATTTTTTGGTGTTTATCAGAACTAAACAATATTAATCCAATATCTTGAAATTTGTCACGACGACATATGAACGCAAAATGAGAAAGTTTTAGATGTCCTTTCAGTCCTTAAAATAGTACATGATTAGGAATAAAATAACCAGTCATTCCGGAGTTACGAGTTCGAAACTAGGATCGGTCAAAATAAAATTTAGAAATTACTATCCACCCAACACGGCCATGCCTCCCAGGCCTCTGACATAAAATATAAAGCTTAAACTAGAGACTTGAAATTTGTAGGGTATGATATATAAGGTGGAAACTAATTAGGTCGTCTTTGTGTTTGATGATTGTACAAGTATACTGTTTGTGCAACCTACCTCGAGAGACTTTTCCTTGATAATCCACTCATTGTGTCAGATCCATGATAAGATAAAGGAGCATCAACAGTTAACTGAGTAGAAGATGATGCAAAACCAGCAGAGTTTTTGGCAACACAAGTAAATGTTCCAGCATCCTCTGGGAAAACTTCTCTGATGATGAGCGTTGCCACATTGTCACTGTCGTAGAATATCTGGAAATTAAATATTTGATGAAGGTTACATATGAGTATATCTTCACCAGACTAAAAAATATTAAAGTTGTTAAAGAGCTAGTTTCGTCCTCTCCTCAGAACATCATCGCTGCTAATGTCTCTGATGATGTTCCCAGAAGAGGACGAAACTAGTTAGCTCTTTTAACATCTTTAATATTTTTTAATCAAGTGAAGATATAGAAATTTTCAACCTTCATTATGGTTTTAATTGACATGGTATCCCAATTTAATCAACTTAACAGGGCCGGCTGTACCATATAGGCGAACTAGGCAACCGCCTAGGGAGTCAAAATTTAGGGGGCGCCAAATCAGTATGGAATTTTATTTTCAGCGGGATATGAAAAAAATGTATACATATAAAGACGTGCATTTTTGTGTATATGATTGATAATTCATAACAAGAATTATCAATCATAAAAACAAATAGTAAAACCAAGGGTATGACACCAAACAAGATCGATTTGTTGGGCTGGCTACATTGTCCATAGAACATGAAATTGCTCGGTCTTTGGATGTAGATCAAATCGTAACATCTTTTGCAAAACTTAAGGCGCGAAAAATAGGGACATATTTGTGATTTGGTATGTTTTAGCTTACAGTTACATGATTAGGTGAAGTATAAATACCGAAATTAGCCATGATCTAGTTCGTAATATTTTTACAAAACAGCTTGTGATTATCTCATAATATTGCTGTGATGTCGTTGATTTAAAAAATGTGTAATGATTCTAATTTTTTAAATATATAGTGACTTAATTTTATGTTACTATCTTGAGTGAAAAATTCTAATTAAAATTGTGTAGATTTAACAAAAAGGTTTAGTGTCCATTATTTCTGTTGTAAATATATATGACTCTGAATTGTTCAATATTAACCAGAGGAAAATTCATGGCCAGATTTTGATTGAAATTTGTGCAAAAATCATGAATTTCACTACTAGGAGGGATAACTATTCAGTATTATCATTAAAAATATGAATATGAGTACTTTTACTATTTATATTAATTAACGAACAAATTAAATATTATATTCAGGGGGCGGCAAAATTCATTTTGCCTAGGGCGGCAAATTCTCTTGAGCCGGCCCTGCAACTTAATTAAATATTTATTTATTCATGGAAGATGTAAAGGGAGTCTTTTACCTACACTTAATAGTATAATCCATATCATTGAAAAAAACAACGAAAGGGAAAATCAATCATTGAGTACTGAAACTAAAAACTATATTCCAGGAGAGGGTGAATACTTTTCCAAATTTGACCTTAAAATTTTTGATAATAAAAGAAGACCATATTGCCAACACTGGATTTCTCACATTCCCAAAATTCGAAGTTTGATTCAGATTAAACCGCAAGTTTATCACTAGTCGGTACAAAATATCACAAAACCACTGGATATCAAACCGAGCAATTTACAAAAGCTGAGAAAACCCTGACTAGACCTTAACCAATTTTTTAAGTGATTGAATTGGAACAGGAAAATAAAAATTCTCCTAAACTTTGCCAACACGCGTATTGTTGTTACCTGGAATTCTTCTGATGGCTTGATGACAGCTGTTTGTCTGAACCAGGTTATCAAAGGTCGAGGACTTCCTTCAACTTGACATTCAAATTGAACGGTTGAACCATCAGGAACGTGTTTAGGTTGAAGTTTTTCAATAAATTTAGGTGCAGATGTTGAATCGCCTGATTTTGGTTCTGAAAATCAGATTTTTCATATATCAGACATTACCTTAATCCCACATATTGTTGTAGTTGTAGTATTGTTTTTTCTCACGAAATTAACCGTTTTTCTCATTTATAAATGCATGATTAATTAAATGTATATTTCTTTGTGTTATTATGTCACAATGTTTATGGGCATCATAGCATTACAAAGTATTTTCAACATTCACTCCAATATCTCTAAGCCTAAGCTACACTTTAACAATTGTCACCTTATAATGCTACCACTTGGCGCTATTACCATAGCTACTCAATTGTCCTCAGGAGGCTGAGTTACCCCCAACACAACCAGACCAAGTAGAAAATTCGAAAAAACTTTTGTCAAATTTACGACCTGTCCAGGAATCGAACCCGGAACTACCTTGGTGGAATCCGAGTGTGATGCGCACTCTGCCACGGAGACTTCTTAATTAAAATGGTGGAAACAAATTGATATGAGTTTACCGAAAAGAATTTGATGGCCCTAGGCTGGATCTGTGATGGTGTGCATTCCAGGTCGTCCTGATACGCAGAACCGTGGCAAGCTTTGACCTGGAACAAAGTAGCTCTAACCAGGCAAATCTGTTTTTTTTTTCTTAACTTCTCTTTAACATCTATTGCTCATTCTAGTCGGGGGTTTGAAGGATTATTTTAAATATTTGAACTTTCGTCTTCTGACTATTTCATATCTAATTTGAAAATGTCACAAGACGAAAATTAAACATTTAAAATACCTAATCTTTCAAACAAAATACTTTGCTTTATACATATAAACTAGCTGAGTACCCGAACTTCGTTTCGAGAAGAAGTTGTGTAAAACGTTTAGGTCTGCGAACCTTGCCAGACTTCAACACGCATTTTATTTATTTTGGAACCTAACCCAATACTACTCCCAACACGTTCTACCCAAAAAAACTTTTTGTTCAATTCTATTAAATTATAGATAAAAACTTATTCTGCCTTGGTAGCTCAGTGGTCAAGCGCTCGCCTGGTAATCAGGAGGTCGCGGGTTCGAAACCCAGCCAAGGTAGGATTTTATCCTCTCAATTAATTGAGAATTTGACCACAATAATAGNCGCTGCTATTCGGACAGCTGTCTGAATACACACCTAACTATCGTAAGTTAGCAGAAACAAAACAATGCCAAACATCTTATTTAGTCTTACCTTTCTTATTTCTTGTAATATTTTTCTTTGCACCCTTTTGAAACAAAAATAAAGTCAAGTTCTCGAATGAGAGAAAGTTAACCCTCTTGTTTTTTTTTTTTTTTTTGCTTAATTTGTAAAGTTTCCATGCTTCCAATTATTAATTTATCATAGAGAACGAGGTATAGCCCCACGAATCACAATAATAATAAATCTAATAAAAACAAGCTTTTTTCAAACTGTGTTTTTTCATAGTATTTTAGATCATAGGTGATAGCGAAGAAAATGAAGAACTGCAAAGTCGATCGCGGGCAAAAAAGGTTGCCGATACCTGTTATAGTGTGTACATAATTTTTTGAGTGAAGTGCTGGAGTGGTGCGTTCAATTTGATCAGAAGAAGATTTATGGAAACGTAGCGTCCTCAGGGTAACCTCACTCACGCTAATACTAACACTATTTTACACTATTTGTAGCTGCCTTTAACGACTGGCATGGACTTGAGTGCCTTGGAAGTATTCCTTTAGGTACCCCTATCCACAGGGGACATAGGAAGGATATAATGCAGTAGCTTCTCCTTGCTTTCTGCATGGGTAATAGAAGAAATATCGTTTCTGACCCCGCCCTTAGCCGCCTTTTACGACTAGCATGGACTTGAGTGCCTTGGAAGTATTCTTTTAAGTCCCCCTACCTACAGGGGACATAGGAAGGATATAATGCAGTAGCTTCTCCTTGCTTTCTGCGTGGGTAATAGAAAGAATATCATTTCTGACTCCGCCCTTAGCTGCCATTTACGACTGGCATGGACTTGAGTGCCTTGGAACTATTCTTTCTAAGTCCCCCCATCCACAGGGGACTCTCAATGTCATTAATTTAAACTTTTTGTTAAACTTATGTACTGGTAAGTTTAAAAAAATTTCTTTTAAAGTATATACGTACCCAAAACATTCTCAAGTATCAACAACTCGCCACGAGTTGTTGATACTTGAGAATCCTTCTGCATGGGTAATGGAAAAGATATTGCTTCCGACACTTCCATTTGTCGCCTTCTACGACTGGCATGGCCTTGGGTGCCTTGGAAGTATTCTTTTAAGTCCTCCTATCCACAGGGGACATAGGAAGAATATAATGCTGTAGCTTCTCCTTGGTTTATGCATGGGTAATATCAAGAATATCGTTTCTAACCCCGCCCTTAGCCGCCTTTTACGACTGGCATGGACTTGAGTGCCTTGGAAATATTCTTTCTAAGTCCCCCCATCCACAGGGGACTCTCTATGTCATTAATTTAAAAAATTTGTTAAACTTATGTACTGGTAAGTTTAACAAATTTTCCTTTAAAGTATATACGTACCCAAAACATAAACTTTCTCTCCTTCAACTAAACTGATTGTTTCTGGAGTTTCAGCATCATATGTGGAAGTTGAAAACATGATCTCACCTTCGCCTGTAAATAGACACAAGACCCAAAATTATATTTGATGAGTCGCAATATAATTGTATTAAATGAAAATCATAATCACATCATTAAAAACCTCTAGCAGTAGACTACGGACACAATGATGACACTATTGATTGATAAAATAATGTATGATTTTATTATTTAACTGGCTCGGTAGCTCAGTGGTTAAGCGCTCGTCTGGTAAACAAGAGGGTGTGGGTTCAATCCCCAGCAGAGGCAGGATTTTTTCCTCATTAATTTGAGTATTTGACCCCATAACAATAGAGCTCTAAGGGTTAGGTAGTAGAAAATGTCTCAGACATTAACCTAGGTAACATTCCACTCAAGAGTGTATTTATTTTTTAATTCTGCATGAGGAATGTTTTAGAGGAAATAATTAATTAGTGCCCGAAGGGAAACTCACCACAAATTCCTTCACAATATATTTTCATATAATCCTTTTACATGCCNAAAATCCTGGATACTGGCCTGTATATGTAAATATTTGAAAACACTTCACAGAGTTCACACACTTACCTTCTGGAAGTTCCTCAATTTCTTTTGTGATTTTAAGCGAGGCTGATTCTGAAAAAAAAAAAAAATTAGCCAAATCATTTATTAGACATTTATTATCAGTAAGTATATCATAGATATGAAAAGAGTTATCTAGACAGAAATTAACGTTTCTTCTACAATGAGATTGAGTGAGTATTGTGCTGTCCATATTCTCGAATACTCGTATCTTTCATACTCATGGACAGCAGCTGAATGGACGAAAGTTATAAGATGAAAGTTATTGTCTGCCATGAGCTCAGCAGAACTTACCTCGTAATAATGAATGGCATACGATCTAGTAGTGTATACCTGTATACGGGTATGAACTATTTCTCGTAGAAGAATTTAAAGAGATGAACTTTAATTGTGTTAAGCTAAAATAAGCTTGTCACAATGTACATCTCCAGGTTACGTGATAAATTTTTTTGTGTTCATTTTTTAATTTCAAAAATCCAAATAAACAATTTGTCAACACTTAACAGGGGCGTACACAGGA
>CM022880.1:2578251-2601732 GCA_012654025.1 Pachypsylla venusta | reverse complement strand
TTCCTCAACAACTTCCTTTTTAAGGGTCACTTCTTCGGCAACCTCCTCAATCACCTGAGGCTTTTTAGGTTTCTTCTTCAAGACAACTTGTTCTGAAATTGACTCTTCCTCAGGTTTAGGTTCCTCAACAACTTCCTTTTTAATGTTCACTTCTTCGGCAACCTCCTCAATCACCACAGGCTTTTTAGTTTTTTTCTTCAAGACTACTTGTTCTGAAATAGTCTCTTGCTCAGGTTTCGGTTCCTCAACAACTTCCACTTCTTCGGCAACCTCCTCAACAACCTGAGGCTTTTTAGGTTTCTTCTTCAAGACAACTTGATCTGGAGTTTTCTCTTCTTCAGATTTTGGTTCTTTAACATCTTCATCAGCAGCTTCTTTAACAACTGGTTGTTTAACAACTTTTATTTCTTCAGCCTCTTGATCAGTAACATCTTCGGGAACCAGAGGATATAACCCCTCATCCGATTTAGCCTCTTCGACAACTTCTTTTTCCGACTGATCATTTTCTTCACTTGGCTGTTTTTCAGAAGGCAAGTCTACCTCTTTGTCTTTAGATGGTTTTCGCTTTGGTTTCTTTGTCAATTTCACTTTAATTATTGTGTTATCAACTTCATCTATAGAATCTTTTTCCTTACCTTCATCCTTTTGAGGTAATATTTTCATCGGTACTTCCGCTTCTCCTTGATCATCTTTTGTAAAAGGTTTTAATTTCATTTCTTCGGGTATTTCATCGGAGTCTTTTCTAGGGGGTTTCCTAAATGAGATATCTTCTTCATCATCTGGTGCCGGTTGTTTTCCTTTTCCTAATTCAATGATCAGTTCGGGTTTGGCTCCAGTGTTGACATTTTCAAGAACATTTCTGGTGGAGGATATGGAATTCTAACGATTCTACTCTTTAAAAGAAATTTGGTAGCAGGAGTTTCTTCTTTTGGTGCAACCTTAGATTTGGGGATAGACTTTTTCAATTTTACTGAGCCTATAGGTTCCTCTGGAGATTCCTTAGAAATTGAAAGTTTCTTTGGTTTTTGTACCTCTTTTTTATCTGGCTTTTCAACAGCAATTGGTTTAATTTCGTCCTCTCTCTCAATTAGCTCTTGGTTTTCAGAATCTAACTTGTCTCCTGAAAGAATTTCATCTATTTATCTGACTTAACTTTTAGTTTTTTAACTTTCTTTTTCTTCAGCTCTTCTCCAGTTTCATCATCTGGCTTTTCAGTTTTATCATTTGATTCATAAGGCGATTTGTCAGAAATCTCTATTATATTATCAGAAATCTGATCCTCTAGTTGTTCGTCTGGTTTAATTGTTGCATCATCTGAGGGAAACGTGACTTTTTGGTCGCTCGCAGAGTCTTCTGCGATACTTTCATCACTCTTGTCTTTACGAACTTTGGGTACTTTTTTCAGAGAAAAATGTTTAGGAATTACTTCCTCTGTACCTCTGATTTCTTCTGGAAACTGTGGTCTACCCATGTCTAAATCCGCTTCTTTTGGTGGACTTGAGGTCTTTTCTTTGTCGAATGGCTTAAGTTGAATTTTTTCTGGTTCTTCTATTGGTAATACTCCTTGTTTTATCTTTAAACTAATATCTTCCTCTTCTTCTTCAGGTTTCTTTTTTGGTTTACCTAATATCAAACTTTTATCCTCTGGTATCTCAATGTCCTTTTTCTTATCCTTTTTAATCTTTGGTTTTTGTTTTGATTCATCAATAATTTCCTCTTCTTCAGGGACATTCAAATCAAACGGTTTAAACCTAAGCTCCACATCGTCTGTAGGGAATGCATCCAAAGGTTTCAGCGTGCTATCTGTTTCAGGCCTTTCCACTTTTTCTTTGGTTAAGTCTTCTGGAACTTTTTTCTTTTCTTTTACTTCAACTACCTCTATATCTTCTACTTTTTCTGGAACCTTCCTTAGTTTGACTGATTCAACAGTATCTTCAACTATAGGTACTTTCCCTTTTCCAATTTCTAATTGTTTTGGAGATATTTCTATAGGCTCTTTTTTAAGTTTCTCTTTTGTATATTTTTCTTTCTCGTTCACAGGCTTGTCAGACTCAACTTCTTCTTCAACAAATGGTTCATATTTTTCCAGTTCAACTTTTTCAGTTTTCGGTAATTTGATCCTTTTCACTTTTGTCTTGATAATTTTCATAGCTTCTTCATAGTTTCTGGATAATATACCACAGTCCTTGAAAAGTGGTGGCAAATCTGTTATGATTGCATATTGCACAGGTACGGGATAGTCTGTTACTCGGGTGATTCTGCTCTTCAAAAGTCTCTTGAGAATTTGTGCGGGTTCAACTTCTTTTTTCTCAATAATAGATGCTTTCCTCAATTTAATTGATGCAAATTGAGGAATTTCCTCTTTCACGGATTCAATTTTAAGTTTTGTTGGCTCAATTATCTTCTTTTCCATTTTCATCAACTTTAATTTATCTTTCCATTCTTCTTCTGCTTCTACACCACCAGGAATCTCAATATGTCCTAAAGACTGTTTTTTAACAACTTTCTTAACAGGACTGACCTTTTTCGTAGTAGACGATTCAATTTCAGCCGGAACAGATTCTTCAGGTATATCCTCGACAGTAGGCGATTCTTCTTTTTCTTCTGGATGTTTTTCTTTCTTGACAATCTTTTTCTTTACGCTTTTCTTCTTCTCCTTTGGTTTTATTTCTTCGACGACTGTTATATCTTCCACAAGTTCATCTACCGGTTTCGTCTCTTCTATATCTTCAGATTTTTCTAGAGGTTCCGATATTTCTTCAGTAGATTTTTCTTTCTTGGGAATCTTCTTTTTAACACTCTTTTTCTTAACCTTCGTATCAGTGTCAATTTCTTCTACCACTACTTTATCCTCCTCTGTAATTGGTTGTTCTTCTTTAGGTTCACTTTTTTCTTCGGATTCTTTTTTAGAAACCTTTTTCTTTAAAATTTTCTTCTTTTCTTTTGGTTTTGTTTCTTCTATGCCGTCTTCGGATTTTAAAATTTCTGGTTGATCAGTCACTGCAGTTTCTGTCACATCTGGTTGTATTTTTTCAATAGGAGAATCGAACACAATATCCAAGTTCTCCTTTTCTCCTGTGGAAGGTCATAATTAGATAATAATTAGTTTTGTAAAATTGCATAATTATTAGCGCGCTCATTTTGTTTTTCTTGGCGTTGATTGAAACCTAATACCGGCACAGGTAATCTCTAATTCTCTAATCAGAACCCCTTTTCTATTATATTTATATACAGAGTGTTTCAAAAGTTTATGCAAAAAAAGAAACCACGTATAGTAGAGCTCAAATAAAGGCCACTTTACTAAATAAACCCCTATACGGAATTGGACCCCAAGGTAGCTGGGACCACCCAAAGTTGGCACTTAAAAATCGAGAAATAATTATTAAAAATCGAATTATTTTGCGATTGACTTCAATTTTTGCATGACGTCTCCGATTGTTATCATGCTTCTTTGTGACTATTTGGCACTTTTTCCCCGATTAGGGGCGGAGTTATGGGGGATCATGAAATGAAAATGCCTAAAACTTTTTGATGCGTATATGACATATCTTCTAAAACTTGTTTTGCTACAAAAAAAAGACCGGAATAGCTCTTGTCTAAAACCAAACGTTGACCTTTCAAAATCACAAAAGTTGAGCGTAGAATGATTCTAAATATGAAGTATTAATTCTAAATATGAACCTTTTGAAACACCCTGTAAACTTCTTTTTTTAAATTATCTTTTTTGGGATAACTTGTATCTATGCAGTCACCTACCTAAATATATTTCTGTGTTCCCCTTAAAAGCATTTTTTTAAAAAATTTCGAGATCTATTTTCCAACCAGAAAACACCCGTTATTTAAATTTATTGAAATCAACGAAAGATATGGTCAATAAAGAATAATGATGTCCTAATCATTATGGTCATTGTGGCTTTAATAAATATCTTATTTATACGTTAAATGAATATAATATAATGAATATAGCTATAATATAGTATACCTATCTACTTAAAACATGAACCCATTCTAGGAATTATATACTGATACTAATTTACTTCGAACGCTGAAAGTTCATCACCTTTCAAAGTAAAATAGGTATGAAGACAACATTGATTTGCTTAACAAAAGTTATCTTTTTTTTTTTTAAAAAAAAAAAAAAAAAAAAACACCAAAATATTTGATCAGTTTTGAACATTGGGAAACTAAAAAAAATTAATTAACCAACTAAAACAGGGTGTCCCAAAAGTCCGAGACCGCCTGAATATCTTTTGAACAACTTTATGTGGAGTTTTGAAATTTTACATGGTATTATATCCCAAATTAAACCACCTGATGGTGTGACCAATTTTTCAGGGGCGAGTCACATGTGGCCCCCCAGGGGGTCCAACTTTTGTTTTTTAAATACGAACGCACATCTTGTGATACATTTTCAGAAAGACAATAGAACTAGAAGTACTTTGCAAAAAAAAAATCACATCTAGCGTGTTTGGTTTTAAAATGGCGGCCATTTGAAATTTCCAAGATATGACTTCCAAGAGTGTCTAAAACTAGGCGAATTATTTCTAAAAGTGGGCGAAACCAGGCGAAATATGTCTAGAAAGCAAGTTCCTCAACATTGGTGTCCTATGCAATCATTCAATATCCCATTCCGAAAAATTCGCCTAGATTTAGACACTCTTCGAAGTCATATCTTGGAAATTTCAAATGGCCGCCATTTTGAAACCAAAAACCCTAGACGTGTAATTTTTGTTGCAAAGTACTTCTAATTCTATTGTCTTTCTGAAAATGTATCACAAGATGGGGGTTCGTATTTGAAAACCAAAAGTTGGACCCCCTGGGGGGCCACATGGGACCCGCCCCTGAAAAATTGGTCAGATTATCAGGTGGTTTAATTTGGGGTATAATACCATGCAAAATTTCACATAAAGATATTCAGGCAGTCTCGTACTTTTGAGACACCCTGTATAAGTACAATTCTCAAATTTTCTGAACAAAACTATTACTCTACTATCAATACATTAAAAATATACTATCAATACTTTAAATATGATTGATTCATTTTGTCTAATAAAGTACATATTTGAATTTAAGTCATTCATTATCTGCATTCGAGATCCCCATGCTCTAAATCTAACTAGGTATAATACAACTACGGGAGGACATAGGTACTGGTAAGAGAAAAGAGTCGTGCAACATCAAAACATCATGATAAAAGCCTACACATGCTGTCAAAACAACTATTCACTGGAGACAATACTAATAAAAATTATACTTTACAATACAAAAAGAATAAATATCTGTACTATACAAAGTCATGTGACTGAGAAATAGCTGTGCTATACAAAGTCATGTGACTGAGAAATANTTAAGCAAAGTCCAGCGAGGTTTTACTTTGATCGGTGACCACTGACCACGTAGCCCTCTTGATAATGGCTCTGTAGAAATAGGTTTCCCTTGCAATTTGCTGTTTAACAATTTTTACCATATAATGCTACCATTTGGCAGTAGTCCCGAAAAAATACCTGTTTGTAATCGTTATACCATTGAGGGTCCCGAAAAAATACCTGTTTGTTACGTGTGTTAAAACTAAACCCTCACTTCGTTCCGTCAATAATTAGCTGTGTAATAATTCTATGTATCAAAATTGAATCAAGGGGTAATTTTTATATTCTCCTATATATTATTCTCGATTTAAAAAAGTTATCAGGAAAATGATAGAATTACAGTCTGGGTAAGAACATATGGGTAGCTGATTTGTAAATTTCCAGCGAATAGAGCGTGAAAATCCCCGTCCCGAATAGCCTTCAAATATTCTGATGGTGAGCTTTCACCATCAGAGCTACGCTCATTCGTTCGGGGGTAATAGCATCAAGTTTTTTTTTAAAATCAAATCATAAACAATGTATAGTAGTTACTAAGCGAAAGATGTTAACCTATAATTGTGTTTACCTTCATGAAGCGCAGTTGGTTTCACTGACGATTTTCTTCGAATTTTAAAATCAAAGAATTCTTCTTCGTTGACAGATCCTCTTGGCTTTAGTTTCACTCCAGGCTCTTTTAATCTTACATCACCAGCTTCATATTCTTCTACATTATAAATTTTCGATACTCTTCTCTTTAAAGGTACATTTATATCTTCAGGACTCAGAGCAGATTCCTGTTCAATTTGAATTGTTTCTTCGGCCGCTTCTTCATTTATAACCAAAGGTTTTAATTTTCTTGGTAATTTAACTTTTCCTAGATAATCAAATAAGAGTAGAAATTATTATTAAACATATTTTTTTGTTCTTCTTGGACATTTTTCCATAATGTTGACATATATTTAAAAAGTGTTCAATGGATGCATTACAGATGTTATAGACATCTACCAAAGTTTGGGATAAAGGTAGAGTTTCTAACATACTGGAGCTATTTCCTCGTTGAATTGACAGATATTAACTCTAGATATACGAGGAAACAATGATAGCGAGGCATTCCAGACAAACGGCATAACTCAGACTCTAAGGGGACAAATTGAAAGTGGAATAATAAATCCACTTTCTCCTGACACCATTGCGCAAGAATTTTTAGTGTAAAGACAAAAAAAGGTGGTTTTCTTTAGTGGACCAAAAAGAAATCTTTGAGCAATTTAAAATTCTTAATAAAGGATTTGATACATTAAATTCCAGAAAAATCTGACCAAAAATAACTACCTAAGCATGTAAAATATTATTCAAACATATTTTGGTAATGTTTAAATGACATGAGGATTGGTGGCAGAGTTGACAATACTCCTGACAGTGGAAATACACAAAGTGCTATAAATGATTAATCCGAAAACTCTAAGAGATATTTTTTTGGTTTTGGAACCAAATCGAGTTCAATATTTTTTATCCAATGATTTCGATTTTAGGGTGTTAAGAACTGGACGCCCCATTTTATCTATTGACTTACCAGACATTGAAATTTCCTCTTCATCATATGTATTCAGAGCCAAACTGAATTC
Organism: Pachypsylla venusta; assembly: GCA_012654025.1. Lineage (NCBI taxonomy): Eukaryota > Metazoa > Arthropoda > Insecta > Hemiptera > Aphalaridae > Pachypsylla > Pachypsylla venusta. The sequence goes on along the minus strand of CM022880.1, from coordinate 2,594,765 downwards.
TTGTTCTACATCTTGTTGTACTTTTGTTTTCTTTGGTATGAAAGTGACATTTTCTACGAATTCTTCCTCTTCACTTATGTCCACAGATTTTTGTTTGAATGTAATTATTTCTTCGCCCAAATCTTCCACAATAGATCTTCTTGGTTTGCTTTTTAACTTTAATGTTTGTTCAGTAGTTTCTTCAATGGGTTTCTTTATTGTTAATTCATCAGAAACAGAATCAGTAATAAGAGATTTCTTTCTACTAGATCTACGACTCAGAGTAACACTTTCTTCAATTTCCTCCTTCTTATCAGGAACTATAATAGTATCGTCTTCAATGGATTCTTCCCTTTTTTTCTTGCTTTTCTTTTTAATCATTACTTCGGAAGTATCTTCAACAGGTTTTAAATCCTGAATGGTTAATTCATCGCTACCAGAATCTTTCAAAAGAGATTTCTTTCTACTTGATCGACGGGTAACTTTAACATTTTCTTCACTTTCATCCTTCTTGATAGGACTTTTAAATGTTGTAGCGTCGTCTTCCCCGGATTCATCTTTTGGTTTCTTCTTGAGAGTTATTTCTTCAGGCAAAATTTCTTCTTCAATAAGTTTCTCTTCTTCAGTTTCCCTTTTAATTGTAAGTTCATCTGCCTCTTCATCAACAACCTGCGACTTTTTACGTTTCTTTTTTAAAACAATCTGTTCTGAGGTTGTCGTATCTTCCTCGGTCTTTGGTTTTTCGACAACTTCTTTCTTGATGGTAAATTCTTCAGCGACCTCCTCAATCACCTGAGGCTTTTTAGGTTTCTTCTTCAAGACAAATTGTTCTGAAATAGTCTCTTCCTCAGGTTTCGGTTCCTCAACAGCTTCCTTTTTAATGGTCACTTCTTCGGCAACCTCCTCAATCACCTGAGGCTTTTTAGGNATATATTTGGGCTCTGGGGACTTCAAAACGTGTTTTGGGATTGAAAACTCGAGATAGACAAAATTTCAACCCATTACAATACTTTTTTTTTATTGTTACTTTACTAAAGTATGTATTTTTTATAATGCCAATTTAATATAATAAAAAAAAAGACACACTGTACAAAGCAATAGACTACAATTAGACCTTAGATACACATTTACAAAAAAATAATGACAACTTATTAATCTACAGTAGGTACTATCTACTCACCAAAATTCTGTGTCTTTTATATGTTTTGTGTACACCTATATTGTTGATGGTAAAATTGTAATAAAATAATAATTAATTATATTAAGAACCTATTATATTAAAAGGAAACATATTTGATTTCGAATGAAAGTCGAGTTGAATTGATTAAATAAATGATTGTGCTTATTTTTATTTAAATAATATATAAAAAGGATAAAGGAAAATCATTTGCTCTTAAAATGATTACCCAGCATGGTTGTCTGTTACAATACCTGAGTCCAAAGGGTAGCAGATAGCGAAAAATTTATGGTCTACGAACGTTTACGAGTTACGGCCAAATGTCTAATTTCTTCTCCATAATCGGAGCCCTCGTGGTGCTGGATATTTTATACCTAAGTCAGACTGTGTGAGATCAATGTGGCTAGTTGGTTTTGTAGGTTTCCAGCAAATGGACGATAACCCCCCTGTTTCGAGTGCCCTTAGATATAAAAGGGACCTCAAGCAAAATAAAAATAAATAAATTAGTCAGTATGTAATTCGAACAATGAGCGATCGCTTTTGGAGCAATGTGTAGTTTTCTCAATTTCAAAAGGAGCTTTCATTATTTTGAAAATTACAAAACATACAGGGTTTAGATGAAGTGTAGGTCCTTTCCTTCTAACTTCCCATTTTTATTTATTTTTTGCACTTTCTTTAATATTGATTTTGTATGTTTTAATATTGATTTTTCTTTAATATTGATTTGTATCTTTGTTTTTGTACGTAAATTGTAACTTCGCGCTTTTTCTTATTTTTTTACCTGTATATATATACCCTTATCAATTCTGAATAGATTTTTTTCTACCTTTTCAAACGACTTCTCATTTCTACTCCGCTCCATCAGCCGTTATGATCAGTACTACAGAAGATATTTTTAAGATAGAGCTTGAAGAATAATTGTTCCTCAAAAAATATAAATTTTCTGCTCTTAAAAATCTAACAAAAAAGTACATCTACACCCTGTATATCTTGCAAAATAATATCAAATAAAAAAATTCTCATTAGTCATTTGTTTAAATTGATCGAACGACACATTACCTCCAGTTTTCGAAAGATCACTCAAATTAAGTAAGGTGTGTTTAGCATTTTGGAAAAAAGAACGCTTACTGTCGTTTGTTATTTTGAGGTGATCTTATTATTCTTACGAGGACACTGACGACTCTATTCTAGATGCAGCGGAACTGCATGTGAGCCCATGAGTTACACCAAAAAAGTCAGAACCTATAAGCCTCATTTGAGAAAAAAAAAATTGAGCAAATTTTTTTGGTCCAACTTTATAATTTTCTTTTTAAGAAATGGCATTATATGGAATTTGCTACCAATAAGGAAACAATCATTTTCCACATATTTGATTTCTCTTGGTAATCCAGCGGAAATCAAATCAGTCCGAAAAAAATATCAAGGACATTGGCTTCGGACATGAGAAAAAGACTGATTTTGAACCGTGACCGAAATAAGAGCAAATGATATTTCTCAGTAAGTTTATTGTAAAATATGATTTAAGTTGTTTACCTGCATCGTGTGTAGTGTCATATATTTCATCGGTTTTATCTGATCCAACGTCTGACCATCGCTGATGAGCCCCACGCGGTTTCTTAGTTAGTTTGACCTTAATCACAGTATCATTCGCATCATCGTCTGTAGTCCGTCCTTTGGCTAAATTTTCTTCAGCTAATTCCTGAATTGGAATTTCCACTTCGCCGTGATCATCCTTTGTAAAAGGTTTTAATTTAAGTTCTTCGGGTATTTCATCGGAGTCTCTTCTAGGAGGTTTCCTAAATGAGACATCTTCTTCATCATCAGGTGCCGGTTGTTTTCCTTTTCCTAATTCAATGATCAGTTCGGGTTCTTCTTTCTTATCCTTCTTCTTACTTGGTCTTTTATATTTTCCAACTTTGTCAATTTTTCCCGTTTCCTCAGGTAATTCTGGTTTTTCAGAGTCATCATCTTTCTCGAGATTTCTTTCAGGAAAGTCAAATTTAGGTACTTCTGGGAAATCTANGTTTTGGAGATATTTCTATAGGCTCTTTTTTAAGTTTTTCTTTTGTATATTTTTCTTTCTCGTTCACAGGCTTGTCAGACTCAACTTCTTCTTCAACAAATGGTTCATATTTTTCCAGTTCAACTTTTTCAGTTTTCGGTAATTTGATCCTTTTCACTTTTGTCTTGATAATTTTCATAGCTTCTTCATAGTTTCTTGATAATATACCACAGTCCTTGAAAAGTGGTGGCAAATCCGTTATGATTGCATATTGCACAGGTACGGGATAGTCTGTTACTCGGGTGATTCTGCTCTTCAAAAGTCTCTTGAGAATTTGTGCGGGTTCAACTTCTTTCTTCTCAATAATAGATGCTTTCCTCAATTTAATTGATGCAAATTGAGGAATTTCCTCTTTCATGGATTCAATTTTAAGTTTTGTTGGCTCAATTATCTTCTTTTCCATTTTCATCAACTTTAATTTATCTTTCCATTCTTCTTCTGCTTCTACACCACCAGGAATCTCAATATGTCCTAAAGAATGTTTTTTAACAACTTTCTTAACAGGACTGATCTTTTTAGTAGTAGACGATTCAATTTCAGCCGGAACAGATTCTTCAGGTATATCCTCGACAGTAGGCGATTCTTCTTTTTCTTCTGGATGTTTCTCTTTCTTAATAATCTTTTTCTTTAAGCTTTTCTTCTTCTCCTTTGGTTTTATTTCTTCGGCGACTGTTATATCTTCCACAAGTTCATTTACCGGTTTTGTCTCTTCTATATCTTCAGATTTGTCTAGAGGTTCCGGTATTTCTTCAGTAGATTTTTCTTTCTTAGGAATATTCTTTTTAACGATCTTTTTCTTAACCTCCCTTTCAGTGTCAATTTCTCCTACCACTACTTTATCCTCTTCTACAATTGGCTGTTTTTCTATATCTTCATGTTTTTCTTCGGATTCTTTTTTAGAGACTTTTTTCTTCAATATTTTCTTCTTCGTTATCGGTTCAGTTTTCCCTTTTCCTTCTTCTGATTTTAGAATTTCCGCTTCACTGTCAATATCAATGTTGCGCGGTTTGATTTTTTTATCCAATTTTTTTAGCATACCTAACATAAGGGCAGCTTCTTCCGTTTCTGCAATTTCTTCAGGTTTAGACATATCTGAAACATGTTGTAATACGTCCATATCTTCGTCCACCTCAGTAATAATAACGCTTGAACGATCTTCAGTATCTTCATTAGTTTCAACCGCGGCATCATCATTCAGTTCTACTATAACTGTTTCTTCCTTTCCCTCTACTAACCTTGTTGAAATTATTTTTTTAGTTTTATGTGGTTTAAGATCATTACTAAATCGGGTGACACTTTCTACAGAAATAAAATCATCGGTAGGAGATAAACTGGCTCTTCTATCTACTGGCACTTCATCTTCGGAAACTTCATTTATAATTGGCCCAATTTCATCGTCAACTATTAACTCTTCGTCCTTCGAAAATTCGTCCGGCGGTACTTCGACAGTTACCGAATCCTGGTCGCCTTTGATTTTATTTATTAATTTCTTTTTCTTTACAATTTTCTTTTTCTCTTCAGGCTCATCTCTGTCGTCAGCACTATCAAACTTTTGTGCGCCGAATTTCTTATCAACCTTTTTAAGAAAACCTAGCATCAGAGCAGCTTCTTCATTCTCCGCAATTTCTTCAGGTTTGGATGTATCTGATATATTTAATAGCACATTGTCCTTATCATCCACTAGTTCAGTGATCACAACGGAAGATGTATCATCGGGCAAGTTAGAATCTTCGCCTGAATATGTTCTTTGACAGTTACCATTTCCTTACCGTCTTTGATTTTCTTAATTATTTTCTTTTTCTTTACAGTTTTTTTGCCATCAGAATCTACAGATATTTGAGTCTGTACTTCTGTGGATGTGACGTCGTCCAAAGGCCGCTGATCTTCAATGATTTTAGCAAATTCGGGTTTAATTTCATCTATTGGCAATTCAGATACTTCGTCTGGCTGTTCCTCGACAGTTACTTTCTCTTTGCCATCTTTTATTTTCTTAATTATTTTCTTTTTCTTTACAATTTTCTTGCCATCAGAATCTACAGATGTTTGAGTCTGCACTTCTGTGGATGTGACGTCGTCCAAAGGCCGCTGATCTTCAATGATTTTAGCAAATTCGGGTTTAATTTCATCTATTGGCAATTCAGATACTTCGTCTGGCTGTTCCTCGACAGTTACTTTCTCTTTGCCATCTTTTATTGTCTTAATTATTTTCTTTTTCTTTACAATTTTCTTTCCTTTAGAATCCACAGATGTTTGAGTTTGCACTTCTGTAGATGTAACATCGTCCAAAGGCTGTTCTTTGTCTTCAATGATTTTAGCAAATTCAGGTTTAATTTCCTCTATAGGCAATTCAGATACTTCGTCTGGCTGTTCCTCGACGGTTACCGTTTCCTTGCCGTCTTTGATTTTCTTAATTATTTTCTTTTTCTTTACAATTCTCTTTCCTTTGGAATCGACAGATGTTTGAGTTTGCACTTCTGTAGATGTGACATCGTCCAAAGGCTGTTCTTTATCTTCAATGACTTTAGCAAATTCAGGTTTAATTTCTTCTATCGGCAATTCAGATACTTCGTCTGGCTGCTCCTCGACAGTAACTTCCTCTTCGCCGTCTTTGATTTTCTTAATTATTTTCTTTTTCTTTACAATTTTCTTTCCTTTGGAATCGACAGATGTTTGAGTTAGGCTGTTCTTTATCTTCAATGACTTTAGCAAATTCAGGTTTAATCTCATCTGTTGGCAATTCAGATACTTCTTCTGGCTGTTCCTCGACAGTTACCGTTTCTTTGCCGTCTTTTATTCTCTTGATTATTTTCTTCTTTTTTACTACTTTCTTTTCTTTTACCGTCTGTTGTTCGTCTGTTTTGATATCTTCTATTACATTATTTAATTCGTCCTTTTCTAATTCTCTTTCGTTTCCTTCTTTGTCGATTACGAAGACCTTTGTATCAATGACCGCAAACTTACCTTTATTGTGTGAAAAAGGTATATCGTCTAATTTTAAAATTTCCTCTATTATAATTTCATCATTTTCTTTAGAGCTAGTATCAGACTGGCCTTTACGAAGAACTGTTCTTCTTTTAATGACATGCGTTGAACCTTCAATTGTGTGTATTTCTGTTATATCTTTTGTTCCAGTGTATTTGGGGCGTTCTAATAAATGTTCTCCCTCTATCATTTCTGTTGTAGTTTCTAAATTTATATGACTAGGTATTAGTTCGGATACATGTTGTGATGCTATGAACTGTGATTTATGATGTTCTTCTTGTAGTGTGCCTGAAAAATTGTAATATACGAAAATGCTATGTGGAATGAAAAATATTGGAATTTGGATATTCAATTGAGTGAGCGTTGGGAACACTAGTGCTTTTCATATTTGTGCTCATTTGAACTATTTACCCTACCTTGTAGTCGTCTGTTCTGTTGGACAAATATTTTGTGTGTTAAGATGGGATTCGATGTCTCTACAAATACAACATAACGACATAGTACAGATTCAAATGCTATTTACACAATTTTCATTCTAAATAATAACATCTACTACTGAGACGAGAAAGACGAAACAGGAAATACGACATGCGCTGTCCAAGATTTTGAACATTTAATTTTAATAATTCAAAAAGAATATACATCCCCGAACAACTACTTTCTACGTGAGATAATGCAAAAAAAAAAAGTAAAAACGTGCAAAACACTTACCCACGTTGTCCTCCGGAGTTATTTCTGTGACCTGTATACTATCAAGCGTTTCAAAGACGATGGGTGCTTTCACTGGTTTGTCTTCCTGTTTAGCAAATACATTTTCAGATTCATTTGGTGTTACAATAGAAACTTCAAGACCATGCTTTTCTAAAGGCATTCCTCTTTTGGCAACTTTAGATTCTGTTTTGGGTGATGTAAAATGAGTAAGAGAGCTATCTGGAATTATTTCAATATTCTGCACGCTTTCTACTTCTGTAATTTCAACATGAGCATTTTCCTTTGGTATACTTTTCTCATGTTGTACAGAACTTTCTTTTTCTTGTACAATTACTTCCTCAACATTGACACTGATGGCTTCTTGAAATAATGTTTCAACTTTCTTTCCAACAGTTTTCTTCCCAGGGATTAAAATTTCATCCCTTTCTTGTAATATGATTTCAGATTGTTCAATACCTTCAAATGGTATCTGATCTAGGCGGGCATTTACTCTTTCAGGAATTTGAAAATCTGAGAGAGAGTTTGTGTTTTGTAAAGGCACATTTTCGGATAAAATTAAAGCTTCTTGATCGGTGATATCTTCAATGGCAACTTCTGATTTGGGATATTTAGGTGAAAGAAAAGAGTCTTCTTTTTCATGAGCTAAAATCACTGTACTCGTGCCAACTTTTCGCTTGGATTCTATACTCAACAAACCCGTCTTTGTTTCCATTTGGACTGAATCAAAATCATTTTCCGATGGTTCTTCAACTAAAGGTTGTGACTGAATGATGTGCTGCAATAGTGATGCGCTGGTCATTGCATTAGCTGTTGCAAATTGTTCTTCCAACAATTCTTTCGCAAAATCATCTGGAATAACCTCACTTTTTTGGGCTACTATTTTACCTAATACTTTTGGAGTAGCTTTGACTTCTTCAGGGATTTTAGCAGGAGATAATAACCCTTCTGTTTCTTGAACATCAATTTCAGATACAGACAAAAACTCATTTAAGTTTATTTTAATTCTGGCTCTGGATTTCGTTTCTTTTGTCTCTTTTAACTCAACTTCGCTTTCTTGCGCCACATTTTCTGTAATACCGATTCCTTCCAGCATTGTTTGAGTTGGAAGTATATTAACACCTTTTGGAGTAATACTGTCTAAAGGTTCGGTTCGAGATTCAGCTTGAATGTCTAAAAGCTGAATAGATTCTTGAGTTGGGATCACCACATTCGCTAAAAATGTATTAGGCTTCTCTGAAACATTAAATTCATCAGTGGTATCAGAAACAGTGTGAGTTGTAACATTAAGTGAGTGTCCTTCTTCAAATGTGACATGAGCTGATTGTGATGTAGTACTTTGAGGTTGTTTTAAATCTTGTTCTTTGTGAAACACTTGCACTTGACTCTGAGTTAAACCTGAAAATGTAGTTTGTTCTATGTTGGCTATGTTTGTGATTTGTTCCTTGTCTTCCACATCCCTTACGGTTAATCCAGGAACTGTTTCAGTAGTTATGGCAACCTCATGAACAGAAAAACTTGGCTGCATTGTATGTGTTTCAAAAGTTTCTCCAACTTTTAATATTCCTTCTTTATCTGCTAAGTTGACTTCTGACACAGATATACTTCTTTCTTCGGTAATATTAATGTTGGCTGTTTTTTCATTCGTAGGAATAGGTTTTTGAAGGTCATTTTCTGATTCTGATACTTCAATAGTGCTTTGCACAATGCTTTTATGAGGAATAACTTTAGATTCAGCATGCAACTGATTAATTGCTAGCTCAGGAATGTCAGCAATATCGAAATCAGGAACAACTTCTATTTTTTCTGCAACCTGATTAGGTATAAAGTGTGGTTTAGCAGTTTGTTCGTCAGGCTCTTCGACAACGTAATTTTCTTCTTGGTCCTGTACATTGACTTCTAATGTAGCTGCAGCGCCAAGTGTTTCAAGAGACAGATTGGCAGTTTCTGATCTAATCTTAAATTCGTTGGTCATTGATTTTTCAGATTCTTGTACCAAAATTTCAGTGTTTTGAATACCTTCCAGAGTACTCTGCCGTATTGAAGCTTTTTTAGTTTGAGATTTTTCTGTTAAAACTATACCTTCACAGATGTTGGTAAGAACCTCATTTTGCTGTGCTACAACTGATTGTCCTTCAATACCTCTAACAGCTTTATTTTCCACTTGACCTTCAATTTTCAATGGCATGGTTCCGCCTAAGGTAGTGATTTCTTCTACTACAGGAATTCTACTTGCTTCTTGAAAAGAAACTTCAGCAATTTTCGAGGACAGTTTATCAATTTCTTTCAGTGCGTCCTCCTTTTCTTCTATAATAGTTTGGGAAACAATAAGGGAAGCTTCATTTGCGTCAATCACAGTGTTCGCTAACCTTTGTTGTGGCAATTGTTCAACATAAACCCCTTCTTTCTCTTGCACGTCAACTTCAGACGCGATTAAACTTTCTAACTGAGACTGGAGAATATTGGCTTTGTTAATTGGCAAATCTTTTGATTGGAAATCATCTAATGCCACATCTAAAATTACTTCCGATGTTTGAATTGCTTTCCTTTCTGATAAACTTACTGTAGCATGTTTCTCATCGGGTGCTGTTTTGCTTTTTAATTCTCCTTCTAATTGGGCCGGTATTATTTCAATTACGGATTTACTTTTTTCTTCTACGAAAGATACATTGGCTCTTCCTGAATTAGGTATTAGCTCTTCTTGAATTTCGCTTTCTTTTTCGTTTGATGCTACGATATTCTGAACAGCAACGATTTGAGGAAGCTGTTCAACGTTTGCATGTACTGGACTTGGTTTGTCAGTGTCCAGTTCTGAAATGGATGTAAGGATCACAATTTCAGAGGCTGATGCCACAGTGTGACTTTCTGATTGAGAAGCAAGACCTATTTCGTGAGTTACTTCCTTATTTTCAAATGGTTGTTCTCTGTCTTCACATGTTACAATACTGACTGTTAAACCTATTTCTTCGCCAACAGAAGGTTTTGCCTGTTTCAAGATAGGTTTTGCTTCTGGCAGGTAATTGCTTTCTGATTCTGATGGCAATACTTCACTATTGATGATGGCTTCAAATGGAATATTTTCAGATTTAGCTTTTGATAAAGATGGTGAAAACTTTCCAAGCTCACCGAGAGTTGCATCAACAAAAGGCTGTATTACAGTAGCAGCGTTTCTACCATCGATATCGAAAGTTGCATAACTTTCTTTTGGATTTTCTTTTTCCAAGAGTGGAGTTTCATTATCATTCACAGTAATTTCAGTTACTCTCAACGCTTGCTCTTCTTCAACATTGAGGACAGCTGATTTAGAAATTGGTTTAACCGGACCGACATAGTCCGTCTCTTTTTCACCGGCAATCAATTCCGAAGATACTATATAGTGTAAAGAATCTTGTAAAATTTTTGCTTGACCTTTTTCCGGTGACTCTTTCTTTAAAATTTCAGTTTGAGAACTTATAATTACTTCTGACTGTTCAGCTATTTCTTGAGGTAAAATAATTGGCGTTGCAACTTTGTTAGCGGGCTTTTCAATTTCTTTCAAAATGCCTTCAATATCAGCAGAAACAATCTCTGTAACATCAAGAGCTTTTTCAGGTATCACAGATAATATAGCTTCTTTGTTGGCGGCCACATCAGGTATACTGAAATTATTTTCTTTTTCAGAAATGTTAATTTCTGTTACAATGATCTCTTCATTGGGAATGTTTCCAATAGTGGCTGATTTCCGATCTAGTTCTTTTACAAGAAGATTTTCAAAATGCTGCTCTGCTTCTATTTCTTCATTTACTGCAACAGCATGAACAGAAATATTTGTCTCAGCAGTTACTAATTTTGGTTTTTCATCAACTAAAAGTTCATTTTCTTTCTCTGCGGCTTCTACTTCAGTAACTAGAATTTCTCTTTTTTCATCATGATAGTCCAAATTTGCTTTTTTCGAATCAGGGAAAATATCTTCTGAAAGTGCTGATTCTTTTTCTGACGTTTCATACTGTGTTACGTTCAGACCTTCAAAAAGTGAAGTTTTTTGTACAGCCAAGGCTTCTGGAACAGTTTCGGGAGAAAATATTGTTGATGGAAATTCCGGCAAAACTTCTGTTGTTTGCACAGCTTCTTGAACACGAACTGACTTTTCCGCAAACGCTTCGTGGGGAAGTTGAGGTTGTTCGTATTCTTTCTCTCTTTCATCCGGTATAATTTCAGTAATTTGGACACCTTCTTCTGGAACTAATTGCATTTCAGCCGACTTCAAATTCGATTTTTCAACTTTACTCTCACTGAAACTTTCATCACAAACGATTTGTTCGACAACAGTTTCTTGGTGAATATCCTGTCTGACTTTAACCTTATGTTTGGTTTGAATATCATGCTCAAATTCACCGACTGTGTTCTCAGGTTGAACTTCTTCCACTACCAATGAATGTAAAGCATCTCCAGGAACTTGCTTAATTTTATGTCCCTCTGGAATCTGTGCTGTTTCGAAAATGTCTTCTTTCTCTGCTGGCATTGTTTGATAAATTTCAAGACTTTTGAGTCCAGTAATTTCTTGCGAAACAGTTTTTGGTGAAGGTTGTGTAGGAATTTCTAGGGGACTTTCTTTTTCTTGAATTAAGACTTGTGATATTTCTTTGGATTCGACGGTTTCGAAAGCCGGATGAGCTTTGTCCGTTGTGTATTTCAAGGGATTAACGAAATCAGAAGGATTGTCACTACTTTGTGTTTCGAAAATTTGAATGGACTCCAAAGGTTTTACCGATGTTATTGGATAAATTCCTTTGGGTTTGTTTGCGGCTTCTAAAATGGATTCACTTTCGTTAGTCATCACTTCTGAGATATTTGGAGTTTCAAGGCATTCAAATTTAGCATCTGCGATTTTAGTTGGCAGAGGTAAATCATTGAGGAGTTCATTTTCTGCCTCCATCGGTATATTGATTGTGGATGAAACATGTTCTTGATTATCTATGATAACATTAACGGTCTTCTTGTCACCACTATCGATTACCAATGCTTCTTCTTTTACTTCGCCTTTTACTTCAAATACTTCTACACTTTCGAAGGGCGTGATCGATGACGAAACCGATGTTTTTTCAATGAGTTTTCCAGGCACAAGGTTTTCTTCTTTTTCGTGAACTTGCTGCTCAGAAACAATAATAGATTTATCGAGAGCAAACTTCATTTCTGCATGTCTCTCTTCTGGTATTTTTTCTGAAGCAAAATCACCTTCTTTTTCTGGTAGTAACATTTCACTTGTTTGTACTAGCTTATTTCCAGGTACAATTGATTCATCTGCCACTTCTGTTGGAACAATTAATTCGGGGAAATATTTTTCAGGTTTTACTTCTGCATATATTTCTGTAACTTCTACGGACTCTGATGATGGAATTTCTACTCTTGGAGACTGGGCTTGTGGTTTGATCAATTCAGGTGTTATCTCTTCAGACACACCATGATTTACTTCAGTTACAGTTATGCCTTCTTGTACAACAAAAGTAGGTTGCGCGTGCACAGTATTTGGAAGTATGTTGTCCCCTAGTTCGTCTTCTTTATATGATGGTTGAACCTCCTTAGTAATGGTTGCCTCATAGGGGGTTATTGAAACTTTGGCTTCTTTTCGTTGCTCAGGTACTGATTTGGTTTCTATGATATCTTGATCAGAAGTTACTTCGAGTACAACTAAACTTTCATTCGATGTTACAACAGGAGACGCATTAAAAGTAGTTGGTTTAAATTTCTGATCAAACTCATTCGCAGTTTCTTGAACGTTAGTTTCAGTTATAGTCACTGACTCGTTCGTATCGACAATATTTTCTACAGCTTTACTTGATTTACTTTCTAGTACTGCAACGTTTTCCGTTTCTTTTTCTTCACTTACAACAATACCTGTTTGTACACCCATGTGTGGAATGATTTGAACTTTAATTTTCTCCGGCGTTTCTATTGAATCTGCCAGTTCTGTACTTGTTAATTCTGGAACACTCTCTACACGATACTCACTAATTTCAACTGGAATGTTTTGTATAGCAGGAACAGGTTCTATTTCAAGAGTTTCTGTAACTTCCGTTTGATCTGATTCAGATGTGATTGAATGCTGTTTGGATTTAACTAGTTTTTTAATCTTTTTCTTTTTCTCGACAATCGTTTCTTCCTCTTCTTCCATCGCTTCTTCTTTCTTTTCTTGTTTTTCTTTTTTAACTTTTTTCAGTTTGGTAAGTTTTTCTTTTTGTGAGACTTGTGTAGACTCTGTGAAACATTGTACAAAATGAGACATTTTTTAATGTTAATGTTTTTTTGTCTTGTGGTTATGTTTTGTTAGATGGTGTATTAAAAAAACGTAAGCATGTATTGGGAAGGTAAATTATTGCAATGTAGACAAAGTGTTATGTATAAAGCATGAAGGACTTGACAGTAAAAATAACCTGGACAAAATGATATTTGAAGTTAAAAATGAAAGTAATAATAAAGAAATAGAGAAAGATCAAAACTTACCTACAAAACAAAACAACTAATGAGAAAAGCGTTGAGTAGATTTTAAAGAAAGAAAGCTGCGTCGAAAGCAAGTAACACTCCAAACTAGAATTACTAATAATAATTACTATAATGTTAAAAATTTAAAATAGGAAAAAGAAGCATTTACTAAAACATAAGGGATCCATGTGAGCTAGGTTTATTCCTAAAATTGTTCGTTGATGTGAACCAAACCGAAAAAATAGAAACAGTAACCTTTGTCGTCCTTTGGAAGCGACTACCCGCTACTGCGAGCGACTCATCTAAATGAATGTACGTTAATAAAGCTATGTTATAAAGCTATGTTCAGATGATCGCGCGGTACGACGAAACGCGCGGCACAACATCTATCTAAATATCGCATATTGTCTTCATGACCGCGCGGTACTAGTTCTACAAACTTGTATCGCTTTGTTCATCTGAGCCTAATGGAACCTCGTCCACTGTAAGCGTTAATTGTTATACGCTCAGAATGGACGAGGTTTCTTTAACTTACATTCTATTGGATTAATAGTTCGTAGTAGCGTGCAGTCACTCGTAGAAGCACAAGCTTGTAGTGGCTTCCAAAGGAAGATCGCCCTAACGTTTCGTGTATACTTGGTGAAATATAGATAGAAAGAAAGACAACGCTGTCATTCATACTTTTCAAAACAAATGAGAAGCCCCCCCATACACGTGTGAACAATTTACGCAAACCCGGTGTTTGTATAAACGCCTGTTTGTACATACGCTAGCACATACACGTAGCAACCTATTGCGCAAACATCATTTCGATTTGTGGTGTTGTTCGTTGAACATGTCATAGGAGCAGGAGTTGACTAACCCAAAGTTTGCACAAATCGTACAATATACGTCAAACAAGTACTCAAACAAGGAGTAGTTGTACAAATTATTTCGATACTGACCGATCGAAACAGTTTGCGCAACAATTCAAACAGCCCCATAGACGATCAAACTGTTTGTACAAACACCGAGTTTGCACAAATTGTTCGCACGTGTATGGGGGGCTTAAAACGTGTTGCTATCATCATCCATAAACTAAACTGTCTCAACTCTCGTCATTCAAACAATACAGCGTCACACTAAAACATGGGTGATCCGGAAAACCGTTTTTGCGTGGAAATTCAGATAGCATTTAAAATGTTCCACAATTAATCAGCCTGCACACAGAGTCTTTGAAAAGCCCCTGGACATGAAAATTCACTCCTCATTGCTAGCAGTTCTATGATCTATAGACATCACTCAGTTAAAATAACCACCTTGAGGACGCGGGAAGCCCAAATAGAATCGAATAAACAATTTCTATAAATACGATAAATATTCATACCAAGTTTCGACAAAATTGGAAAAGGCGTTCGAGAGTTATCATGAAACAACAGACAAATAAACGTTTAATTAAAAATCATGTCGTTACAAGTAGACTTCACTTCTTTCAAAGGCGTTCGAGAGTTATCATGAAACGAACAGACAAATAAACGTTTAATAATAAATTATGTCGTTACAAGTACACTTCACTTCTATCAAAAGCGTTCGAGAGTTATCATGAAACGAACAGACAAATAAACGTTTAATAAAAATCATGTCGTTACAAGTACACTTCACTTCTATCAAAGGCGTTCGAGAGTTATCATGGAACGAACCGACAAATAAACGTTTAATAAAATATCATGTCGTTACAAATATACTTCACTTCTATGAAAAGCGTTCGAGAGTTATCATGAAACGAACAGACAAATAAACGTTTAATAAAAATCATGTCGTTACAAGTACACTTCACTTCTATCAGTCAATTGTAGAATAATAACGCTGGATAGTTAATATTTTTTTATAAAAAATCTGTTAGTCATTGAATAAACGTTCTAGAAAATTTAATTATTTTTAAAAATCTAAGTTTAAATCTTTAAATAACATGTTAATTATAAGTGTTAAAAAATAAATTGTTTTCAAATTTAATTAAATTAAAACAAAACACTTACCAGACATACTATTAATAATTATTTATAACGTAACGAGTTTTGAATCATTCGATTCATCATCAGTCTAGTCGAGTCGAAAGATTGAAGTTGTCAGTCATACTACATCCTTTCACTTGACTAGACTGATGATGAATCGAATAATTCGAAACTAGTTTCGTTATAAATAATTAATAATTAGTATTTCTAGTAAGTGTTTTATTTAATTTAATTTATAAATCTAAGTATTAAAGCATAATTAAATACTTATATTAAATCAAAGGTAGCCAATGACAAGTTGAAGCTTTAAAATGTTTGATTAACATGTTAATTGTTAAAATTATTTACTTTTAAAATAAATTAAATTTAAACCAAACACTTACCGAAAACACTATTTACAAAGAAAATAGTTTCGACTCCTTTCATTCATTATCGGTCTAGTCGAGTCGGAGGATGGAGGGTAACGTTGGACTCGACTAGACAGATGATGAATCGAATGATTCGATACCTGTTTCTTTGTAAATAATTATAAATAGTGTTTTTGGTAAGTATCTTGTTTAGATTTAATTTATTTCAAAAGTAAATAGAAGTTGAAGTAATGAAATTAGAGGGAAAAAAGTTTTGAAAGCACTAAATAATCACTAAAATAAAATAAAAACAATAGCCCGTTAGCCCGTCGTTACTGATAAATACCTACTTATATCGCAGACCAGTTAGCCGATCGCGGGTTAATTTAGAATATATCTAGTATTATAAATAAAATCTAACTACTTCGTCTGTAAATAAAGTCTAACTACTTCGGCTGTAAGTAAAGTAATGAGACTATTGTAAATAAAGTCTAACTACTTCGTCTGTAAATAAAGTAATGAGACTATTGTAAATAAAGTCTAACTACTTCGTCTGTAAATAAAGTAATGAGACTATTGCAAATAAAATCTAACTACTTCGTCTGTAAATAAAGTAATGAGACTATTGCAAATAAAATCTAACTACTTCGTCCGTTTGTAATTAAAGTCTAACTACTTCGTCAGTAAATAAAGTAATGAGACTATTGTAAATAAAGTCTAACTAGCCCGTCTGTAAATAAAGTATTAAGACTATTGCAAATAAAATCCAACTACTTCGTCAGTAAATAAAGTAATGAGACTATTGCAAA
>CM022880.1:2563689-2577341 GCA_012654025.1 Pachypsylla venusta | reverse complement strand
AAAAAAAAAAAAAAAAAAAAAAAAAAAAAAAAAAAAAAAAAAAAAAAAAAAAAGAATTTATATTTGTGTTAAAGCCAATGCCTTGTCACAATGTACTTCCCCATGTCACCACTAAATGTCTGCCTTCACCCGGATTCGAACCAACAGCCCCCTGGCCACGAATCCGCCACTCTTACCAACTGAGCTACTGAGGCTGTAGTCGAGTCTAAAGATGGAAGTTGACTTCCATTTTTAGACTCCATTAGACTGATGATGAATCGAATGATTCGAAACAAGTTTCTTTATAAATAATTATAAATGGTGTTTTTGGTGTTTTGTTTTTATTTCTTTAAAAGTTAATAACGATCGGAATTCCACAATATGAAGTCTTAAAAGGAGCGATGAAATGGAATAAAGGCGCAAAATTGGTAAATTAAAGCAACCTTCTACAGAGGAGGCGCTACAATTTAATTGAAATTGAATGAAAGAGATCTTTGTGATGTAGTGTCACAAATTTTGATTAACAAAGAAAATGATATATATAAATGTAGACCTTGCAAATCAAGGACTGACATAGTTGTGGAGTGGTCCTGTTGTGTCTACGGCCTTCCTAGACTTTGCAAATCAAGGACTGACATAGTTGTGGAGTGGTCCTGCTGTGTCTACGGCCTTACCAGACCTTGCAAATCAAGGACTGACATAGTTGCGGAGTGGTCCTGTTGTGTCTACGGCCTTCCTTGACTTTGCAAATCAAGGACTGGCATAGTTGTGGAGTGGTCCTTTTGTGTCTACGGCCTTCCCAGACTTGGAAACAGCGTCAATGTCATCGATAACGTTAACAGCATTCGTGAAAATCTTTAATGTTGTTCTTTTAAAGGCTAATAAATACTACTGGGGAGATCGTTAATAGGGGGTCTCGACATCTTTTAATACCAATAGTAACGTCCGATGGACCTCTTCTGTGTGGTGCCATGTAGGTATCACTACATCACAACCCCACTAGAACTTAATGTTTACAAGTTATTTGACTTAACGTCTCTTTAACATCTATTGGTCATTCAAGACGGGGGTTTTACCCTCCATTCGCTGGAAAATTGCAAACTAGCTACCCATATTGACCTCATCCAGTCTGAGTTGGGCCGGAAAATAGATTGCATCACGAGGGCCCGAACCCACGTGGACACTTACATGGTACAACCTCGCTGGACGTTGATTAACTTCAGTGATCTAAAGGGAACTGATGTATTCAACGTGCCATAGACGCTGGCATATAAGGGACTGCTTAACATACCAAAAGTTCGTCAATCCAAAATGTGGTGCAACGAGATAACAAGCAGGTTATTGTGCAATTCCATCAACTTTTGTACAGACCATTTGACTCGAAGGATCTCCAAACTACAAATTTTTCAGTATTTTCTTTTTCATAAAATAATTAACTAATTTTTAGGTCTCCTTAAGATTTGTGATTGGGGGTAATTCAGCCTCCTGAGGACAATCGAGTAGCTATGGTAATAGCGACAAGTGGTAGCATCATAAGGAAATTGTTAATGTGTAGTTTAGATTTAGTGATATTTGAAGTGATTGTTGAGAATACTTTGTAATGCTATGATGCCCTCAAAAATTATGACATAATAACACAAAAAAAATATTTACATTGACATCCTTTTTAATATTTTAGTTTCAATCTTGTGTCAAAGGAGGTGGTGGTTGGAATCAAACCAACAGCCTCGTGTTGGTTTGAATCCAACTCCCCGTTATGAGAGTGTTTTGTAAATTACTTACCTCAACAGCATGCTCTTCTTTCCAGGTATGTGGTTGGAAATCTTCAGGTGTTAATAGAGTCAACACATCTTCAACCGTTAAATGTTCAACAGATATTGTTCTCAGAAACGCTTTGAATACTCCAGTCAATGTTTCTTCTACTGTAGATTCGGATGTGACAACTTCACTTATGAAAGAACTGTGACCAACTTGTTCGACTAGTTTAACCATTGCAAGTTGAGCAACTTCTGAATGTAATGCTGGAAACTCTTGTGCTTCATAAAGAGTGACAACCTTGGGAGGGGAAAAAGTAATAATAGTTTTAGCAAGTTATGTCGATTAACTATCCCCTGCATTTGTAGATGCCTCAGGTATTTTGTCGCTTCGCAAAGCTTCGGTAGCATCCTACCAAAGCTTCGGTAGAATTTAGTCTCAATTATACATAAACCATCAATAATGGGAGGTTTACCGGGGAACCCGGATTTTCATTAATTCCAGTCATTTAGAGAAGCATATTGAACACTTGGTAAGTGCTCTGACAAGGGTAGTGGTGGAATTTGGCAAACTCCAAGTTGTACTGGAACTTAAACTCAACCATCGATTGTAAGGAAAAGACAGTAATTTTAAGGGTGAAATTTCATGAATATGGTGGGGCAAAAAATTTAGCCCATATTTTGTAGACTAATTATTTTCAAAACAAAAAACGGAATATTCAATTATACAGTGTTTGACTGTAATCTTTTACGGGGTCCTTATATACTGTTTTGGGGGGTCTATTCTCGTTCATTTTTCGTTATCTCTTTTAGTTTGCCCAGAAAAAAATTGCAAAAAGACCCGCTAAATAGCGTCATTTTTGGCGGTAACTTGCTCCCACTTGAACTTTATTTTTTTCCTTTCTTATTACGCACCTACATACTAAAAGGGACCTTTGTGCAAAGTTTCAAGTCTCTACGTTTAGCCATCGTGGAGCTACGTTGATTATCAGTGAGTCAGTACGTCAGTATACCAAACGGGCTTTGCTTTTTATACGTATAGATACTTACTTCTTCGATTTTCACACCATTCTGCAACATAATGCTGACAGTTGCAATTTCTTTCACTGATTCTGCACCAGGACCAAATTCTTCAACAGAAATATTAGATAGAATTTCCTCAACTTCTACAGAGAAAGATTCTGGTTTTGTCAATTTTGGTTTTTTGGGTTTCTTTTTCTTCTCCTGAGGAACGTCTAGGACAGTGTCTTCAGATATTGTTTCAGTCACTGATATTGTTTCCTGTGGTGATTGTACAACTGTAGCTCTCTCTTCAGGTTTTTCAATGACCATTTGAACATCATCAGGAATTTTCGAAGCGGTTGCAACAGCAGAAACTTCAACTGGTTCTTGTACATCTAAGATAGGTTCAGCTTTGGCCTACAAAATAAAATAAATAATTTGAATAGTGAAATAGGGAAGTAGCAATATGGTCCCCAATTTCATCGCGTGATTTGAGTTGCTATTTAACGTGCCATAGACGTTGGCTTTGAGATTTGTGTAACGGGAGCTGTTTTAAGCAGAAGCATGGTGTAACATCCTATTTATAACAAATCTAGCTGGAGAGGGGGGGCTGATTATATTTTGGAAAAAAGGTAGGTACTTAATTACAGAATTGCTGTGAGACGATGTGGGTCTTCTTTTGGTTTGCATTGCTGTATGATAGTCTTTGGCAAAACACTTTTGAGTAGTCCTGGTACGTAGAACCAACCATCTGAGAACACAGTCAGGCCCGTATCCAGGACAGGGTTTTAAGGGTTAACCCCCCCTCCCCCAAAATTTTTGAAAGGTTTGATTTTTCCTATAATCCCTATATAGTAAAACTCCCTTTGCATGACCCCCCCCCCCGAAATAAAATCTTTAGATGAACCCTCTCCCCCAAAATAAAATCCTAGATGCGGACCTGGACACACTGATAGGTTAGTGTAGTATCCCTTATAATGCCATGATACCCACAAATCTAGGTTGTGACAATGCAACATTATGCGTTAACAGAAATATTAATACATTTACTTTTTTTTTTAATTACCTCTTCGGGAGCTTCAACAACCAATGGTTCTGCTTTCTCCTCGGGCTGGGATTCAGTACTGTAAACAAAGAAAAACACATAGTTTTAATTGTGTTTCAACAATTCTAATTTGGGTTGTGCGTTGTGCTTCATGTTGTTGTGTTTTATATAATGACCGAATTATAAAATAGACTTTCTTTTTAGGATGACCTTCTTTTTACATAATCGAATTTTCCATCAAATTTTTGCATTCAATCGAATATTTAATTTTTTTTTGTATTTTTTTTTTTTTGAGTTGTAGGAATTTTTTCAAAGATATATGTACAGGGTGCGGCAATTAGTATTTCCACATTTGAAAGAGCTGGCAAATAAAAACGAAATGAGATATTTGAAAAATTATTTTGTATTCTGAAAGCTTGTGTATTCTAGTTTTTTTTCATCTTCGTTTTGAAAATAATGTCGTCCAAACTCCGAATGACGGCCTTGGCGAGAGTTACACATTTGGAGTCTTTCGCGGAAGTTTTCCCATGACTCTCGTCAACATACCAGCATCAGTTTGGATGATTTCTTCCAAAATTGCCTCCTTTAATTTTTCAATGGTCCTAGGGCGATGTTTGAAGACCTCAGCCTTAAGGTAACCCCACAGGAAGAAGTCACAAGGACTCAAATCCGGCGACCGGGGAACATGTCCTGCAGAATCACACGAGAACGATTGGCTGCATGGGTAGCCCCATACAGCCTAAAGCTGATGATGCGGTCCTAAAGTTATGAACTCAACTCAAAATTGTTTTTCGATCAGGAACTGGATCCGTGGAGTGCAAACCATACCTTGTGCGGAACGCCCTCTGAGTGGCTATCACTTTTTAAAAAAAAAACTTGACAACGAACGCACGATGCACGCTCGACCAAACCATTGCGACAACTAAAAACTAGATGTCATATCGTGTTGAATATCGGTCCTCCCACTATCACTGCCCCTCCCACGATTTTTTGAAAAGTGGAAATACTAATTGCCGCACCTTGTATGTGTGACGCAGGGGCGGATCCACGGAGGGAACTGGGGGGAGAGTTCCCCTCCAAAAGTTCTTGCAATAGGTGAAACAAATTGTTGAAAGCTGATCCTACCTCATCCCTATATTATTTTCTCATGCCAATTCTACCCCAAGTTCCCCCTAAAATTTTACCCTGGATCCGCCCCTGGCTGTGAAGTATTAAATGAAAGGTAACAGTGAAAAAAATGGGACCATGAATGGCATGACAAAGATTCGGATTATGCTTTATTATGAAAAGGCTATCACGCTTCGAAATTCTGATCTTACTTAACTTTTAATTTTACAGTCAGCATGCGCGGACATAGGGGAGAGCACGGGGGGGCACGTGCGGTGTTTCTCAAATCTCATTATACCTAATCAACTAATTTTTTTTTAAAAAAAAATCAAATGAATGGTGATCCGCTGTGTCTTTTATCCCATTGAGAGGGGGGGGGCACGGGCCCCTAAATAATTCCCAATCCTGAGACTAAATAGAAATACGTAAATAAAAAATTGTAAAAAATGTTGTCATCCGTCATGGCACTTTTTTTCGTCATCAGGCTTATAAAATCGCTTATCACCCTTCTGAAAGGTATTTGTGGTAAGCTCTACAGCTTTTAACAAATTGAATATCGTACCTCGATAAACATTGCATTAAAAAGTACTGCCCAGGACTCGAACCCCCAGTCTCTAGGTTACGAGTCCTCCCCCTCCACATTTTGTATTAGGTATATTGTATGATTGTGCCCCACCAAAACAAGAGGGCTATATCCGCGCATGACAGTCAGCCAGCGTCTATGGCACATTGAATACACCAGTTCCCGTTAGATCACTGAAGTTAAGCAACGTCCAGCGAGGTTATGCCATGTGGGTGTCCACGTAGGTTCGCGCCCTCGTGATGCTGGCTTTTTTTCAGCCCAATCCAGGCTGGGTGAGGTCAATGTGGGTAGCTGGTTTGGAAGTTTCCAGCGAATGGAGGGTAAAACCCCCGTCTTGAATGACCAATAGATCTTAAAGAGACGTTAAGCCAAATTAAAAAAAAAAAAAAATACAGTTCCCTGTTGAATATTTCCAAGGCACTCAAGTCGTTGCAAACCAGCTACAAAGATAACTACAAATATAATTTTAAGAAAGACTTATGAACAATTAAAGAATTCATTTTCCATATATTCCTGTGTAATATGCATTCAGTACCCATAGGCTCCCTTACCATGACATTTTTTTTTTCCATGTCAGCCATTAAAGGCGACTAAGGACAGGGTCGGAAACGATATCTTTCCAAATTCCCATGCGGAAAGCAAGGAGAAGCTACTGCATTATCCGTAAGGATTCTCAAGTATCAACAACTCATGGCGAGTTGTTGCAAACCAACTCCACGGCTGTTAACCTATGATGATGATGATTCATTTTACATCTATTTTTTACCTTTTTTCTTCTTTCAATACTTTCTTTGTCTTCTTCCGTTTCGTCATTTTCACTTTGGTGCTTTCTGATATGAGTTGCTCATATGATTCTTTTTCTTTCCTCTCTTCCTCTTCAACCAATTGTTTTCTTATTTCATCTTCTTCGTCTTTTTTGACAAATGCTTCCATCTTTTCTTGATCAAAGTCTATATTGAAAAGAAAAATATACATGTATACAGGGTGTAACATAAAAGTTGAGCTCCTTGAACTACAAGTTATGTGAGTAAAATACGGGGGCTTAAATATAATTCAACGAGACTTTTTTAGGAATTGAATCATAACAATTAATAGAATGGGGGTACATAAAAAATTGCATTTTGGTACATAAAAAATCTATAATAATAAAATTCAATGTAACGATAAATGTGTGTGTGTATGTATCACTAATTGTTTAGCCAAAACCGTAAGAGATATCGAAAAATTGATGAGAATGGATCCCCCCCAAAACCATAGGCTAAAACCCCAGAAAAAATATCAGAATTAAAAAATGTCGAACCGTTTTAGAGTTACGGCCGATTTTTCGATTTTTGACCGAATTTAGCCGGTCATGTTACGATATCTTAAATTTTGTCGCGACAACATATCAACTCAAAGCGAGAAAGTTTTAGGTGGTCTTTTTAACCTTAATTTGGAACATAGTTTGCACAAAACGGTCCAACCGTTTTCGAGTTATGGCCGTTTTTCCGATTTTTGTGAGGAGAATCATAGAATACTATTAGCTTCCAATTTTTAATGGAAATCATAGAATACTATTAGCATGGGAACGGTCATGTCTCTAAGGTGAAGCTGTAGACCGTAGCGAAGCACGAGCGAAACAGCTAGTTGTAAATAAAAGTGTGAATTTTGTAAATGCAAAGCAATTTTTTTGTTGTAAATATTATTGTTTTATAATTAAAAATTATTATTTAATTATCCTTATAATAATCGATTATCATTCATTATAATTTTAAGAAACAAATATAATTTTAAGAAAGTCTTATGAACAATTAAAGAATTCATTTTCCATATATTCCTATGTAATATGCATTGAGTACCCAGTGGCTCCCTTTTCATGATTTTTTTCAAAATTAGTTTAGAAGACGTAGAATCCCTAACTTAAAGAATTCAGAAGGTTTCAGAAAAAAAATATCAACCCTAAGTGATTGAAAATGGCAATCAAAGTCGCTATGGACACCCGGGTACCATTTCAGGCAGTTGAAGGTTAATGTCTTTATTTGAATCAGTACTTACCAAGACAATAGAGTTTTGCTTTGGTGACAGCAGTGCCTAATGATGAAACAGCTTTCACGGTATAGATACCGATTGTATTTTCTTTAACTTCATTTATAGTGCACGTAGACGTATTGTCCGTGATGCGAACGCTAATGTTATCAGAGTTTCGAATAAGCATACCGTTGTGATACCAAGATATTACTGAAACCAAATAGAAAATTCGGTCACTCACTAAGGAAATAAAATGCATTATTTTGTTGTAAAAAAAAAAAAAAAAATATCTTTTCAATTTTTTACATTTGTTTTTTCATTTTTACAATTTCAATTTTCACGAAAGTGGCTAAAATACTTGCAACACCTTCCAAAAAATGTCATAATATTCCAACAGCAAGGTGACTTCTACAAGCGAAAACAGATTTTCAATTAAACTCGGCCGTGATATATGTTGTAATGCAGCGAAAAATTGATTGAAAATTACATATTCATACGATTAGAATTCAGAATGCCAACGATCGTACCACGTTGAATACACCAGTTCCCGTCAGATCACTGAATTTAAGCAACGTCTTTTGTGAGAGGAATTAGTACGTAGAAACCAATCACCTGTGAAGATCAAATACAACTAGGGATGTTGCGATATTATCGATATCGATAAATATCGATATCAGGGATTCGAAACTATCGGATATCTGAAGAAATATGTAAATATCGATATCGAATCAGAATGTCATAGGAAGGATCCTAGAGCATATCAGATCCTTTGTGTTGTATAAAGTGGGTTGACACTTCCTCCCTTATTTTCTTCTTTTTATTGGAGTTGATAAGAAGTATCCAAGGATTGTGAAAATTATTCTATTAGCTTCTCTTTTAGGTGCAGAGATTATATTCATAGATATTGAGAACGTTTTTTATTTTATTATTATTATTTTGCATGCCATTTGCTGGTTTTTAAGCAGTCATAATCCGTAGGGTAAACTAAGTTTAAATTAAGCTTCAATTCTCACATCATAACTTTTTAAACTGGAATCCGAACCGATAACTTTCGATATTGCCGATATCGACATTTCCTTTGCGATAGATAATATCGCGATATCGGTACCGGAAAAAATCGATATCGGATATCGCATAAAGACCAATATAAGACGCATAAAGAAATAGTAGATGGACAATTTTAAAATGAACTTACAAGGTGAGGGATTGCCTTCAAACGTGCACTCGAACACAACAGTTTCTTCCTCGTGAACACATGCATCCCTGGGTTCTTGAGTGAAAGCTGGTTTTATTTGCGAAGCTGGGGGGAAAAAATGAGAAAAATATTATCATAAGATTTCAAATATGTGATATTTATAGTTTTCTACAAAGGTAGATAAATCAGTAGCTGCGTTAGGAGTGAAGATTCATAACGGAGTACCCATACAACATCTTTAACCTATCAAAAAAATACCCATCGTCCATCGTTTTCAGATGGCGTGCACCGTCATCCAAAAATTTTATTTTGACCTCATCGAATTCATTCAAAAACTTAATTTAAAAGAAGACAATTGGTGCAGAAACTCCTTATTATTTACCGTTACGTAGAATATCAATTTCATTTGATGTAGAATTGTGTAGAATTTATTATCAGATTCCTATTCGTTTAAAAATTAAAAAAAACTCTGCCAATGTGACACATGGGTTTATCTTTTTACTGGCTAAAAAAAATCCCCCCCACAATTTTTTTTTGAGAGGGGGTATTTTTTTTTGGTGACGATTCCAAATATGGGGCGTAATTTGACCCTAAATTTGACATACACACCAAATTTCAAGTCTCTGGCTCTTACCATTCTCTTTTTAGACAGGATGAATGAAAACCGCTAAAAAGCGGCAAAAAACGCCAGGTGTGTATTCGATTGCACACAAAAAGGGGCACAATTAGAGCCCAGATGGGACCTATATGTCTAGTGACTTTTTCATTTTAGAAATATTTTTTTAGTTTTAATTTTCGTCTAGTGACTTTTTCATTTTAGAAATATTTTTTTAGTTTTAATTTTCGTCTACTGACTTTTTCATTTCTTGTTATTAGACATGACACTTCTAATGACATTTGAGAGATTTTACCTACCAAGTAGGTAGGTAAAATCTCTCAAATGAAAAAGTCATTAGACGAAAATTAAAACTAAAAAAAAATTTCCTTCACAAAACAAAATACCAAATTCGATTAATTAATTCTCATCTGTGCATATTGGAATTAAAAGTGTGACTATTTCAGCCAATAAAGCATTACTTACTTGATCAAGCTAAAGATGGAAGTTTGTTTGAAACAAAATGAAATCTAAATATCAAAACAAACACACAAACAAAGCAAGCAAACAATTAAAATGTTTTTAGATTAAACTGCAAATTAGTTAAACGAACTGTGGTCAAAACACAATCACAAAAGATACCTACAAAGGTTTCTTTGAACATTATAAATCAATTCACAAAAAAGATATAAAGATTTCTTTGAATATTCTAAACCAATTCACAAATAAATGGAAACAAAAGAAAAGTGTTATTTATGTCTTTGGCTTCTCTTAATTTGTCACTAAGTAGGTAGGTATTTTTATATCTCCAAAAGGGACTATATGACCCATATTTTAAAATGTCACCAAATAGGTACATAAGTAGTTCTTTATCTTTCGTAGGGACAAACATTATTGAATTGTGTTTTAAAAAAACCTAAATAATAAGGGAAGAAAATATCTCAGGATCTACTGTAACTATTAATCAAAAATTTTGAAAGGTAATTTTTGTAAAAAAAAATAAAAATATATATATATAGTATATGATTTAGTTTAAATATTTTGGGCAACTACATACGGGTATTTTATTAAATACTTTTCAAATTTTCAAAAAATTCTGAAGTTGTCTGAAAGTGCATATCAAGTATTTCATGTACACCCCGGGCGCCATTTGTTTCCAAAACCGGCCTTGAACCCAAACCAATTTATGGAACAAGTGACTCAGAAAGTTGCAGAGAAGAGATATATCTATGGGAATAATAAAAACAAAATATACTTACAATTATTTTTTGGAAGTAAAGCTTTTAGAAGCCAAACTTCTGGGTTTGTTTGAGCGAGAGGATGATTGAGCTGTGGTGGAAGAATTTGGGCTCTTTGACGGAGCTGATTTGACAGAGGATGTACTAGTTGTTTTTTGTTGGGTATTTTTCTGAGTGAAACTATTCTTTGGGATGGCTAGTTTAGAGGTTTCTGAAGATGTAACAGTTGAGCTTGTTGTATTTGATGTTTTTGCTTTGAAAGGGATTTTACTAGGAATAGATGATTTCAATGTTTTGGAAGAACTACTCGCTTTGGAAGCATCTTTGCTTCTTGGAACGTTTGAACTTTTGGATTGAGAGGACGAAAGAGACGAGTATGATGAATGACTTGAGCTTTCACTTCGGGATGTGTTTCTAGATTTATGAGGTTTTTTGAAGGCTGCTGACAACCCACCGTCACTTTCCTCACGATGTATGTGACATTGAGTCTCCAACAGAATAAACTCTTGGAGTTCCTCCTGACTGTCTACTGTATGTAATTGGAAGAAATGTTCTGGATCCACTTCTCGGGGCTCTAGGGGATAATATATATTTGCATATGGAATCGTGTCACTTTCAATTTTAGATCTTGGAAAAGTTTGACTTCTGTAGTCATCTGATATTCCGTGACTTTCAGATTTTGTTAAATTATGACAAGAAGAGCTTTGTTTTTTAGTTTCCAAAGTTTCATCTGAGCTTGTTTTACTACTGACGGATTTACTTGCGCTTGTTGTGGGTTCAGGCTCACTGTTTTCTTCTATTGGAGTTAACAGATTGAATCCTGGATCTGTAGAGGATCCGTCATCATAATCATCTTGGACGTCATATTCTCCATAATCAAAATCATCAATGTCCTCATCAACTTCATCATAAGTAACTTCAGGAGATTCCTCGTAGCATTCATGGTCTTCATTTTCAAATATGTTTTGGTTACCATGAGGATCCCAAAGTACTGGCGTTTCTCTCTCATCACTCAAATAATTTCTATCAATCTCAAGACTGTCATGCTCACATTCCTCATTGGTTTCCTTTATTAGAGTATCTTCAGATTTACTATCATCTTCACTTTCCACCTCCTGTATGATAGGTTTTGACAGTTTTTCTGAGCTTCGACCATCCGACGACGCATTATCATCAGTTGACAATTCTTCAATGAATGGTCCACTTGAGTATGTTCTTATAATTGGTATAATTCGTTCAACTTTTGGTTCTTCAACAACAGGTGATTTATCTTTACTGAAAACTTTATCAATTTTGATTTGTTTTAAACTATTGATTAAAGTTATCATATCGGAATCGACATCTTCTGATCCACTCGATTCATGATAATTCTTGTTTAATATCACCATACTTGGTACGTTATCAATATTGAACGTTTCATCTGTCTGATTGACAACTTTCTCATACTTTCTACTAGGAGCTCTTCCATTATTGTTTGATTCTCCCTTATCAGATACTTCCTCTTCAAAATCGTCTTCCTTGGTGATATAATATTCTTTCTCAATACTACTATCATTGCTGTCATCACTCGTACTTGATCGACTTTTAATTTCATCTTTTTCTACAAAATGAAAATGTTCACTTGGAATTTTATCTTCTTGCTTGGAAAGAATAATGTTAAGAGTTGATTGATTATTGTTAACAGACCTAATTGAAAGTTCATCGATTTGTGGTAACCTATCATAATTACAATACATGTCTTCAATTTGACCACTAATATCAGTTTTTACATTTTCATCGTAGGTTTTTTTTCCTCGCTCAGATATTTGATTGAACATTCCTTGATACACATTATTTTCATTGTCCTTCACGGCATGTCTACGTCTTGCTAGATCTTCTTCGCCAATGTTATTATTAGTATTATCACACTCGGCATTAGTTAAATCAATTAATGTATTTAGAGACACAAAACTACCATGCTTTTTCAAACCATAATTTTGACATTGAGAGGTATGTTTCTTCATTTTACCTTTTGTTGCAGCTTGTAATTCTTCCATACGATTAACCCATTCTGGTTGTTTGTATGATTTCGATTCAATATAACCTGTTTGAAAAAGATAAATACAATGTTACAATGCGATAAGGAGATTATATGGATTAATATAAAAACATATTAAGTTTGTTGCTTGTAGATTTCACCTGTTAATATTATTGGATACTTAGAAACAAACAAATCGAAGGAACGTGAATTGCGTTAGTAGAGATGGATAGAAAGTGAATCAAAGTAACTAATTCACACCACTGAGGAAATATTTTTTTTTCTATTGGACAATTTTTTACAGTTGAATTACGGGAGTGGAGACAAGGAAGAAAACGTTGCAGATCGTGTAATAAGTCCTGTTTATGAAAAAGTAACAGCGACAACGTTGCCTTTTATAATTCGAACTGTAAAATTTTTTTAAATTTTTTTTTGTTGTAGGGCCCAATGGCCTTTTCACAATTTTTGTCACAGCATTACTAAGAGTCTCCTGCACCAATCATCTCTTCAAACTTCAAAACTTTTTACTCTGGTAATGTCGCCACTAAACATTAAAGTAGCTACTCAATCGTCCTCACGGGGCTGAGTGCACCCCGAAATCAAAAACACTCAATTTTCCCACCCCGCCGGAGATTGAACCCGGGTCCCGCGAGTACAATACCAGTGTGAACCCACTGGAGCAGGAGGACTGTCTGATAATTTGAACTGTATTAGACTGCACCACATTTTTCAATAAATATTTTTAGTTACGAAATTGAACACAAGGGTGTAATGTTAATTAGCAAAGTTGCAGTTAGCATCTTGCTCTAAAAGCTCTTAATCTTAAAACAGCATGATTTAAAGTTTTAAACTGATTGAGTGATTAGTTTGCTTTGACCCTAATATATCGACAGTGTATGATTTAAAAAAAAAAAAAAAANGGAAAATTAAAAAAAAAAAAAAAAAAGATCATGAACTTGGCTCCAAATTACCGCCACACTCACTTAACTCACTTGACTTATATTTGTGAGCTAGATTCCTCTTTAGGGCTGTATGAGTCCGCGCACATAATCATGCGCGGATATAGGGGAGGGCCCGGGGGGCACGTGCCCCCCCCAGTTTTTTTTTAAATTGGACGGTGTTTCTCAAAT